>CM021765.1:149056811-149098947 GCA_011076525.1 Nettapus auritus
GAAGGAAGGAAGGAAGGAAGGAAGGAAGGAAGGAAGGAAGGAAGGAAAAGAAAGTTTCTCTTTCATTGATTTGCATTTATTTCCCATGGCTTTCCATTTATTTTAAACACTGATAGAAAAAGAAGTAGAAGTACACAAGAAAGACAGACAGACAGAAAGAAAGACAGTCAGATAGAAAGCAAGCAAGCAAGCAAGAAAGAAAGATTAGCGATCTGTAAGTTACACCTGGACTCAGGTTGCTAGGTTATTCCTCAAGTATACGACAGATCTCCTACAGTCTGTAGGATCTGTGGACAGTAAGTAATAGGGCCCAAAAACCAAACCAAACCAAAACAAAACAAAAAACCTCTTACAGTAATTTTATTGAATGAAAGCAGCAACAAAATTAAACTTTAAGTCCTTCGTTACATATTGTTTTTACCATTCTAAAAAGAAAAAATCCTTTCTTCTTTCTCATCCAAACAAAAATAAAAATTACCACATCATATGAATTACATCTTTACGTGAAATCTGAAATGACTGTTTCATTTTGGACAAAAAAAAAAAAAAAAAAAAAAAAAAAGTTGAACTGAAATAATGAAATTTGATTAAACATTTCAAAATAGATATGCATGATTTCTGTGAAAATTCTAATACTTTGAAGAGGGATTGTCTGTCAACCTTACTCCCACACCCATCCCCCCAAAAACAGCAACAGGTTTCAAACTATTGGTTATTTAGTTAATATAAAGAATGCCATCTACTGGTAGCACTAATAAGTAGCACTGTTTGTAAGTTGGTCTCTGTGGTTAGGTTTCCGCTTTCGTGTACTATATTCTAGAGTCAAATGGTCATTTAAGAAACCAGGTGTTATGTTCAGGGTTTCTCTTTAACATTGTATCTAATGTGTTTGGACACAAGTCCCTTCTAGGAACAAGGCAGCTTCATGACCTGTTTAGAAGGAAGGTTTGTTTTTTTTTTTTTTGTATATATGTTCCACAGTCTGATACATATACACTGCACTGGCATAGTTACAAAATGATCACCTTTCACATCAAAGAGAAAAGCATGTGTGTTTATATATTTCCAAAGTTGGCCTGCCCAAAAGAGGCAGAAGATGCATTCAAAAAATTAATGAGTAAACTGGTAGAGAAAAGGAATGTATTAGACTTACAGAGGTTGATGTTCAGTTATACTCTATAATGCAACTTTCCTAAAACATTCATTGAGTAAAATGTTGTCTTTTTGAAGCAGATATTTGAGCAACGACTGATTTATAATGAGCATTATTTTTATAATTAAAATAATTGCTTATTTTATTATTAATATGAGAAATAAAGGGTATGCATATAGTATTATCAGAAAATAGTAAATTAGAATCCAATACTTGGGTTTTAAATCTATGTCCATTACCCAAGTTAATAAATAAATAAAATAAAATAAAATGAAACAAACAAACAAACAAACAAAAGAACATTAATGTTTAGCAGCTCATTTGGCTGCCCTTCTCTGGCTCCATGTCACAGAGTTAGCAGATTCAGACATTATTATTTTTGTGGCAGCAATTTGTTGGATTTGATATGCGTCTTTCTGAAAACCTCTACAGTAGTCAAATAGCTGTTTCATTTTGTTTTACCCAACACAAAGCTTTCAATTTTAGAACTGGAAAGCTGAAATTCCAGTAAACTTCACAGAATTTATGATTTAATTGGAAGCATTTCGTTTTTTTGGGTCATGTCTTGCTTTATTGGTTCTCTGAAGTGTGATCTGTATGACAAACTTAAAAGAACACAGACAAAGACAAATATCAAGTGTGCCATAAAATAATGCTCCTAACAGAACTGACAAAGCTGTCTTCTTAAAGTATTTTGAAGTATTTTGAACGCCGGACAAATTAAGATGGCAATGAAAGGGCAGAACATTTGAACCAATGGACCTATTACTTAGAAAAACTGCAGCAGTTCCTGTAAAAAAAAAATCAATAATGATATTCAGGAAACAAAAATGAGATAATATATTACAGCAATTTCTAGTTTGCCTGTGAGAAACAGTATCACAGGAAGAGATCACACCTTCTGGGACAAAGATTTTGACTTGGAAGAAAATTTTGTAAAGATTTTCTTAGCATGAAGACTGGCTTTCAGCCTGACTTTTCTTGACGTTGAACCAGCAATGAACTTTGCACCAATTCTTTCAACCATAAACTGCAGAAATTTTTACCACAGAGTTATTTCCCAAGGTTTCATATAGATTCTTAAGCTTATATCCAACAAAGACTTCAGAAGGTATCTAGATTCTTAGTTGCTAATTATACTTCCTACGTTCCTCTGATAACTGCAAAAAACTCTCAGTGAGACATCAGAATACTTCCTTCAATCTCAATTCTTCTCAGGCTCCTTGTTTCCAGTTAAAATATTTAGTCCAGTCTGTACTTGGTTCTCAGAGTACACAGATCTCTTAAAAGTAAGGAAGCACTTTCACATCTCCCACTCTCTTTGTGCAGCTTATGCTGCTGTTTCAGTTTTCTACTGAAAGCAAGGTTGCAACTCTGTACAATCACAGGGAGCAAAATACTTCAAAAGCACTCTCCATATAGAAAATGTTGCCAAGTTTCACCAACAGGTGTTTGACAGATATTTGAAACACTAGAGAACTGTTTTTCTAAAGAAAATATTTTAAAAGACAGTTCTTACTTGACAGTAACTCATAAACTTTTCCTTTTTAATTTCTTTAGTAAAAAATAAATAAATAAATAATCAAATGTTATATGCTTTTACAAGTCAGTCCATTCTTTTTTTTTTTTTTTTTTTTTTGTTTGTTTGTTTATTTATTTATTTATTTATTTATTTATTTTCCTGGTAAATAATATAATTGATCACTGTGCTCCTTTGCACTATAACAGCAACCTCAAAAAGTAGCAAAAGTCAGTTAAATACCAAGATCACACTGACTTAAATTTGGTACTTACTAAATGTCTTAATTTCTTAAAAGTACTTTACTAAACAAGTTGGATTTTTATTCCTGATAGGAAAGAAAATGATATTCACTGACTTCACAAATTTCCCTAGTAGTTTTCTGACTCTTAAAATACCTGCATCTCTATTATATCCATCAGTGTTTGATTCAAAGCTAGTAAATAGCATTTTACTAGAATTTAGCTAAACCAGAATATAACTATTGATAAAACACGTTAGATTATTTTTGTCTATCAAAAAAAAAAAAAAAAAAAAAATAGATTGCTTAGCTTTTTAATGTCTTTGTCCCTTACAGAACTGAAAGAACTTTTCAGTCTTTGTATCTATATACTTCAAATGTGCTTCACTGATATACATTTACTGTGGTAGTGGAAGAACTCATTCTGCAACCATAAACATTACATAGCAAAATACTTGAAGAGAAATCTCAAACACCTCAAACAGGAAACTATGAGACAGACAAGCAAGTAAGCATTATTCAGGCTGGAATCTGGTCTGGTCTAAACCCAGCTAAGAAAAGTGTGTAGATGAAGGGAGGTTTCATTTTTGTATCATGGAAAATTGGGCTTCTAAAATCACACCATGCATTGCAGGCTTCCTTTCCAAAGCACAGCTTCTGGAAAGCAAAATGTCTTACAGTATTCACCAAAACCCCAAACCCTTTTGATTCTAAACAGTTTTCAGCTAAAAAGACTGCTTCCATTTGAATTTTCAGAGCCTTTAAGGTATTTTTAAGTGAATTTTTTATAAACACAAAAGAAGGAAGAAATCTAACTACTCGGTCAACCTGGGAATCTATTAATTTTCTGTTTCAATATACAAAATCAATTTGGGGACAGCACCGATACATTCATTTTACATAATCTGCTGTCTTGGAAAAGTCACGGAGCAGGTAGCAGCTTCACAATAGGCAGCAGGTCTTTGGCAAGGTGTGCTGGAGACTCCTCTTTCTTTCATCTTTTCCTGTGGGCTAAACACATTTCATACCAACCACAGTGCAGAAAGAAGGTCAACCTTAATTGTTATAAAAACAGCACGGTGTTTGATGGATGTCTCTTTACTAGTCAGTTAAATGGGATTGGGACTGTTCTCTGGCACTGGGCCATCTGGCATGCAAGAACTGGCATCCATACCACCGAGCTGTCTTCCTTGAAGGTGGCCTCATCCAGACTGCGTGTTGGGACCAGTCACTAGCCCACGCTAATTCCTGTACTATAAGCGGGAATTGTTTGGACAGAATACTAGCTGGCACAGGGCAGTAGACCAGTGATTGTTCTAACAATTTGACATTACAGGCAAACAAGCTGCAGTGCCTGGGGATGATCCATAGCACTGTTTAATTTTCTAGTCTGGATGTCACTGCTAAGGCAGCTTGAAACAATCCATAAACTACAATAACATATTCAGAAAAAGGACTCATATCCGGATATCAGCAGCACAGGTTCTTTGCTCCAGCCCACACTGACATCTGTTAATTTTATTTGTAGTGTAATACAACATTACAGCTGGGGTAAACAATTTCATAAACTGGTGAAATTCATAGAACCCAGATGAAGGCATCTGAAGGTTAGCCTGAGAGTCACTCTCATTAAGGACGGTAGAGAAAAGTAGGAATGATGACAATTCATCTTTTAGCAAAACAGAAATATAAAATTAATGGAAAGACTGCCTCACATCTGAAGGCACCGTCATTCCACTGAAAACAAAGGCTGAAATATTTTGAAGTGGATAACTAGCTAAATTTGAGATATGAACCTCACCCAGAATATTCTACTGTGTTTACAATAACTAACATATATTTAACATGATGTCTTGACTCTTTTTTCCCCTTACTGTATGCAGTAAGGTAAAAAAAAAAAATGCTTTGTTGTTCATACACCAGTCAGCTCTGCATTTGCAAATGCGAGCTGACTCATTTAGTAAAGCTTCAATATACATACATTTATTATGAGGATGTGAGTAAAATTTTTCAACAATACTGGCCTTCATTTCAATTTTTGTGGCAATAAACAACTTCATGACTTTCTATCAGTTATTTTTTCTGGTCAACAAGCTGTGAAATCTAATCAGATCTCACATATAAACATGTACACACACCTCAGCTGCTTGTTGTTTTTCCAGCAGATATTCTTTTGGAAGGTCTCCTGTTACTGCGATCAAACCACAAATACTTGATATACCAAAGTAATCAGAGAGATTATACTTATGGGTACTTTTGTTTTGCACACCTGCTATGTTTCCAAAGATGCAAGATGAACCTGCATTTCTCTCTTGCCTCATATGCATTGCATAAATACTCCATCAGACAACTGCCCATTCACGTTCTAATGAATAACTTTGTCTGCAGTGTGAATCATTCCCATATTTCTGCAAGTACTCAGGACATTGAAAAATCCTGACTTCAGGTTAAAGATAATTTTTGAAGTGAACCAAAATAGGATGACACTTTGGAACAGCAAAAATCTAATCTACTTTTAAAATTATTATTATTTTTAATTGTTTCTTGTCTTGCGATTAGAAAAAAAAATAGGTTGTCTTCTACCTCTTTACAAATGATATTGGTATATCAAAACAAGCATATTTTATGTTTATTAGGCATCCTTCAGCAGAAACTAAAGAAATTTTACTGCAAACTTCTGACTGTCAGGACTTCCTACTTAAGTCTATGCAATTCTTCCATTTAGTATTCACAACAATACATTGCTTTTCTAGACTCCTCAAATATACACTATCCATCAAAGGTGTTGATGTGTTGTGGGTCTATATTCAGCCCACCATACAATCAATGAAAGAGACAAACTAGACAAAAGATTCAAAGGAAGTCTAGCACAAATGAGTGTCAGTCCATTCTTTGATTAGGTAACGGCAATTATGATAATTACAGCAATCCACTACAGGGAAGTGTTCCAACATTGCCAAACTGCTGCCAAGTGTAGCACTTGCAGTATCCACTTATGCAAAGCTTTGCCTGAACTTTTTGAATACTAACCCCAATTTTTCAACTGTAAATAGCATAAGTTGGCCTGATAACTTAAGTCTGTGATCCATTACATCTAATTAATATATGGAAAATTCTTCTAGGTTACATGCATTATCTACTGATACACATCACTGTGAAAGTTTAACCTAAAATTACACACCATTACATGTCAAAAATATTATTTCTCATATTTCCTTTTTCTGAATAATAATTCCAAAGCTAAGATTTTTATATTGAATGGCCATAAGGTAAACATATTATGCTTTTTTTTTCCCTTTTTTATTATGCTTCCTGCTCTGCTTAACAAGTCAAGCTCAAAAATTTGAAGAAACAGGGATGCCTGAACAAAAAATGCCATCTATGTCAGAAGACACTCTAACAATCTCTGAGTGCTTTGGAAACAGCAGGAGAATCCACCAATCCAAAATGGGAAAATACAGGCCAAGAACACTTAAGCAAGATTGGGATACCAGTGCAGAATATAGATGTCAGAAAGAAGACAGACCTGGCCTTCAAGTTCTTTCACAGATGTCTTTCACAGATGAAAGAGGTCATCTTTGTCTGCTGGAGCAAGAATTACAATGAAGAGAACAAGAACAAGGAAGAACATTTCACGTGCAAGAGGAAAATTGTAATGTGTTCAGAGAAGGTAGCATTACAGAGGTACCGAGAGAATAAGTGGGAACTATCATGTAGTTAACACTTGCAGCCATCAGAAAAATAAATTCCTCTCAAGAAGTGAAAGGAACAAAGCCCAACTTTTTGGAGATTTGTGCCTTTTGTGCCCTATCCATTCTTAGCGACCGTATTAACTCTTATGATGAAAATCTTCCCAGATATAGGATTTTCCATTTGCCTTGCTGAAATTCTTGTCAGCCCATCTTTCCAAGCCTGTCTAGATCCTTCCCAATAGCAGTCTCACCTTCCAGTGTATCGTCTTCTACTCCCCATTTCCTATCATCGACAAACTTGCCAATAGTGCACTTTGTCCCATTATCTAGGCTAATGAAGATGTTGAACAATTACTGTCTCTCATATCAGCTCCTGAGAGGGTTGGTTACCATTAGTAATCATCTACCAGAGGGACTTTGTTCTGCATATCACCATTCCTTGTGACCAACAGACCAGTCAATCTTCCATCCATCCACGTAGCCAGTCCACATCTTGCCAATTTGACTATAAGAATAATCCAGGAGACTGTGTCAAAGGTTTTGCTAAAGACAGAGTATACAACGTTCTCTCCTTTCCCCTTATACATACAGATGGTCACCTTGTCACAGAAGAAAATCAGGTTAGTCATGCATTATCTGCCCTTGGTAAATCTCCGTGTTCTGTGTTTATAGACAACATTTTATCCTTCATGTAGCTGGAAATAGCTTCCATGAGGATTTGCTCTCTCACTTTCCCAGAGACAGAGATTAAGCTGACTGACCTGTAATTGCCTTTGGTTTTACTTTTCTTCAATCATCATGAACCCTCCCTCAGTCACCACAGTCTTTCAAAGGTGACAGAAAACAGCCTGACATTGACATGACCTCCATGCTGGCCCACTTTAGTCACAAAATTATCTTCCAGTTATGCCAGAGATTTGGATTGAGTTCTCCTGATCATCCAGAAGGTATCAAAGTGACTAAATTTACCTCTGTGTAGCAAGGACAAGAATCTTGAAGTTTCCTTCAGCTATCTCCAAAAAGGCTTCATTTACATCCTTTCTTGATTAGATGGTCTGAAGCAGACCAAAGCATCACCTTTGTTAGTCTGCTCTCTGATCCTTACTCAGTAATAATAATATACATGTATATACTATATAAACATGTCATATATAAATAATTGTGCCTGAAACTTACATATCCATTTAAACATTATAATTTGTTTTGTCTTGCACTGTCTTTCTTACTGGCAAGAATAAAAAGAAAGGTATTTGAATCTAGAAGTACTACACTGAAAAAGAGCAAGTCATTTTCGTTGTAAAGAGGAATCCATGGTAGGTACTCTGCGAGCCATAAATGTTATACTGCTGATTTTATCCCACAACCCTATTTCCTAAGTATCATCATAAAATAGACATGTTACTTTTTCTCTGTTCTTTACCTCTTTGCAAATTTCCCACTTTGAAAACCAGATGGAAACTTCAGAACATTCATACATTCTACTACAAAATATTTTGAGGACCCCTTTAATCTAGCAAATATCATCCACATCTCAGAAAGAGACAACTTCCAACACACCCATACCTCTACCAGAACAGATTAAAAAAAAAAAAAAAAAAAAAAAAAAAAACACTTAATTGGAAATAAAGTGCTTCCTGAACCATGTATTTATTACTGAGAAAGAGAGAAAGAGGGAAAGAGAAAGAGAAAAAGAGAAAGAGAGAGAGAAAGGACAGGAAGGAAACATTAAACACTCAAAAGGGGAAAAAAATAAGGAAGGAAGGAAGGAAGGAAGGAAGGAAGGAAGGAAGGAGAGGGTGGTGCAACTATTTGTTCCTTTTTTTTTTTTTTTTTTCTTAGACTTCAGCAGATGACAAGTGGACTTTGGAGTGCCAGTCCAGCTTATAAGGGTATACCAAATTGTATAACACTGCTCATCTGGCATTAAAGTACTAGCACAGTAAGAGTGCATCTCTGCTTGAAGCAGAGAGCAGATGAATAACAGAGCTCAGTCTTAAAGATAGAGATGCTCACTTGGATGCATGACTTGCATTTATGTTCTGTTCTTGTTACACCAGCTAATAACATTATTTGCTGCCAGACTGTCTACTATAGTACTTTAATTAAGACCTCCTTCAGAATGCAGGGGTCATGCAAAATGAATTAAAACAGCAGGCCAAATTCAGAGATGATGTATATTAGAGTAATTTACACTTCAATTATACAGTGCAATTTGCATAGCAAGAGGCTGCAATAAAGAGCTGGTAGCAGGGATAGTAACCTAGATTTTACCTTAGGTTTGTTTACGCTTTTCTTCTGTAATCCCATCCTGTCATATACAAAGTATACTGAATTACTCAAATTGCAACTTCTACTACAGCCTTGCTTTACTGAATCAATAAGCCATAGTCTTTAAAAAATACTTTTTTTGATAGGTATCTGATAGAAATACAAGATTTTTTCAGTTGTTCAGTTTTGACAATATCATTCTAGACAGGAAGACCAAAGTTCTTAATTAATAACTGTACTTAGAACAAAAGAACCAGAACTATGAGGAGATAAAATTATGGTAAAGAAGGCTCCAGTGATGAAAGCACAGAACTGGTTCCCACCAGCAGCTTTTTGGCCCTTGTAAGGCATCATACCTCTGTAGGGATTTATCTGACAGAGATCATAGAATCACAGAATGGTTTGGGTTGGAAGGGACCTTAACGGTCACCCAGTTCCAACCCCCCTGCTATGGGCAGGGACACTTCCCACCAGACCAGGTTGCTCAAAGCCCCATCCAGCCTGGCCTTGAATACATCCAGGGATTGGGCAGATGACCTGGTTTGCATCCAGATTTAAAAATCGTGAAGATCTACTGAACAACATCCACCATGGGTTTATATGAAGCTACAGAAGTTGAAGATCTAATCCCAGAAATTATTTACAAAGCGATTTTTTTTTTATGTCATATTTGTGACCAGTTGGGTAAGACATCATAAAGCTCAGAAGAAAACAGCAAGAAAACAGCATAGTTCTTTTTTTTTTTTTTTTTTTTTTTTTTTTTTTTTTTTTTTCATGCTTCTTTATGTCTCATTTCCACTCCTGTTGATACACAAATATGATTCATTGCATGTAGGTTTCTCTTTCCTTCTGCATGACATGGTATGTTGTATCAATTTAATTTACAGTATCTCCTGTGTCAACTGAGGTTTTGATGAGCTATGTTTCAGAGCAACATAAAATATATAGGAGGCTGTGGTTGAGTCACCATCCCTAGAGGTCTTTAAAAGATGTTTAGATTTAGAGCTTAGTGATATGGTTTAGTGGAGGACTTGTTGGTCTTGGAGGTCTCTTCCAACCTAGGTGATTCTGTGATTCTGTGGTATAATATACAATAGTACAGCCAAGATATCCCCAAAAGTATTAGGACTTTGCAGCAGACACTGGACAGTGGCACTGCTCTTCAGGGTTGTCACTGATCCTTGTCCCTAAGTTCTGTTTCTAGACTCCAGAAGATGGTATGCTGTAGACTAGCAATATACATTACAGAACCCAGCTCTGAACATATGGGATTGATTCACTGTCTCAGTTCACCACAGGGAACCTGTAATAATGCATTGAGTACTGTTGCTCTTACGCTAACTCTGACACTTTCTGATAATTCTATAGAGAAGAAACAGCAAAGTTACTGTAAAGTAACTATGGTGAAAAAACTGTCAAAATGCTATGTAAAAAAATTAATATTTTGATAAGTGGGACTTAGGAGAGTTTGAAAAAAAATCAATACCAAATGCAAAAAATTTGTACTTTAGATATTGCTAGAGTACAAGCATAAAGGGAATTTCATGGATAAAGAAATAGTCTCATTCTCTCCATATGAAAAAAATAAATAAAAGCAATTATAGAAAAGAGATTAAAATGGCAAAAGACACTACCAATAAGATTTGTCATTTATTTTTCTTTGAATCATTGCCATGGGATGTCTGTCTTCTCTCAGGATAAGTGAAGAGAACAAGATTATTAAAAAGAAAAAGAAAGCTATCATCTAGTATTCTCAAAATCTACTCTTTTTATTTTCAGTTCTCTTCCTCAAGGTTTTTTTTGTAATAATTATTTTGACATCTGCTTTTTTCCCTAAGGGGAAACTCAAGTGAGCGATGTGCATTATAAAGATAGAAAAGTGGTTTGTCTTGTCCCTTAATCCTGATAATAATAAGCTATCTCTTTATTCCCTACCATAAGAACTTTTTGCTATGTCTTCTCCTTTATCTTTGACACTGGTCTTGTTGTACAGTGTGTTCTTAAAAGGGACAGACTTTTATTATTAAAATATTGCATCTATAGTGAAAAGTCATGCAGCAAGTGAAAAAAAAAAAAAAAACAAAAACCACTCTCAGGAATAAAAGTGTAGAAGGTATTATGCATTTTATATGAATGAAGCCAGCTAGAAACTCTCCTCCTTCCTCAACATGCTTTTTATAGAAAGTCATTTTTGGAAAGTACCTAGTGATAGTGTGTTTGAATTCCCAAAATTGTCATCTGATCCCTCCCATTATATATAACTGGAACTACTGAAAGTAAAGACAGCCTGATTGACGTAACTGAGAGGATATATATTTCCTCTGTCTTATAACATCATTTAAGAGTACAGAAATTCCCACTTACTGCTCAGTATGTCAATATAAAGCCTTCTATCTCCACCTACTTGAAGCAGCTAAGAAATAGAAGACCATACTGAAAGATATTTTTGGCACCTTCTCTGCTATCTCCACGTGTTGATCAGGATCCATGAAGCAGTTTGTTATTCCTGTGAGTAACTGGGGAAAATCAGGAAGGGAATTAAGATCTGGAATAGAAGTAGCCTGGTTCATCTGCTCTCTGGAGATCAAAAGGCAGACTGAGAGATTGTATTCCAGCATTTTATGGATAGTGCTGATCAAATTAGGTCATGTTCTTAATAGCTTCCTTTTAATTCTCTAAATGTTTTAGTACAACTTTCATGTACCCCTGATATATTAAACACTTTATCACATGCAACAAATAATTTTCTTACTTTGCATTGCTGATATCTTCTCTTTTCCTGCTTATGGAAGAACATAATTTGCATTGTAAGTGAATGATAAAATTTGGGAACACTTGGTTAAAAGTCTGGAACTTTATAGGAAAAATTAGTATTACTAAAATATTAGGTGACTGAATCATAAAAAAGCTTATACTGAATCATAAAAAAGAGTAATAAAGAAGAGTAAAAAAGAGTTTAACATTCTCTGACCTTTTCTAATCATTCTAATGATTACTACATTTAAAAGCAAAACATAAGGTATAAAATAAGCATCTTCTCAAAATAAAGTTCAAAGATGGAAGATTTTGGTTCCTCAAATTGACAGTTTTTGAAGATATAATTTTGCCATGATTTTTGTGCTAATGTTATAAAATATTATAAGATGAAACAAAAGACAATTTTTTAATGTAACCCTCACCACCTCGAATTTCTGACATAAAAATATATAAATTCCAAACCTCTTTTTATGAATTATTTAGACGATTTGTGGGTTTTGTTTGTTTGCTTGCTTTTTTATGTTTCACCTTCTGTAGTTATTACTGAAGATTTCAAGGACTGAATCATTGGGAGTTTTGTAGTCTTCCATATAAGAAAGTCTTGCAAAATGCAAAAATAAAACAAAAACAAAAACAAACAAACAAAAAAAAACATGGCCAGACAGGTTTAGAAAGAATATTTTTTCAATGCTTATTGAGGCAGCAAGGAATTTTATTTGTGCACTGCTTAAGTGAAGAATTACCACATTTTTAAATCATACTTAACTTTGAAATCACACTTAACATTTTAACAAGAAAATGCAATCAACAAAAATATAAATTATGTTAATCTTGGAAAAAGAACATCACAACAGAAGTTTCAACTTCCTCTACTTGAAAATCTGAGCATATCTCAGCATTTAGGCAAAGACTATAGAAAAAGAAAAAAGAAAAAAAAAAAAAAAAAAAAAAAAACACCCATGAATTATAATAATTCTTTCTTTCCTATTTCCCCCAACACATTATGGCTACCTGTAATGCCATTAAAAATTATAAGAACGCTTTATCTTTCGATGTATTTATCTAAGAGCATAAAAGTGATTACAAAAGAGTGTGTCAGCTATCAGAATTGCTGTTGACTAACCTAGAAACAAAAAGTAGAGGTGAACAGAAAGCAGTCTTCAAGGACATACAACACAAGACAAAGTCATAAACTGCAGCAGCATCTCTGGGTTCTTCATTATGTGTTCTACTCCATATATGAACTGCCTTACTACAATATCCTATTAAGTAAGGCCATTATATTTACTCATATATACTCAAGTTCACCAACAGTGCCATGGATGTCCAGTTACTGTCCTTGTAGCCAACAGAAAAATATTACAAGGAAGCCATCAAAAGAATAATGTTTAAATGGAAAAGAAACACTTCAATTTTCTTTGGAACCTTCCCTTCCTTGTTACGCATTGCTTGTTCCTGACTTCAGAAAAACTTGTTTTACATGGCCTTTCCCACTCCTAGAAGTTTTGACTAGAAATCCTTATTTTATGTAATTCTGCTCATGATGAATTATAATGACAATTAGTATAATTTTCAAATAAGACCAAAGAATTTAACTGTGCAAGTCCAGTGATGTTTTTTTTATTTATTTTTTTTTTCATAGCAACTAAACACCTATATCCTTTCAGCAGTACAGGAACCTTCCTATAATTTTAATTTTATCCAGAATATAGAGGAAGAAGAGGAGACTGGAGAGGAGACTCCAAGGAGTCCAGGCTCAAAAATAAAGCAAAGCAAAACAAAACAAAACAGAGCAAATTACAAATGATTAGTCTAAAATTACTCTTTTCTCATTTTCTCTCCCAATTTCATAAACAAAATTATTCATAGAATTAAAATGAGGTACCACATTCCATTTAAAAATGACAGTTTTTAAGGATTTTTTTTCAAGTGTGGAATGCAAAACTCCTTGTTCCTTCATTACAGCATCTGCCTATAATACTATGCCCTTGATACACTTCTGCATCTTTTGCACTCCTCCTAACACTCAGTATTCTCAGAAAATAATCAAATAAAATTGACAAAATTCAGTGAAAACTGCTATCAATTAAACCTTTTGTTCCAGTAGATACTGTTTGTATTTTAAAATTTTGACCACAAGAACAGTGAAATGAATTCACTTGAAAGGAACTTATTTCCATCCTACTGCATCAATATAACACTGCTGGATTTTTTTGTTTTGTTTTGTTTGTGTTTTGTTTTTCAGAAAGTCAACAGGATAGAATTATTGACATTAATATGAGTTAAACATTAACATTAAAAGTGAGCTTTAAACTCACTTTTCCCATTATATTTTGTAAAACTTTTCAAAATTTAAAAGCTAAATAGAACAATATGTTTTATAATTTAAGACTGTTTTTATTCACATCAGACTTAATTCTTCTCACTATCATACTTTTTTCTCTGTCACTTGACTCAAAATGTATGATATTTTTTTCTTTTTCAGCAGTGAATGCAGTGTTCAGGCTTTGTTAAGCAAATAATATAACTGACTCCAATTGCACAACATACACAACTCCTAGAGAAGCAGATGAGAAAAGAAAAATAAATTACAAGTCTTGTTTGTTTTAGTTATAACTATTGCAAGCATGACAAATGAAAAGCACTGAATTCCCTACAGATCATAGAATCATAGAATGGCTCAGTGGAAGGGACCCTAAAGAACACCCTGATCCAACCCTCCTGCCATGGTCCACTGACTAGATCAGGTTGCCCAGGTCCTTGTTCTATCTGGCCTTGAACACTTCCAGGGATGGGGCATCCACAACTTCTCTGGGCAACCTATTCCGGTGCCTCACCACCCTTTGAGTGAAGAATTTTCTCCTAATATCTAATCTAAAGCTCTGTTCTCTTTTAGTTTAAAACCATTCCCCCTTGTCCTGTAACTCTCTGCCCACATGTAAAAGGTCAGTCTTCTCCATCTTCTTTATATGAACCCTTTGGGTACTGAAAGGCCACAGTAAAGCCTCTCCAGAGCCATCTCTTCTCCAGGCTGAACAACTCCAGCTCTCTCAGCCTGTCTTCACAGGAGAGGTTCTCCAGCCCTTTGATCATCTTCCTGGCCCTCCCCTGGGCCCACTCGAACAGCCCCACATCTTTCTTGTGCTGGGGACTCCAGACCTGGATGTAGGACTCCAGGTGGGGCCTCACAAGGGCAGAGCAGAGGGGGACAATCACATCCCTCAGCTGGCTGGCCACCTGCCTGTTGATGCAGCTCAGGATGCAGTTGGTCTTCTGGGCTGCAAGCACACACTGCTGGCTCATGTCGAGCTTTTCATCCACCAGAACCCCCAAATCTCTCTCTCGGCAGGGCTGCACTCAAGTCTTCCTGTCTGGGATTGCACTTGGACTTGTTGAACTTCCTGAGGTTCACGTGGGCCCACTTCTCAAGCTTTTCCAGGTCTCTTTGGATGGAATCCCTTCCTTCTGTTGTATGGACTGTACCACTCAGCTTGGTGTCATCTGCAAACTTGCTGAGGGTTCACTCAATCCCACTGTCTATGTCATTGATAAAGATATTACACAGTACTGGTGCCAAGACAGACCCCTGAGGGACACACCCATCACGGCCTCCACCTGGACATAGAGTGATTGACCACATCTCTCTGGGTGTGTCCATCCAGCCTTATCCAGCAAATAGTCCATCCTTCAAATCCTTCTCTCTCCTATTTAGAGGTAAGGATATTGTGCAGGCCCTTGTTAAAGGCCTAAAGTGCCCAGCTAGATGACATTGGTCAGTCTTTCCTTGTTGACTGATTGACTGATTGAGATGACCATGTTCCACCTAACTTGTGCCCAGAAATTCCGCTGAGAATTTTTAGCAATAATAGCGAGATGTAATCTAGTGGAAAACTGTAGTGTCATTTCTTTTTTTTTTTTTTAAAAAAAAAAAAAGACAACAGTCTGCTAACACATACTTCTATACTTCTTTTAAGATGCAAATAATCCTGCATTTACTAAGTTATGAGTTGTTACACATTTACAGGAGGAGAAAAATATAATTATTACAATGCTAACTTGGGTGGACAGCCTATGATTTCTGACTATGTTAGATAGTATTATTGGAAGAAGCAATTGCAAATGAAATGACTTTTAGGGTCAAATGTAATAATTCAATACCAGCATTAGACCTTTCCCAGCAAACATTCAGTGAGCAGAATTCATAACAACTTCAACTGCCAGCTCTAGCAAAAGTCTGTGTCATATTTACTGTTCTCTCTGTTCTCTACGAGAAACACATTTCACATAGTGAGAATGAAAATTAGCAGGTCCTTGTCTTGAACAATGTTTCATTTTGCTTGCAATGTTCATTTCAATTGTACCTATGAGTTTGTATATTTTTTTTTAGTCGGAGATTTGAAAAGGCTACAGTGTCACAAAGAAACGCTTTCAATTGAAAAGCCAGTGGCTAACTAAGAAACTGCACTAAAGAAGAACTGCATTTTAGAAATCAGTCCTGCATTCATTAGGGCAAGTTCTTTGGCAGTGTGAATCTGAACTCTTCTATCACAATGGTGCCACAGCATTTTACACAGACTGAAAATCTCATGCTGCTTTTTGTCAAAGAATGAAAAGAATAATTTAATGTTTTTAATATATCCTTAGCAAGACTTAACAGTAACAAAACTTCAAAGCTTCCTTGCAAACTCCCAAAACAAATATTGAGGCAAGTAACATAAAATACAATGCAATAGATGACAGCAAAAATAGGTGCCCTTTTTATTCTTGTCCTCCCTTATAAATAGCTCATAAATTATGCAGGTCTGACTCATCCACAGTAAGCCAAGAAATTCCACATTTTTCAGTTGTAGAAATGCTGAAAACCTGTAAAAAATCTTTTAATGGAAGTATGCTTCTAGAGCATGAAAATGCTTACCTCTTCCAGAGCAAGGTAAATTAGAATCTCCTTGGCATTTCTTAGCACTTTCCTCAGCTGACAATGGACAAGACTGTGGATGTTCACACTTCTTCCCAGTCCATCCTTCTTTACAGTCACACCTTCCACAATTACACTGTCCATGACCTTTCCAAAGAATAAAATTAAAGATAACTTCCATGTTGATGAGAGGTATAGATACCTCATGATTAGATGAACTGCATCTTTTTTTTTTTTAATTAAAGAGTCAGTTGGCAAAAAATAGTCAACTCACTCTACTTTTTTTTTTTTTTTTTTTTTTTTTCTGATAATAGCTCTACATGTTATTCCATTTGAGACATATTTCCTTTAATTATTATTTTTTTTTCCTTAAGGGATGTTTTGTCACTTGACACACACTCCTCATGTGAAAGAGTGGAAAGGACGATACAAATACACTTCTCACTGTCTGGAGAAGTGAGGTTATCATAAGGCAATATTTCATTTACCTGTATGTTCCTTTTTTTCTACCACAGTTGCAGCATATTCTCTAAGTAATGTACCAATACCACATTTTATGTACTTGCAATCAGTGTGATCCTCTAGGGACAAGCAATTCCACGCCAATTCCAAGTCTCAGACCAGTGCCTTCTACTAAATAATGATGTGCAAATAACAAAATGCTGGGCTTAATCAATCCTTATCCCCATAGGGCAGTCAGATGTGGTTGTGGTATCTCATTAGCTAACTTGGCTCTTCCTGACCATGTCTGAACGTGGCAACATAAATGTAAATTTCACTGCACATGCTGGGATGAAGAAAAGCAACTGGGTTAAACAGAAGCTTTTATGGGAAGTTTCTTTAAAAAAAATGTAACAGCCATTAGAGTAGTCAGAGATGGATCCCTCCTGAGAATTTAAGCTAGAAAGTTAAGAAACCAGACCATTTCCTCTATCTGAATGCTAACATATCCAGACAAAGCAAACCCGAGCTAGTTGCCCAGCTTCCTTCATCATGAGCCTTTGAATCATGATCTCTTTGCATCAAACAGTGGGATTCTGACCATAAAAATGGTCAGATTCCTTTAACACTAGTAAAAACATTCCTTACCATAAAAGTAAATATTTATTTTCATGACTTGTGACAGCAGATTAAATCTGTGACATCTATGAGGAACAACCAAGGGAACTGGGATTGTTCTGGAGAAAAGGAAGCTTAGTGGACATCCCATTGCTCTCTAAAGCTACTTGAAAGGAGTTGTAGCGAGGATGTTGTTGGTCTCTTTTCTCTGGTAACAAGTGATAGGATGCAAGGAAAAGGCCTCAAGTTGTGCCAGTGGATGTTTAGATTGGATATTGGGCAGAATTTCTGCACAGAGAGGGTGGTCTCTGGTGACTGGAACAGGCTGCCCAGGAAAGTGGTGGAGTCCCCATCCTGGGAGGTATTTAAGAGATGTAGATGTGGCACTAAGGGACATGATTTAGTAATGGTACTCAGTAGGCCAGGTTGATGGTTGGATTTGATGATCAGGAAGGTCTGTTCCAACATAGATGATTCTGTGTTCCTATGATTTTCTCTCACACTGTCTATATAGTCATCATATACTGGATACATGACTCCAAAGCATTTATCTGATGATGCCCACTTGTCTATCTAGTTTCTTCTTGAAAATCAGAAATACACACTTTATATATCCCTCTAACTATATTTACATTTTAATATTGGCTTACATTATATTTATGAAACATATGCACATCACAAGGTGAAAATGGAAACAAGCATTCTATGCATTGAGTAGTTCCCAGATTACATGTGTTATTAAGCTCACAAGAACAACTTTTTTTGCTTCAGTTATTTGTTTTCCTTGGAAAGTGTTAAAAGCCTCCTCTTCTGTCCCTTGTTGCATGTGTACCTGCTGACAGGTTGCAAATTGGACATATGTTCTCTGATCTAGATAGATACTTATGAGAGGATGATGTTCTTTTATATAATATTTTTGTTGCTAAAGCCATGGAAAATAAGGCTAATGAGATGTGTGAACATAAAAACTTTCTTATGGAAGCCTTTTTCCTTTCTATGTCAAGTCAGGAAGGTGATTCTCTTAAAAGAATGAAAATCACTTTAATGTTGTGAACACTGCTGAAAGAAAATCATTAAGTAACATCCTGAGCATCATTTCAGAAGTTCAAAGAAGACATCCAGTCACCAATATGAGGTGCTGCAAATTGACAGTCACCCCAAGCCATATGAAGCTTCTGGAGGGAGCTGCTGTTGTATAATGTTAAATCCTCACAGCAAGGCTGCCAATTCCTATCACTTGTAGTTTATGAAATAAACATAGCATTTCGTTCAATTACAGTAAAACTCTTTATTTATAAACATGGTTTCCCTTCATTTCAACCTACTACTCAGGACAAGCAAATTTCCTATCTCTACCTATTAGGTGAGCAGAACAAGACAAGTTTTATATCAGTTCAATTTGATGTTGGTTTAAACAGAAATGGTCTGTTCTCTCTAATCTGAATAATCCCTCCTCGATTCGTCCTAAAATCAATTTACAAATAATTGTTAAAATCTGAGAAAAATGAGGATGTTTTGCAGATACACCTAATGTTTACACTTTGGGCACTAAGTATATTTATTTCATAAACAAACAAAAAGACTATCCAATTACAATTCTGCTAGTAAATCATGGATTTAATTGCAGATGTTGTCTGTCTACCACAATAAACCAAAATTAACACTTAAGTATCTTGTCCATTTTTGAAAAAGGACTAAGCATCAGGACACCAAAACACTGTTCACGCAGCTTTATGTGAAGATGTGGAGAATTTCAGACAACCTACCTGAGGAACGCGTACTTGGGTGGCTAACTAAGGTTAAAATAGGCTTCTCTTCTGAGTCATAACAGAGAGGGGAAGGGATAAGAATAAGAAGATGTACTGAATTTTTTTTTTCTCATTTGACAGAAAAACTAAGCTATACTTAAAAATGATTTTGCTATGTAAAGCAAGTAGTATGAGTACATCATTTGATACCTCTCAAGACTTTCTCATTTGCAGTTATGTCTGTGTTATAACGAACGCTGTTCTGGTCCCCAGTACAATGTCAAATGGCAGTACCTTTCCCCACTTCTTTATAACTGTCCATACTTTCTTGTGCTTTCTTTCAATCTTTACTGCTTAGGGCAGCAGCAGCACAAATAGCAATAACATCTAAGAAAGAGTGAGTTCAAGTCCTGTTTAAGGGATGCTGCATTAGCTGTAGGTGCCACAGGTTTGCTTGAACCTATATTTAAACTCCTGTGTTCACCCTTAACTACAGAACATATTTACCATGTTTTTTAGTTTTGTATTCCTTAGTTGATGTTGACATTTTGAACAATCCCTGAGTGCTAAAACATACTCAGGAACACAGTAATATGTTCAAAAATTGGCATCTCAAACTTGCTATCATGGCTGCAGTTCTACATCCTTCCAGAATATTAAATAGGTAAACCTATATAGAGTTTGAAGGTGGCAAAAACCACGGAAAACAAAGAGTTCACTGAAGGTTTTTTTTAGAAATGCTTCTTTCTTTCTTTTTCAGTTTTGTTAGGTAGTGATTTATCAATGTATTAAAAAAAAAAAAAAAAAAAAGACAAGAAATCTTGCACTTTTATAACAGGCAAAGGATAAGAGAGTAAGAATTTTATGTAGTGTTTATTTCAGCCTCTTACCCCTACTACAAACACCTCCTATAAATTTTCTATGAGGTATCACTCATGCTGGTAGGAGGAGAATATACCACTTCATTATTTTCCTTGGTGTGACTGCATTCTTCCTATTATTAATTAGGCCAGATCAGATTTCTACAGGACATGTTACAGTTGACAAACTGTCATCTGGCCAGTCCATTTGAAACCAGCATTACTTGTTTTAGCAAAGTTCTTCTGTGTATAAATTGCATGTAGTGTACTGCTCAAAGTCCTCCTCTCTTGCCCAGTATTTACATCTTTAACAGCAGCTTTACAAAATTGCATGCAATTTTGTATGAGATTACTCTCATACAAAACAAAAGGAATGCATTAGAAGGAACGCATTGGTGTTAGTTGATATAAGAAGCATTGATCCAAAAAAGGAACATGAAAGTGTCTGAGATGTATTGACAGTGGTGTGTAGCTGGACAACACATTCATATTTTCCACATCTTGACCTTTCCATTTATTGTTCTTAGATGAATTGTTATTCTGAGAGTACTATTTTTCATTAACTCATTAATTCCATTTTTCTTGAATTTCTTCCTTTCCCTTCCTCATAATATGCAATAACAAATAAAGCACAATCTAATTTAAATTTCCCTAAGATAGGATATAAAGTTTTAGCCATTCATGAATTTATGTTAGACGATACTGAAGATGATAGTATTGAAAGGGAATTGAGCACCTAAAAATAGTTCATATTTACACAGAAGAAAAGATATTTAAAGAAAGTTTTCAATTTATTTATGTAGTTTTTGTCTTTTAACTTAAAAAGTGCATTCCTAAAAAAAAAAAAAAAAAAATCAAACCAACCAACCAGCTAAAGCCTGATATAATTCATGCCAGGTGAAATGAGAATTGAAGCAGTAAGGAAGAGTGAAATTAGACCAATTTGAGACTTTTTTTATGAAACAAAAGTTCCTTTTACATTTTTCTTACCTGAGCAGAAGTCATCAGAATATCTATCATACACTGCTTTGCAGTTTCTTTCATCACACTCACAAGTATCTCCATGTATATCTCCCCAGTCACCAGTTGGGTCCACGTCATGGCATGTACATTCCCCACATACACATGTGCCTAGGAAAGAGGCAAAAAAAAAAAAAAAAAGAGAGAGACAGAGGCAGAAGATTAACCAAGTAATTTAGAGTAATAATAGTTTGATTACATGAATTTTACACTCATGAATTTTCTGCTCTCACAGGAGTGCAGTGTCAAAGCTGCAAGTGCTAATCATGAGTGTATGCTCATCTTCTATGACTTAAAACTTTCTGTGATTAATTTAGTAGTAATACTTCGTACAAACATGTTGGCTTCCTGCTTAAGTTTCTTTATGCTGTTGAGCCTTATTAAGAGTCAACAAAAATGTAGTACACAAAACGTTAGGAAATCTTTGACATCAAGAGTAATTTGCGCTGACAGTAATGATGATAAAAAACAATGATGTTCAAATGATTCTGGCTTGGACACAGTACCATTCATTAATTAATGAATGTTAAGGCATAAACATTTAAACTAAAAGGAAATGCAAATTCTAATCCAGCTGAAAATGGTTGGTAGGTAATAATTTACATAACAAGAACATTAGCACAGGTCTACATGAAAATGATACTTTTTTCCACTTTTCCCAAATCAGTATGCATGGCCACATCCTATTATTTACAAGAGGAAGGAAAATGTGATATGTGACAGAGATATTTATTTGGAATAATGTTATCGATATACAAAGAACATACAAGATACTTGTTTAGGAAAAGTCAGAAGACACACACTCACAGAAACACAGTTTTCTTATTCAGAAATCCAAATGTGCTTGCCAAATAGACACAGCATCTCCAAAAGAAGAAAAGCCTTTATGGCTTGTTCCGCAGGGCCATACATTCACAGCTTTTGCTGAGATGCTAACAGGTATAGAGCAGCAGCCTAAACTTCCAGATGCATGAAGTCAGTTTCCTGGACAGTGGCTTCACTATTCTGCTACTCCACTGAAGACTACCTGGATATGAGGATATGAAACTTCATCCCATCAATGTTTAAAAAACCTAAAGGTTCACATCTGGTTTCAGATGGTTTACTATACAGTTGGTGGAGAGATACAAATAATTTAATGATCTTAGCACTGACATAAGCTGGACAGTGAGGTAAGCCTTAATAATACAATTTTTTAGAACACTCATGACTGACAAGGTGAGCTATACCTGTGTCACAAAATGTGTAAACAGAAATCTGGGTAAATAGGACTAAAGAGAGTAGAAACACCATGTTGGAAAACAACTCTATGTAGTCAACAGCCTAAAAAAAATTATGTGGATAAAATTACAAATAGCTGAAAGGGTAAAAAAATATAGAAATATCCCATGAATGCATCTTTGTATAGGAGTTTGTAGCTATTCAGAATATCAGCTGTACTATCTTCATTTCCCTCAGTTGTAATATATATTTAAAGAAATACTTGCACATACAAATTTAAAATTTCCTTTGACAAGAAATTACTTTCTTGGTGCAAAAAAAACTTCTGATCTGAAACACTTCCATATTTATTACTTCCAGAAATACAGATTTATTTTTTTTTACTGTTGAAGTCCCAAAACTAAATGAGCCTACATGATCTCTGTATTTGAGCCAATACTTCAATTTCCTCATAATTAAGAGAAAAGAGTTTTCTAAATGCTCTCAAGATAATTAGATGTTCACACTATAGCAGGTTTTGTCAGCTGAGATGTTTTTAAAGGAAGTGTCTATGAGACTTTAACTTACATTCTACTATAATTATTCTGTACTATTGCCAAAAAATAACATGCTCTTTTAACTCTTTGTTCAACCAAGCCAAACATTGTGGTTGGTGAATACCAGTGTCATTTTGTACTTTTTTTTTCTTCCGAAAATGGAAAAATTAAACAAAAGTATAAGGTAAAATTCAAATACTGGAACTTTATGCAAAGAAAACCTCATGTGGTTAGAACTAAAATCTACCTTTCCAACGTCATATACATTCATTGCATTGTTACTGCACAACTCCTGGATGCTCTCTCAGGTTGCAGTGAAAAAAAAAAAAAAAAGAGCCTTGTGTTTTTATTTCTCTATTCAGTTGTGGGTCCTTGGTCTTATTTAAGAGTAAATCAGTACACTGTCCTGTTGGCCTTAAAGCACTGATCCATCAGTCATCAATCTGTTAATATTTAATTTAACAGGACGTGTCTCTCACCAGAGCAGATGTACTGATAAATTCTCCTGCTCAGTCTTACTACAGAAATGAAGGTCAAGAAGAACTTGCTATTCTTGGGTCAGTTTCAACTAAAAATGGGTGTGTCTATATGTAAGTATATATGGAAACACAGGTATCCATCCACTCATTTAGAAATGTATATCCAGATTTGAAATTATTGAGAAAAAAACTAGAAACCATCAGCAAACACGATGCATGACCTGTTGCAGAAAATACATATTTTAAAACAAAAGCAAGATACATAAATACGTGTAGAAGGAATGTGCAAATGACACACCTCTGTTGCTGCAGATTTTGCCATCTGGAGATGTGCATCTTTTCTTGATCTCCCAAGGGGTGATGTCACACTGGAATTCACATTTATCTCCATGCCAACCAGCCTCACAGTAACAGTTTCCACAGTAACACTTTCCATGGCCTTAACCCAAAACAAATTTTATACAGTGAGAAAGAGGCAAGTTTTTAAAAAGCATTAGCAATTTAACCATATTCATCATTTTTCTTTTAAAAACTTTTACTGCTAGACTCAAAATAGAAACAATTTGTAGACTGGATTTGTCTATATCAAATAAGACAAAGGATATCTGCATTATTCTTCTCCCCATCTATATCAGAGCATGTTTTCATTTAATCAGAGATCTCTCGTTAATAAACACTAAGAAAATGATATTAACCTTTTTTTTTTTTTTTCCATTATTTTTGCAAGCTTTTTTTGAACCTTTAAAGGCAAATTTGAAAGGCAGTAAATGTGACAGTTAAAGCTGAGCACAGCTGTAAATATGAAGATGAGACACACCTTCCCACCATACTGGACATATCTAACAAAGAACTGTGTGTTCTCTGCTCCTCAGATAATTCCATCAGAGGGATCCTGATTTACTGCAAAATGTCTACATTGTATATGGCTTCTGTTCTTACCTAGCAAGAACATTTTTGAACACAGTTGCACCAGCTCATGAATGATAAGAATTAAGAAAATGAATGCTTTAAATGTTCATTTAACAAACCTCCCATCTCTTCAAAAGATACATGGGTCATCTGGGACTTCATGAAACAAGCTCCTGAACATTTTGTTCCAGTAAGATACTTATGCCATGGTCTTCAATGACAAAAAGCATTTAAATTAAGTAGCTGCAACTCTTATTAAAAAGTCATAAATTAATTTATTTACTGGAAGAACCCAGGATCAAGTCAGCATCTTGTCCTTTTTTTTACTCCACGTATGCTAAGCTTAGTAGACCTGGTTGTCTCTATCAGAATCTACTCAAATGATATCCTTGACTGTAAGAGAGCAAATTGAGACCTGTGGGATACATTTAATTTTTGTTCTGTTTTTACAATTACGCATAGAATTTTCATTATAATTGTCTGCTGGCATGTGAAAAAAATAACAAAAGAGAATAATATCCTCTTAAGTATATATCTAAACAACAAATAGAGCTTATAACATTGCTTATTACAAATAGGCTGTTCTTGATTAGTAAAAAAGAAAAGTGGAAAAATTATGAAGGAGCAAATTAATTTAAGTTATTGGCAGTTTTTGCCAATTAAAATATCTCTACTTCATCTTTCACTCACACTCATATCGTCCCCAGCCAGAAACTAAATAATCATAGAATCGTAGAATGGCCCAGGTTGGAAGGGACCTCAAGGATCACCCAGTTCCAACCCCCCTGCCACAAGCAGGGATGCTACCCACTAGATCAGGTTGCTCAGGGCCTCATCTAACCTGGTCTTGAACACCTCCAGGGATGGGGCAAATAACACAATTAATACAAATAACACAGTTTGCCACTATCTCTTGCCCTTGACCGAAGACAAAGTTGCTCCATTAGACCACACAGCCTTAGATTAAAAAAAGATCAGGATCAGAATTTAATTTGATAAGCTGCAACTTGATTCCAAAGTTTGTGTAACCTCAAATATCAAGTGGAAAAAAAAAAAAAAAAAAAAAAAAAAAAAAGACCCAAAACAAACAAACAAACAAAAAACACTGAAGCTTAAAAAAAAATGATGCACTGTTATAACTGCTCTAATGAACAAGTGACTTGCTTAAAAAGGGCAGTCCCCTTGTGTGACGATTAAAATACATGTTATCCATATCTTAGCTTTGCATTGTAAACTATTCCAAGATAAAATCCTGCAGCTCACAGCTGCAGACCTTAAAAACAAGTGTATAAATAGAAGGTTTGGGTTTTTTGTTAGCTTGATCCTCCTGAGTTGGCTTTCTTTGAAGACAATTACAGTCTTCAAGACTTGCCTATAGCCAGAGACCTTCGAGGGAAACAAAGAGTATGTAGCAACTAAGTAGGTGCTACACACACTATGATAGCAGAACTGGCACTGAATAGGTTAACCCTCTCTGTGGAGAGCATCCTGGGTTGGAACAGGATTTCTTTTTACTTCATAAATAAACCTGAACGATTACTGTGGTAGAAATTCTGTAGAAGGAAAGACAGGATAGAAGATATCAGAGTAGACATCTGGGTGGGAGAGAGAAGCCATAACCAGATATGAGGGTAGGATCTGCTTTTTCTGCTATGAAATTATGTACCTGTGACCATTAAGTTACATTTTTTTCTGATTTAACACGTTGTTATGCACTGCAGAATTTCATGTTAGAAAGCAAGCAAAATCTAACACATGCTAAATGCGTAAACTTTTCAACCTGACAAAGTCAAGCACGCAAACAATTTATATTTACTTTGTATGACTCCAAACCTCACATAACTTATCAGAGCTTTCTGTAGTGATGACTTACAAACATTACAGACTTGAGTCTACCAATATTTTTGTCCTTATATATCAACATACTTTTCCTCATACCCATTAAACTAAATTTTTGCAGAGATTCATCTGGTCTGTTTTGGGACACGGAACCACTGGATGAAATGGGGGGAAATAAAAGAAATAAAAGCTAAGAGAAAACTAACAACATAAATCAACAGCAACACAGACAGGAAAAAAAAAAAAATGACCAAAAAAATTGCAAAAGGAAAATTTACTGGAACTAAATAAGTAGTGAATTTTTATCATAGTTGGTACCATATCTAATGTTTACAATCAAATAAATACAAAGATCATTGGCACATAATACTATTGCCTTCCACTCATGCTGATTTTGGTAATTACCAGAAATGCTGTACTCTGGTCCTAGATTTAGATTTCAAAGGATCATTCTGTTTACCTTCATTTAAAATCCCTACCTAATCCTGTGGGGGGGAAAAAAAAAAAAAAGTTCTTCTTGCCTTAGAAGACACTTAGATAAATAGAATTTATTTTGTTCTCTGTGTATGGATGGAGATAGATAAAGCTATTTGATACAATTGCTCTTATCTTTTTACACACAAACATGCACACAGACATGCAGATCATGCAACATAATCAGAGTATGAATATTCTAAAAGCAGCTCTGAATCCTCCTGTATGCACATAGACACTTTATGCATTTGTGTAAAATATTTCTAGCTTGCAAAATATTGCTAGCACCTTTCATTTTGAGGATAAGCCTCCCTAGTAATATATACAACAGCATTTACAATATTATAAAAGGTATGTATTACACAGTATTTAATTGCTAGGTTCTTATTTCATAATAAAATTAAAGTACCGCTTGGATTTTGTTTGCATTTCTATCAGCAGAGTTTACTCCATCTTATTCTCTTGCCTTTTCTATCACAGGTGAAGTTTTTTTTTTTTTTTTTTTTTTTTTTTTTTTTTTTTTTTCATTTGTTCTTTTCCCTTTTTATTGCCTGAATTGCTTTTGAGTTCTCACTCTACATTTACTCTTGTTCTTTTTTATTTTTGCTTACTTTCCCCAAATTCTTAATAATCTCTTTTCCTTTTGTCTTTTGTTTTCTCTCTGTCTCTCCCTCTCACTGTCTGTGCCACAAAGCATTCCCATTACTTATTTTCTACCAAAGGCAGACACAGTAAGGTACGAAGTACTCTAGTGAATTATCTTATGAAATCCTCTTTCCAGTTCTTCCAAAAAGGGGAGGATGTCACAGGATTTCTTCATTCTCTAACCCACTGCTTAGCTCATTTTTACATCTGAAACTCCCACTTACAATTTGCAAGCAGTACTCTTTTTTTTTTTTTTTTTTTTTTTTATTACTATTTTGTTTTTTTGTTTGTTTTTAATTCATGCATTCAGTAAAGACATTTTGTAGGTCCACATAATAAAATTATTTTATAAGACTACATTAATCTTTCCTGTTCTTAGTGTACTCACTAAAACACATACCTGTACAAATCTCTTCCGTCTCATCATCTATGCATTCTCTGTCATCGCATTCACAAAATTTACCATAGACCAGTCCATTTCCTTCAGAGCTTGCACATTTACACCTGCCACACTGACATGTGCCTGAAAATATTTAAGATATAACTCAATGACTGCAGTTTATGGAAAGAGTTTCATCAGTCTATCAGAGAGAGCATATATTTTATTTCTGAGCAGGTTGAAATCTAAGGATGAACTAACCAAATAAGGATAGAAATTGAAACAATCCATACCAACAAAAGGTCTAATCATAGCTCTAAATATATACAATATTAAAGTGGTTCATTCTTTAGAAGAAGCATTATATTTTACTAAGTAAAATTCACTCCCAGGGATGTCTGTCTCGCTTCATATGCTTAGGACATGAAGCCATCTTTGGAAATTATATCTTCTGCCCACTAGAGGGAGAAAATTGATCTTAGTCATCTTCCCAAGAATGAAGTCTGATTTTGTCCAGCTCCACAGCCATCTTACATGAGAACAAGTGCTTAGCTACTGAGGACCTGAAAATATGTTTGCATAAATCCACAAAATTCCTTTGCACTAAAGTCTCCAGTACCTTTTCTACAGCTATTCTCCGAGGAATAAGATTTAAAAATCTTAAGACTCGATATAGAAAGTGATTACCATACCGTACATTAGACAACATAAAGCTAATTGAAATGAAATACATTCATAGCATTATTAAACAAACTATAAGTACTATTATACCATACCAACAATTTTACTGCAAAGTGCATATTAAAAGCCAGGATTAAAAAGCCATCTCTATGACATTTACTAAAACGCTTGATAGTGTTGTCTCTTCACATTTTAATACAGTTTCCACCAACCACTTGCAATTTGCACACCAATAGCTTTTTTTTTTTTTTTTTTTTTTTTTTTTTCCCCCAGAGGTATTGATATCCAGAGCTCAAGTTATTTCATTCACTTGAAGGACTGTAGGTACCTCCGTAATAATATTTCGTTGTTTCAGAACTTTGACCCAATCCAACTTTAAGTTTTTAATGTTCATTTTTATTCAGTTTGTGAATGATGTCTTAGCAGAGAGTAGATCTTGCAAGAAATTTAAGAGATATGAAAAAGATATTGAGTTGCCACTACAACAGCACAAACAACTTCCAAATTAGAAAGTTTTGGGCAAAAGTATGATGGGTTTGATTCATGTCAAACCAGTAGGTGTTTGACACTGGTTTGACACTGGTTCTCCCTTGATGTAAGTACACACAGGACTCCCATATGCTTTGGAACCAGAAAGTTGGATCTTTTCAGATCATAAACCACAACAGAAAACTTTATGATGTAATGAAATCACAGAGTACTCAGGTGTTGCAAAACATGGAAATACATTTGTAAACAGATCTCGCTTCTGTCACTTATGGCCTGGTCACACGTGTACTTCTTGGTCTTTTTGTCTGGAGATATTCAAAACCCACCTGGATGCCATCCTGCACAATGTACTCTAGGTGATCATGCTCAGCAGGGAGGTGGGACTAGATGATCTTCAGAGATCCCTTCCAACCTCGGCCATTCTGTGATTCTGTGATTCTCTCTGGTTGCCCACCACACCTCAGTGGCTGTCTCTCCATTACTCACCGTCACAAACAAAAGAGTTTTGTTGCTCCCAGGGAAGAAACCATCCCCCCCTTTTCCCTCAGAGAGCCAGGACAAAGACAAAAAACTGCCTTCTCCTCCACCTTCTCAGTATTTTCCGCTTTCGAACATGATACATGATAACACATAACAGCCATTATATATATATATATGTAATTTGTATATATATATATATACATATATATATATACCCCTGCAGCAGAGTGCAGGGATTGTGCACCAAGCACCTGAAGCATCCTCCCCACCGCAGCGCCCTTTGCAGAGCCTTTGCAGAACCTTTCCCCCAATACACTTGTGAGGTAATTAGATAATGTCATGAGCAGATACGTGTGCTTAATAAGCATGCTAATTGGTATTGACCAACATATATATACGTATATATATATATATATATGAGTTACACAGTCAAAACCCCAAAAATCCTATCAAATAACATCAGAAAAAAAGGTATTACCATAATGACTGTATGAGAAATCCCCTTTTCTCCAACTCTAACATCTGTATTAAATTGTAAGTACAAAACTCTGTGCAGTAGCATGTTTAAATGGGGCCCTGTAGTCAATGGGCCTGTAGAAGCTGTTTCAGCAGTCACTGGCATCACTATGGCAGTGACTTTTTTATGAGAAACAAAAACATTTAGAAACTTATTTCACAAGTCATACACCTCCTGTTAGGTACAAACATATTCTGGCAAACATGGTTATTAACACAAAATAAGTCCTCCAAAAGAGAAGTTTTATGCTGAGATTACAAGTTTGCAGAAATCTTTTTACTTCTTAGCATTATGAGTAAATATAGTACAGGTTTTACTAAACATAATATTCATCCAAAGAGAAGAATAATCAGGCTCCATGATGGAGCTTGGCTAATCTAAAAGAGCCAACTTTATAAATATTTGCAAGAGATAAAATAATAAAATAATAATATAACTTGTAATATAAGCAAGCTCCAGAATGAGAATTTGCTACAGTAACTTGGAAATAAAAACAAATAACAACTTTGATAAAACTGTCTTGTTAAGAGGTAATTCACAAACATGAAAGGAGATAAAGATCAAATGATTCATAAGTTGGGCATCTAAGGAGGTCAGACAGTCTTAAAGTATCTATTTTTCCATATTGACTAGAAAGGGAATCGATCTACATTTAGGTAGGATGCCCCACTCAGTCTGACAAATGATTAGGAATAGTTGGATCAGAAAAGTTAAATTTAAGATTGATATTGACTGGTTCATGCCAGGAATTGCAATAAATGGTGAGCTGTGTGATAGTGAAGGATTGTTCTTGCAACAACTCATGTCATCCCTTCCCATCTTTCAACAGCAATTAAAAAACAGAGCTCAGACACCAAAGGCAAAGTTAGCAGGAGATTGAAAGGCAATCCCCATGAAGACAAAAAAGAAATATGTATGGCTACAGCTCCTCTAAGTCACCCCAAGCTCCAGTCTCATTGGTATTCTTGTCCTGTTTAATACCAGCAGAACCAAAAGTTCTTATTTTTCTCTTGAATTCATAGACACTCCCCTTTTAGCCACTTTTAGTCATTGTTCATCTGCATTGTTTTTCTTGTGAAGACTGAGCAATAAACAGACTGAGGCTACTTCTAGCCAAGGAAAGAAAGAGGAAAAAAAAAAAAAAAAAAAAAAAAAAAAAAAGTCTTATCGTTCTTTCTTAAGTACTTTGATCATAACTTACCATGCGTATTTCTGAGTCAGTTTCTCATTTATTTTTTTCTTATATCTTAGCCAAACAATCATGAGTTTCATATAATCTACATCACTGTCATAAATAACAAGCATCATTTACTCAGTATGCTGGATGCCTAGAATTTTAAGTTAAATTGCTCACCTCTTATTGTGAGAGCCTAGCTTCTCTGTACTGAGTCCCATATTCTTTCTTGTGTCAGGTACACCAGCAACTATCCTGTGAGAAATCTAGTTGTATGCAAATGTATGGACCCAGTCAGAAATTAAAGGCCAACAATAGTTAGCAGAAGTGGGGTTCTTAAAAAATTATCTCACTGGGAGATTGTTGCAATAGTCCGGAAAAAAACAGAACACAGTTTCTGATCTCAAGCCTTGATTAGGCAGCAAATGCCTTTCAAAAATTTACTAAATTTACTAAATTTAGTCTTCTAAAAGGCTGTCTCTTTGTCCTCTGATTTTTACAAGGAAAGGACTTTGTATTTAAGTTAGGATGTATTGTAAAATTAAAGAATGACAGCAAAGAGAGCCACAGTATCAGAAAAGTGAAGATGAAATACCCCATTAAAATGGCTCAGCAGATCTTCCACAGTGTTTTTTCAATAATCATCATCACAGCTCTGTGGTGGGTCGACCTTGGCTAGGTAACAGGTGCCCACCCAGCTACTCTTTCTCCCTTTCTCCCCTGTTCTCAGTATGATGGGGGGAGAAAATGCAAGGAAAAAGCTTATGGGTTGAGATAAGGACAGGAAGATCACTCACCAATTAGTGCCACATGCAAAACAAACTTGGATTGCGGAAGATTAATTTAATTTATTGGCAATTAATAACAGAGTATGGTAGTGAGAAATAAAAATAAAAACGTTCTCCCCATCCCCCACTTCTTCCCAGGCTTTGCTTCACTCCAGATTCTTCAACTTCCTCCTGCCAAGCAGTGCAGAGTGATAGAAAACAGGGGCTGCCATCAGTCCCTTACGCTTTGTCTCTGCAGCTCCTTCAGAGTCACTCTCTGCCCTGCTCTACGTGAGGTCCCTCCCACAGGATGCCGTCCTTCCCGAACTGAGCCTGTGGGGGCTGCCCACAGGCAGCAGCTCTTCAAGAACTGCTCCCACATGGCTCCGTACCACTGGGTCCATCCCCCAGGAGCAAACTGCTCCAGCACGGGTCCCCCACGGGCGGAAGCTCCCCTCAGACCCCCTGCTCCTGTGTGGGCTCCACTCCACGGGCTGCAGCTCCGGCCTGGGGCCTGCTCCTGTGTGGGCTCTCCCGCAGCCTCCTCCAGGCCACATCCACCTGCTCCACCGGGGGCTCCTCCACGGGCTGCATCGTGGAGATCTGCTCCATGTGGGACCCATGGGCTGCAGGGGGACAGCCTGCTCCACCAGGGGCCTCTCCACGGGCTGCAGCAGAACTGCTGCTGAGTGCCTGGAGCACCTCCTGCCCTCCTGCTGCACTGACCTTGGGGGCTGTTGGGCTGGTTCTCACTCCTCTCTTCCAGTTACAGTTGCACAGCAGTTTTTTTCCCCCTTTCTTAAATCTGGTCTTCTAGAGGCCCAACCAGCATCACTCAGCTCAACTCTGGCCCTCAGCAGGTCCCTTTGGAACCGTCTAGCGATGGCTCTTATCTGATATGGGGCAGCTGCCAGGCTTTTCTCACAGAGGCCACCCCTGCAGCCCCCAGCTACCAAAACTTTGCCATGTAAACCCATTATAAGCTCAAAAGTGTCTCAAAATATTGTATAGTGTATAAACATCCTGAAAAAGTATTTGGAAATATTATCTCTGCATGCTACTGATATATACACACAAGTCACATTCTGTTTTAATGCCATTATAACAACCTTTTGATAGGCAGAATTCATGACAAAACTGCAGTTTCATCAACCTGAAACAGCTATGGATAAACTAGACTACTAAAGTAAGCATTCTGAATCATTGCACATCATGCACACAGGAATGGACCTAAAGGAAAATCAAGCATTTTAGTATTTATGAAGTTATTTCTCAGTCTCTTAAAACACACTCTATAAAATTCTTAGTGAGAAAATAAAATACAATGATACACAAGATAACACAGAGAGAACTTCTTAAGTCATCAAAACCAACAAAAGACATCTTACCTGCACCAGAACAGATGATATCTTGAGAATTCTTACACATTTCATTGCTTTTCTTCCGTGTAAGATTGCAAGAAGTTGGATACTGACAAGCTTCACCATACCAGCCTTCATCACATTTGCACTTCCCACAGTCACACTTCCCATGGCCTAGCAGTGTAAGTAAAGAGTGTGTCAAGTCCTTTTTTCTCATTCAGAAAGTTACATTTTTTGATCCATTTTTTTAAAATAGATTCCATCAATTATAGATTTAAATGAATATTATTAACAGATTCACTTAGCATCATTCATGTGCATTTATAAATAGCAATGAATAAATATGTTCTTAAATATATAGAGACATCTGAAATCACCATGACTTTGAAATCTAATATATGTCATTTTGATAGATCTACAAAAAAATGTTTATGATGGAATGCAGAACTAAAACATCTTGTGTGAACAATGGGCTTTCTTATTACTTCCACCTCTTTCTCATTCCCATATTTCTCAACTGTTAACTAATTAACACAATATAACTGGAAGTGCAGAGATTCTATTCACCTCTTTGGCCAGCTGTATGCAAAGAACAGCCAGAAACTGCAGCCTGAGGATACAGGAACTAGCTATAATGACATAAATCCTGAAAAAGAGGGCCAGCTACAGTAACTCCCTCATTCATTAGCAGTTCCAGCTTCCCCCTGTACTGAAAGGTGAAAATCCCTCTTTCTGAAGCCTCCTCTGGCTACTGATTCCTCCAGCCCTTTCCCACACACTTAGACTCTGCTTGGCTGTTGCTAAAAACTCAGTTTTGCCTTTAAGTATTTCCATAATATTGGGAAACTAGCATGTTTTAGTACTCATAGTACCTTAGTACTATGAGTACTTTAGTACTCATATTTACTTACAATTATTTTTTCAGTGTGAAGTGTCTTAAAGAACCAATGCAGCTGCTCAGTGGTAACATGTCCTTCAAACAACTGAATAATACATTGTCTAAAACGTGTAATATATGTAATAGCGTGAAGAATTAAGAGTAAAGAAAAATTAAGTTTTCTAAAACTAAATTGTTTAGTTTTCTTTAAAAATACCCCAATACATAGACAGTGTGACAATTTACATATGTTGCATATTACATATCACATTTTACATGAAATTCTAGGTGCAATTTTCTGTCACTTAATTCTTTAGCATTCCTTTACAGTTGTGTGTTGTAAATGTAAATACATTTGTAAAATCATTTAAAATAGAATATTCAGTTTTAAAATAAACACCATTTGAAAGCATATCTACTTAACAGAAGATTCTCTTCCAATAACTACATCTCAAAAATAGAATCTTATCAGAGTCTATTTTAAATGCATCTGTTGCCAGCAGTTAAGAGTCAGCTAAATGAAAATAAAAGTCCAGCCTGCTGCCAATAAGAAATTTAAATAACTATTGTAAATATAACATTTTAAAGTGAAAGAGAAGTATCTTTTTTTTTCTCAGTAAAAATTTGTTTGCATTCCAAGGTGGCCCTAAGACAAATACAAATCAATAGCTGGAAAAAAACACAGTTCAAAAACAGCTGAGAGAGTCATGTTAGTTCTTGTTTTAAAACAGGAACTGCCACCTTGTTAAAAAATGCTGAATAACTCTCTAGTGGTGAAAGAGAAGAGGAAAGAGTAGGATATAAAATATATAATAAAAACCTGCTTTTGTGATTACTCTGCTTCAATGACAGGCAGTAGCATAAGCCTTTCTGGAAAATTGAGATAAATCCTCAGGTAGCTGGTAAAAAAAATTAGACATAACTATCTCCCTATATTTTACTTCTTCTCAAGAATTACATATCACAGTGACTTTGGATTTTCCATTTTAGACACTCTTGTGATTCAACAGTTTGATGTCTGCTGAAGAAAGAAAAAAAAAAATCTAATTAAAGGAGGACTGATTTTCTTGTTCCTGTGCCTAAAAGACAGGGTAAGGCAGAAGCCATATCTGGTTAGTATTGCTGGTCCAGAGGCAATATCATCTCTGTTAGATATTCAGTAATAATATATGATGCATAAAGGAAAAAAAAAAAAAAAAAAAAAGTCACATTTATACAGTCCACTTAAAGAAAATAAATATAGGACTTCCATGAGAATAGTTGTATAGAGTGGAGTTTAGCTTTTTTTGACTAAAGTATATTTTTAAAAATAAATTAATGAAATTAAAATGAATGAACTAATAGAGGATTAACTCTTGCATGTTACTGAAAACTATAATGAATTTAACTAATATGAATTTGTGAGATTGTATTCACGATTGTCACCTTGATTGCTCCCTTAAAATATCCTATTGGGTATTTTATATCCAAATGGATAAATTTTACATCCATTGGATAAGTTTTTTTTTTTTTTTTTTTGAATTGTCATGCAATGAAAATATTTTACTCAAAAAATTGGGTGAGAGGACTGTACTGAAGTGTAGAAGGCAGTAAACCTACTTATTACTCCTTACACCTTTCCTGTCACATGGATAATGCAGTACACATGCAGTGAGTGGCCACAGTAATTCTCTTCTTGCCTATTTCCTACATCAGCATGCACCAACATGTTTCTTTCTCATGGCAAAAATAGTGATGTGATGAACTATCAGACAAGTATTCCATAGGCTGTAAGAAAATTAGAAAGGGGACGAAAGGTTTCTAATGGTTTCAGATTCATTTCAGAAAGGTTTGTGTTGAATCTGTTTTGTCTCATTTCTGTTTTAATTAGCAAATAATGCTATGAAATAGTAAATAAGGAGTAAATCATCCTGTGAAAGCTGTGAGGTGACATTGTAACTTCCCAGAAGATAAATTCTACTATAAAGTGTGAGCCCTAGGTATCAGGATATGTCGCACAACACAAGAAAAGTGAGATATAAGACCTTATGAAATAGTTGATCAAGAAAGGCTTGTCTCAAGGTAACTGACAACACGAGGCCCATTTTTTAAGAATCAATGTAACATAAGTAAAAGATTAGCATAAATAAATCAGAGTCACATTAAAAAATATCAGAAAATAAGAGAAACAGTGAAGACTACAGGAAGTTCTAGAATTGCTTTAGGAAAAAATCTGTGATTGTGGGCTGTAAAAATTTCAGCTTCAAACATGTGGAAAAACCTTTCATAATAGAGGACTCAATTTCTAACTAGATGAGCAATCAACTCAGAGAGTCTATCTGGAGCATACAGAGAGCTCATAGGGTGGAAAATGAAACTAATATGCAAGGAAAACTGTCTGATGTCAGAAAATATATGGAGAAAGTGAGAATGGAAAATGTTAGGCAGGGTCAGATCTTGCAAAATTGCAAGTACTAAAGTGTACTTTCATCATTCAAATAAAAAGAAAACAGAAAAAAAAAAAAAAGAGTGACTTCAAGCAGCAAAGCACAGTTAAGATTACAGATAATTTACAGACAGTCCAAAACAAAATTAATATGGGGGTGTTGACTACATTAGCAAATGCAGCGTGGCTAATGATACAGACTATGAAATGAAAATTACTCATCGAAGATGAGAACAAAACAAAGACATAAAATTGTTTTTAAGGAAGTGTCTAGACCAGGAGGGCAAGACCCCATATCTCTGCTCCAGAGTACTTGTAATACTTGGACATGAAAGGCCAGCCTAAGAACAAAGACTTTTAATGAATCTATCAGGCTGGCAATCAAATGTCTGAAAAATAAAAGACAAAATATGTATTTTTAGAAAAAGGAATGTACATGATCTAGGCCACTAAAAACAAGTGGCTCTGACCTCCTGAGGTCCTTTGCAAGGATTTGAAACAAACTATGAAGCTTTGCAATTTCACTGAGGTAATGAAAAATGGAATATAATGAATAACAGCTTTATCCCAAAATAGACTATCATTTTGTCAAATTAACCTGGTATCTCTCTTTATTAGATTACTGATATTTCACGAAAATGAACACAGAGAATCTAGATGATCTGAACATATGCATTGAATACAATACCACTTAGGAAAAAAATAAATTATTCTGAGTAATGTACAACGGAAATGCAAAAGAATCACAGCTTGGTTTAAGGGACAGAAGAAGTTAGGATGAAAAGGGTATTACTAGAATAGGAGAAGATTATCGGTGATGTTTTAAAGGATGTTTTGGAACTAAAAGTATGTATGATATTGATACAAAAATTCAGAGTAGGCTAGCAACATTTGCCAATGACACAAAACTCTTAAGCACTTAGTAAAAATGTAAGATATAAACGTGAAATCTATCCCACAGCTCTGAACCCAGAACTGAACTCTGTCTCTTCAAGGCACCAATTTGGAAGCCTGATTTCACTGGGATCCATCTGCAATCCATCATGAGAGACAGGCACTTCTGCAGGGTGACTCAGATCTTGTGTGGGCTGGACAGCCCTCAGAGGGTGGATGTCTTTCTTCACTAAGCTACTGGTAAGCATACAATGATTGAATAGGATACACAAAGATATGTGGTGGGACTTTGGAGTTTGGTTCAACACAAGATGCGTATGTGTGCAAATAAACATTGGGGTTTAGGATTTTTGTTTATTTTGGTTTTGGTTTTGCTTCATTTATCCATATAATAATCCATGTCAGGTATTAAATGTTCTGACATACTTTGAATAAGAGAGAAGGAGATGGCTATCAGGTTACTTAAAGGTTGATCTCAATCAGCTGCTAAAACAATTGTCTTATAAGGTCACTGGGTAAGCCAGAAAGTGAATCAGAACATTATTTCCATTTCTGTGCTCCTACAGAAATTATAGCATTCCGCAGTACTAGTGCTATTTCTGTGCCTCCCTCTGGAAAAGATTCTTTCCACCTTTGTGCCATTTTAGTTTAGATCTTTGATTTCCTACCAATGTTCACTGTGACTAAAAGATCTGCTACATCCTGTTGGTTAAACTTCCTAATGGCGAATAAATACATTCAAAACAACTAACTTGTTTTTTTATCTACCATGCTTTTGCACCTACAATCATCCTTTTCTCTGTAAGATGAAAAGAGCACACCCTGTCTAGGGGTAACTGTAAAACTATAATCATATACTTGTTAAACTACAAGGACCAAGTTATTAAGTAAGTCCTTGGTTCAATAAGCAACTCTGTTGGAGATGCTGCCTTTGGTAGAATACTTATTTATGTGGTTGTGCAGTATTAGTTACAGATTAGTAACTCATGTTAAAAGAGAAGTCCCTTATTAGAGTACAAAGATCTAGGCTGTCTGACCAGACATTAAAATACTCTCAGATGTCCTCATTTTCACATATCACATATTTTTAATTAATAACTAAAGCCCAATTACTCTACGTAAGAACACAGTTATGAGCAGTTCTCAGTTTTACATTGTAATGGAATCAATTTCCTACAGGCAGGTAAGATTTAGCATAAGGATTTCTTTCTATAGCATGAAGTCAGCCATCAGAAGGAAATCAGCATCTGGCATGAAAATTGAATTGGGCTCATTATTATTCATTTTTAGCAACCACTGAGTGAATCATGAAATGCTTTTCAAATCTAAAAAACACTTAAGTAGGTGAAGAAATATGAAGAACTTGTTATGGATTCCCTCTTTAAATTCAGATGATAGATAGGAAGGATGATTGAGTTGTAAGACTTGAAAACTTTGGAAAAGTAAAAAAAAATAAAATGTTGATCTCCGATTTCAACTTAGACCAGTACAGTGAAGATGGTTTTAAAACTTTCTTCAATTGCATTACTTTCTTTTTTGTATTTAGTGAGCATATTCTGCTGTTTTACCAGTGTAAATTTAGTGAAAATATTTCAGATTATACTAGGATAAGAATACTGATATGGCATATTCTGTTGAGCTGCGTTTGAGAATCTCCATAACTATGCCCTGCATTCAGCAGATGCATATCTCTGAGTCCCTTTTTCAGAATTTTTACATGTTAAAATAAAATAAATTTAAAAAAAATCAGGTATCGTTACTTTTTTTCTCCTATGCCAATACACTCTAAATGAATCTCTCTTTTTGCCTCGGGTGTTGGTTCTTTCTGTTGTGCTACTTCCAATAAAACCCAGCTGCCTTCCAGACTTTTGCACCCTAGGGATTCTGGCCATACTGAAATTAGTTTCAGCCATGCAGGGGTTTTCATGAAAATAGTGGCTCCTCCTTCCCCTCCCAGTGACTTGTTTCTCTCCCTGTGCTGACGCAATTGCTTATGAGGCTAAACTATAGATTGGTTGAGGGAACTGATTTGCATTTAGAAAAAAACAAACAAACAAACAAAAAAACACTCCAAAAATAGGTGATGATAGTGCGTGATGATAGTGGAACTTTCCAAGCCAGTTTTGCCACTGAAGTCCTTTTATCATCAAACCACAGTCCTGATAAGAATTGCATCAAAGATTTTCAAAGGAACACAGTAAGCCCAGAGGGCTTTAGGGAAGAAAAGAAACCAAACCTTTAGTTAAGTATTCCCAAAAGGCTGTTAAAAATGCAAGAAACTTTGAACATAGAAGTTCTTATGTTAAGCCATTTTCTCTGTTTATTTAGAGTGTCCAGAACTTGAAGTAGCCTAGAATAACAGATATGAACAGCAGCTTGGGCGAGTGACTGAGTCACTGTGACAAGAGCATGCTGGATCTGTAACACGCTGTGCCTCTCAGCTCTGCGTAGTGATTGCATTCTGTTCCTCCCCTTTGAAGTCCATCTGAAATGGATTTTCAGAGGTAAAAGAAAAAGTGGTGACAAACAATTTCAATTTAGTTACTATTAGATGTGCTTTAACAATAAAAATGTCATAAATTGTATTAAATCTAGTAGAAGTAAACTTTTAATAGTGTACTAAAAAGAGAAAATCAATCAGAGCACATATTACAATATAAAAAATATGTGAGAGGTGGATGTGAGGGCATGACCCACATGACTGCTTAGTTTTCAAGCTATAAATCAAATAGTTATTAACAGATATTTCAATTATACGTAGTCTGCAATATCATTAATACCAATAATCTCTTTGTTCAAAAAGGAGTTAAAATTTTGGTGTGGTCTCTATCATTCAAGCCAATGTGAATGCAGCAGTTTTTAAAACTTCCAATCAAATCCCAATACAAATTGTACAAATAAGTTGTTTTTAAAGTAATATTGATAAACTAGGAGATGAAAAGTGTTAGTCTTATTTGCAGAAGAATATTTTAAGTGCCTAAGGTTCATATCTACATCATACATGATTTTTAAGTACTGAGTTCTCATTAGATAAAAAGTGTTATTTATTACAGTACTAGAAATGAGAAACTTTAGATCAGATTGAACTATACTTTAAAGTCAGCATCCTTAGAAATGGACTTAAACTAGGAAACTAAACTGGGATTAAAAAAATAAAAATAAATCAAAAAGTTGCCCTCTGGAGGATATTTTAGACATCAAAATGAGTTATATAGTGCTGGTAGATAATACCTTCTAGAAGGTAAAGACTTTGTTCACAGAATTATAACTTTTATTTAATTTCTCTAAATTATGGCAAAAAAAAATGAAAAAAAAAAAAAAAAGAGAGAGAGAATACTCTTCACTGCTGAGACTAAAGTTATTTTTCTTTGTCAAAAGAGTTAATTATTCACAATGTATTTAAGTCTTGAAATTGTAAACCCATTTTACTATCTATTGCAGTTCAATTGCCAGGATTATAATTAATAGTAAAGCCAAAGGAAGCCTTTATTTAAACATGCTGGTCATGGGTTGTTTTTACTATATACTGCCTAATCCTATATTTCAGAAACTCAGAACAACAATTTCTGAAAGATGCCAAGGAAGGATTTTTACTTGGTGCATTACTTGATTTTTTTTATTATTTTTATTTTTTTTCTGTCTCACTCTTCCATTAAGTACTGAAAATCAGTCACAGCAAGAGACAGCTATAGGTGAAATTGTCTCCTGCACTCTTAAAATTTCTCTGCATACTACTCTGTATGTAATGTGGTTGCTCAGCCCTTTTTACACTTCCATGCTACAACCTGCTTCTGCTTAAACCTAACACATGGCATCGGAAGCCAAGTTTTCAGCAAATATATATTAAAATAGAAGAATATGGAGGATCTGAGCCTACAGCGCTTAATGGGGATGTTCATCACACTTTTAAATCAGGACAGGCTATCGTGGGCATCCCGACCTCTCTGCTTTCCTCCATTGTAGCTAGAAAAGTTATTTTAGATTTTATGACCTAAATTTCTATTTAGCCAACACTAAATTATCCATCTGACAAAGCACAAACATGCTTTAGTTAATAGTCTCAGGTTCCATGATCATATAACATTTGAAGAGTTTAGTTATTGGGAAGGCAAGTGATTTTCATTATACAGCCATTTAATGGGATGTAGCCACCTGGCTATAACTGAAATCTTGGCACTTTACATTTTAAAGTGGTTTTTAATACCCATTGATATAAGGTGTGAATTATATTGGTGCATGTCCATTGGTGTATGTCATGACTGGAGAATCACAAAATCACAGAATGGTTGAGGTTGAAAGAGACCTTTGGAGGTCATCTGGTCCAACTCCTCTGCTCAGGTAGGGCTACCTATAGCCACTTGCACAGAGTATCTCCAAAGAGGGAGACTCTCCCTGGGACAATCTCCCTGGGCAATCTGTGCCAGTGCTCAGTTACACTCACAGCCAAGTGTTTCCTGATGTTCAGACAAACCCTTCTGTGTTCCAGTTAGTGCCCACCACCAAGAAAAGCCTGACTTCATTCTCTTTGCACTCCCCATTCAGGTATTTATAGACAAAGAAAAAGATGCCCCTGAGCCTTATCTTCTCACAGAATCACAGAACATCTAGGTTGGAAGAGACCTACGAAATCGCCAAGTCCAGCCTCTGACCTAACACTAACAAATCATCCCCTAAACCATATCCCTAAGCTCTACATCTAAACGTCTTTCAAAGACCTCCAGGGATGGTGACTCAACCACTTCCCTGGGCAGCCTATT
>CM021765.1:149098957-149124021 GCA_011076525.1 Nettapus auritus
GCCTTCTTGGCCGCCTGAGGACACTGCTGGCTCATAGTCAGCTGACTGTCAACCAAAACTCCCAGGTCCTTCTCTGACAGGCAGCTTTCTATCCACACATTACATCTCTATGCTAAGCAGTCCCAGTTCTCTCAGCCTTTCCTCAAACAAGAGATGTCCCAGTCTTAATCACCTTAGTAACCATTCACTGGACTCTCTCTTGTAGCACTATCTCTCTAACACCCAGAGCCCAGAACTGGACACAGCAAAGCAGAACACTTTCAACAGGTTATATACTACAAGTAAAATTTTGTAATTGTACTAAAAATCAATAAAACAAATATATATATATATTTTAAGTAAACCACAAGGTTTTGACAATGCTATAGCCAGTAGGGAGAAGGGAAGATAACATGAATAAGAAACAAAACTGAAGTGAATAAAACATTTTCATCCCAGCTGCTTGATTTAAGCATAGTCTTTTATGCAGTTTTGTTAGATTGTTTGCAAAATCACAAAATAAAATTCATGTCTTTTTTTTTTTTTTTTTAATATATATATATATATATTCTATGGTCAAGAAGTCACAGAGAACCTGAAAAGTTTTTTTTTTGTTTGTTTGTTTGTTTTGTTTTTTGTTTTGGAAGTTTATTTCATGGCAAATTCTGAAATCTTTCTTGGCCATCAAACTAATGTGCAAGACATTTCCACATTTCCTAAAGGTTACTATTCCAATTTTATTTTGTTTGCTGTTGCAACACATTGCAAGTTTGATGTATGGTTTTAGCCCTTTTATGTGGTGGGCAGTGTTCTGAGTCCAAATTATCTTTCACAGTCTTTTACTTGAAGAGTACATAAACTGCACATTTATATATGTAAAGCACTATGTATTTTATTACTTTGCAAAATGCAATTAGTATAAGTCTACATATACATACACATTCTTCAAGAATCAAAGACAATATGCATTTTTCCTCTACCTGTGCCATTTCGTACAGGTACAAAATATAATAAAAATTATGATATTGCTGATTACTTCCATTACTCTCTTGGCTATCAATCCAAATTCTCTGTAAAGTGAGCAGAATAAAAATCAATTAGATATTGGGAATCAATAAAGTGAAGAAAAGCAACACTCAGTTGAATCAGCTTCAGTTTGTTACCCCGAAGGTGGCACAAGTTAATATAATTTTAAATGTGATTCATGCTGTTTAGACAGATGATATAAATATCTCAGGAAGACAGAGATAAATTAGTTTTATCAATCAAAACAGTCTAGAGTCAAGGTTTCTGTTAATAATTCAATGGTTCCGTGAAAGACTCCTTACTTATTTTTAACCAAATGGTTTCTCATTTTTTGAAGAACAAAAATAATCAACTATTAAGTAGGAAGATCTTTTAAGAGGCAGAGTGAGTATTCTTTGGCTTCTCTAGAAGAATGCTGTTCAGTAGGTTACTTTGCCAGTGTAGAATTTTGTGCAGATATTCCACATAAACAAAATTATACCTGAGACATGAACAATTCCCTTCCATGAAATAACTTGCAGAGAAGGAGAAAATAAAATAATAATATTAAAAAAGCTTAATATATTCAGCTATGTAGACACACTAAAACTTGTAGACACTCTAAAAACTACATTCCTCGGAGAGCACTGGAGGGGGGGGGGAAGATTACAAACCCAGCAGGTTCACATTTGTGTTACTATACTCAAGAGCTGAAATAACTGAGTTAAATAAACCCTGCTTCCTGCATCTGAGCTGATTTGGTGAGTGCTCTGGGTTCCCTGAGGAATGGTAGCTCAGCCAGCGCCAGCTGGCCCAGATACCCTTCACTGGCTCCTTCCACCATCTGTGGCTATACATGACCTTTTGTCTTCATGAGCCCAAAGAAGGCTGATACAAACTGGACTGAAGTAGAACTCCTAAGATTAAACATTGAGATAAAATGAAGCAGTTGATGCGTGAGATTAAACAGCTGATATTTGGCTTCAACCCCTGAAATATATATATATATGCATATATATGTATAAATGCTTTTGTGTTTCTTTTTTTTTTTTTTTTAAAAAAAAAAAAAAAGCACAAAAAAATTAACAACTGTGCCTCCAAAGGCCTGCCCAGCAGCTACTTGACTCTAACCAAACTATCAAAGGGCTTCTAGTCTCCCACATGCATGAAAAAGGAACCTGTGAGTGTTTCCACAGTTTCGCCTGTTTGTATGCCTGCCAGCAAGTCTGGATAGCTTGGAAGCCATGTTTCTACCAGAGCTCTCGAGGTTTCCAGCAGTGGATCTTTCTCCCAAAAGAGAGAGAAAGGACCACTGATGTTCCAGCCTCAGAGATCTGCTTTCCACCCCAATATCACTTGAAGCATTAAGCGAATACTCTGATCAAGCATCAGAGACCATGCACCACTCTCCCAGCAGTGTTTATCACCTTCAGCAGTTTTACTGGGCTGGGAGCCCCTCAGGTCCCTGGGGACACCACATGTTCTTCCTGTCCCTGCTCAACACACACGGTGCTTCCTACATACACCCTGTTCCTGCCACAGGAGGCCATTTCAGTCCACAGGGCTGTCAGCCCCTGTCCCAGTGATGCAACAGCAGAGCCAGACACCAGCTGCTCACTGCCCTGCACTGTCCAGCTGTGGGTCCAGCTCAGCTGGACAGGCCCACATCTTGGCTGGCCTTTAGCCTGTCCCTGTCCCAAGGGAGGTGTGGTGCCCAGAGCTGCCCTACTCCTGGGGTTGGGACAGGCCTGGTCAGCACAGCACCACAACAGGGCCTCGCCACACATAGGGCTAGCTGATGGGTTAGCACTGGAGAGGCATTGACTGAAATTAGTACTTGGTTTTCTGTGATATCAAGCATAGATGTTTACAGCTAACAGTTGGGGGAAAGCAGCAATTTTGGTAATAAGCTTCATGGCAAATTGAAATGGCCAAGGTTCCCCTTCTGTTCCGATAACTTGTGTTAGGAAATTGAAGCTGGTGAAGCCTTAGTGAGCCGCTGCCATAAGCCTCAGTCTTCTCATATCCCACCCCGTGTTTTGGGTCAGGGGACGAGAACCACTGGCTGACCAGGTAAGTCATTCTTCATGGGTTGCTCTTTATTTGCAGAACTTCCTCAGACAATTCAAATTGAACGATAGGAGCACTGCAGAACATTCAAATCCTGCTGGCCTTTCCCAACTATCTGAAGCAGAGGAGTTGTTTACAGAATGAGTTTAGTGATTTTATTACAATTTAATGCTACACATAACAATAAAAACATATCAAGCGGAAGGCTTTCCTGGTTCTCCAGTCTGTACGAGAGAGAAGGAAGGACTCCTGCAGTGTGCTGAGTTGCTCTCGACAACAGAGATGCAGAAACTGAGAACAGCCTGTTGAAGAAATCAGCTATGTAGCATCAGTGGCCACTTACTGCAGTAAAGTCAAGGTTTCTAAACCGTGGGTACTAGAAGACATTTTATCAAAAGGGCTGCTTTTAGTTCATCTGTGGGTACCTGAAGGAAAAGGAGCATTAATGTGAAGTTTGTAGCTCACCCTTAAGAGCTTAATTACTAAACTGAGGAGTTAATAAAAGACTATATGGCTAAAAGATGTACAGTTCAGTACAAACTGATTTTAAAAGTAACCAGCCTATCTGATCACTCAATTTATTTATTTATTTATTTTTTTCCAGACTTTTTTTTAGGGGTAAAGTTATGTTATTCACATTGCATATTCAAGATGAATTCAGCTACTACTGAGCACAGGTTAACGCCACAAACTTTGCTTAAGGAATGGGTGAATTTTCTGTAATAATGTTTGATTTGCTATGTAAGAAGTGTGGCCAGGCTACCATTCAATGTCTAGAGAGGGTGCCACCTGCATGTTCTTTTTATCTTAAAGTAAAGCAGCATGTTGTCATGTCAATGTCCTTTTGCTTGACAGCAAAAAATGACCCATGATGTTTACCTCTGAAATAATCCTGTAAGAGGTCTAAAGGCCATAACATTGGTGAACCTCAGCACAGACGGAATCCATGCTGCCTATTGCACCCTGATTAGAGGTCTAGTTGATGCTGCACAGCTTGGGGCTTCTAGCATCTGAAGGAGCTTAAGATTATTTGTGCTATACCCTTTTTCCCTCTTATGTTATCTCTAATAAAAGGTATTTTAACAAATATCTTACAGAGTCTGAGTGCCTTTCTTACTGTGATCCATAACAAACACTAGCACAGGTGTGCTAAAATTCTCCGTGGAATTCTCCTAAAAATAAAATAAAATAAACAAATCTACAGTTTGCTGGTTAGCAGCTTGTTAAACAAGCTGGCAATAAACATGCCAGTTACATAAATATTCCATGGAACATGTCAGCTGGGTAAAACAATTCCACAGAGAAAAAAATGAGCCTTAGATATTAGTCAGATTGTGGTAAACCTAATGCCGAAAAGGTCAAAATGACAAACCTGGCATGATCTGTATATGAGGTGCATACGGGAGAATCTACACTTAATTCAAGCCATCTCGTAGGACAAAGCATATTCAATGATTTTATAGTCACCATCGAGTCAGAAACTAACAAATTTATGCTACATCTCCTTTGCTTGGTGAACTGATGGGAAGAATAGAGGACACACAGTCATACAACAAATACAGGCTTCCAACAATGACTATGCATAAGTGAAATTTAGCAGTATCATGAAGAGTTATCATTACTCAGTAACTGTTTTTGAGGAATGACTGACTGGACATTCAAGGACTTTTTTCAAATCAAGGATCTTCTGGAAGATGTACTTTCATTTTTGAAGTAAATACATTTAATGTTTTCTACTATTAATAGAATAAATGTTAATATTTGCTATTGAAGTTGTGAATGTGCCTTGCATAACAGCATTTCTCCAAAACTCTTCATGATAAGTATATTACTGAATTGGAATGGCTATTAATTTTATTTAATGATGTTTTTACTGATGTAGCTAATTACAGGATATACTTGTACATGTTTCCTATGCTTTTGTTGAAAAGCTTTGATTAAAATAAATTCTTTGTAGACATGCTTCACATGGCAGCATCTCAACAAGAAAGCATAAATGAAGTTAATGAGTTTCCTCAGACTTAAATCAAAAACATATTTTTCAGTCTTTTGGTTAAACAGGAAAGTTCTCTAATAATTTATGAATCCCTAAGCTGAAATCATAAAGATCATCAACTGACTCCTTCAGACTTGTGTCTGGCTTCTCCCTCTACAAAACAATGCAGATTCATACTTGACATAGAAAATACAAATAGGAAACATCAGTTCAATATCTTGTCACAGCATAGATTTAAATTGTGAAATACCAGCTGTTAATGCTTGAAACCGAGTCACTAACCTTGCTAAAACTTTTGTTAGCACATGGGGATAATTCATGATGGAAGGAAGAGGTGTATAAAACAGCATTATTCATGCATGTACTAGCTTGCAGTAATATTGAAAACAAACAAAAACACCTGAGCATTGCACATAATTTCAATAGTCCGATATTGGGGTGAAACAACAACAACAACACACACAGGTACATTAAAATATCATTTTAGAAAGTTTGGGAAATACCAGAGTACCTAAAAGGGGCACACACCAGCATTCCAGTGAAGAGCATGGGTCAAACTTGAAATATAATTCTGAGCACATTAAGAAATGCCCACCTTTATCCACTCTTTTCAGTACTGCCAAATGTTAAACATGCTTCTTGTTATTTATTTTGGATATACTCTTCCGTCACTCTGCTGCTAGGTATTAGGTTTTGCTTCCCTTGCATTTTGAACATTAATCATCTTTTAATAGTCTAATTTTTTCCCTATGTTCTTAGAAAAGATAAACACCTGAGAACTTTTAACCTGCTCAGAGACCATGGGGTTCTTTTACATTTTTTAGAAAATTCTGAAGTTCAGCAAAATAAGACTGATTCCATTTCCTAGAACATGCCTTCAGTTGAAAGTTTGTTCCTACAGTCTAGCCAAACCACCTGCAGCACCTCCTGTTGTTATCACAGTCTCCAAAGTACAGACTTGCCAATTTACCAAGTTGGTCACTGGCTCCTTGATGAAACTAAAATAGACATGACTTTCAAAAAATTGCTATATAGTATTTGGGAAATTTTACCCCTAACCTAACACAGATGGAAGATTAAAATATTTGCAGTTGTAGTCAATTTTTTTAAAAGGCATGGTCTGGATCGGTAGCATCCTGACTTCTAAGAATGTTCTAAATCCAATAACTTGATTTGACCAGGAGGGCGCAGAAAGTGGAGTAATAGAAGGATCAGTGAAGAGAAGGTAACAGAAATAAGGTGTTCAAAACAGGATTCTTTAACAGATCTTACTGCACTTTCTTTGCAAATAGGAAAAATAGCAGAGAGAAGGAGGGGAGGTGGTTAAAAAAAAAAAAATTGTCATTTTTTTTTTTTTTTTTTTTTTTTTTCCCAGCTGTTTACTGGGAGAGGACTATGAAAACACTTTAGATTACTCTGGGATCTGGGTATTGTTAATTCTTACAAGGCCGTTCAATTCCTCCCATGGAAAAGAATGCACAAGAGTTCTTTAGCTAAGTTGAACCTGGATTACCCTAAGCTTGTCTAAACTCAAAGGGAGAGGTGGCTCCACTAAGAGGTTAGATTTGATTCGTATCTTAAGTAGGCCTGCTTATTTTCTGTAGAAGTCTGTCTCTGTTAACCAGAACAGGATATAAGTTATTCTTGCTTTCAGACCCCTAGACATCTTGTAGCAAACCTGATACTTTTCAAGCAAAGTGATCTATTTTGTCAAATAGATGTTAGAACCTGATTTCTTCATTTGCCTTTTTTGAAAACTTTACATATAGTACAAGTTGCCTTGCACATTTGCACAGCACAGTCTGAAAACCTATGTAAGCATTTTAGCAAGGTTATTGGGCTCCTAACACAGATGCCTCAAGTTTGGCACTAAAATTGTGTGGGAACTTGCAGGAGTTTCAGTTTTGCTCAGAACTTTCTTTAAAAGGCAAGGTCAGACAAGACAGGGAGAGGCAAACTAATGTGCATATTTTGCAGAGTGGGCACTGCTGCATTATTTATTCTTTACATCACGTAACTTACAGAAGAGAATAATGAAAAACTACTTGTCCAGAGACACAAGGAGAAAATAGCTGGCAGGTGGGAATGGGGCTCCAACAGTGATAGTACATACAGATTACCATCATTTTAAACAAAGAGTAATCAGCACAATATTATACATTTTTAAAATACCAGAAACCGCAATTCATGGCAAACTGAAATTAGTTCTATTTTTATTCTTTGGTTTGAAATAAATCAGAGAAATCTCTTAAACTAGAAGAACATAATGGATAAAAGGTGAACAGATTGCTTTATTTGCTCCTAAAACATTATGTTTCAGATTCCTAGTGTAAAAAAATATTTCTAGGTGTAGGTGGTATAATTGAACTAATCAGCTCCTTTATGTTGTTATTCTCCTTGATGCACATTTAAGTATAGAGCTAATAAGTAGTGAATTTAGCAAAAAAAATCAAACAATTGAGTGACGTTTTCCATTCCTGAGAAAGTATTAAGCACTGGGAAAAGTATATTTCAAAGTTCTGAAGTAGTTTTAGGTGAGTCTTGAATTCTTTCCATTTCAGATACTTACATAGTTCTATTATCATATCATCTTAGCATATCATTATGTACTACCAGGTGTTTGTGTGGCCACTTACATTCACAGTACCCAGAAATCATGGGGGGGGGAAAAAAAATTACCCATGCTTTCAGATTGGGAATTAAATGTAGTGGAAAACATACAACTGTGTTTAGTTAATGTGCCAAAGGTATCCATATGGCAGAATGAGACAAGCTTTGTCTCCACACTCAGTTCAAGTCATTCAGTGGTCTTCTCCCTGCACCTTGCACTGTGCATTTTCTTAGAGATCATACAGAATGCATCCTGAAAGGAGAGACATAAATAGAAGAGACTGTCCTTCTGAAGGCAATGTTCACATTGATTTAAATTTGTCTGTTTTCATTCTCAAGTCTAATCATTCTGCTCAAGACATGCAAGCCTTCTCATTGAATGAAATGATCAAGGGATCTTCAAAACCTCAATGGTTTTCCTCGAGAAAGGAAGGCTATTTTCACAAAGGATGTGAGTAACTGTTATTAAGAAATATTTTGCATACACAGACAAAAAGACAGATTCTCTGTCAACTTTGGGAAGAGAAGATTGCAAATAACTTTGGAGGCAATAGATGGAAAAGGAAGAGCAAAAATCTCTCTCTTGAGTTAGAGATTCAGTAAATAAGACTCCTATTGTTCCTCTAAATCTGAGATGAAGATGATGAATATTTTAAAGACAATAGGAAAAAAAAAAAAAAAAAAAAAAAAAAAAAAGAATCAAACCATTAAAGAAGTGTCACCAAGATGGCTTGATAATAGAAGAGCATTTCTTTTTCTCTTATTTCCCTAGGTCTTCTCTTGATTGTACAATTTAGAAACATTTTGAGGAGGAAGGTATGGGTAGGAGGTCTAGAAAAAAAAGGAGCCAATAAAGAAAGTTCAGATCAAAAATGAAAACAAGGCATTTCAGCTTCTTACTGAGACACTGTAATAGGAACTCTAACATAACATGTACTGCACTCATAACTCCTCTGTTCATGCTGTTTATTCACGCCTCTTCAAGCATGGCATAATCACAAACCCATCTAGTTACAGCAAGACCCTGGCCAGACAGAGAATTAAATGGTTATTAATAGAGTTTTAAAGACAAGACAAAAAGAAAGAAACTAACTTGAAACAAGAACATAATGGAGTCACAGAAAATAAAATTGTTTAAATAGTACTTTGAAAGACAAAAAGAACTCCAAGTTCCCTTGTTCCACTTTTTGGAAGCAGGGCTTTATTTCACAAAGATTTTCAAATGTGTAACACTGGCATCTTTCATACTCTGTGGAAAATCACTTATTACAGAAATTAATAATGTCTGCTTATTATGAATATATTACTTGTTCTAGCAAGTAGATCAATTTGAAAGATAGATTAGACAAGGTCAAATATTCATGCCAACATGCTGAAACTTATGAATATAGATAAGTGTAAGACCAACAAGGATGGCATAGACCAACAAAAGTGAATGACAGATCAACACAACTACTTTGCAAAGGGTATTTGAAATACTAAAAGCTGAGAAAATCATATTTTTCCTTAAGAATTTAATAACCTCAGCCAATATTCCCCATAGAGAATAATAGTAATAATAATAATAACAACAACAATGTATTAAGAAGAGAAAAGGCTGAAAAAGCTGAGGAAATAAAATCAGAGATGTTTAAAGTGCATAAGGATTATGGCAGTAGAAGTAGGCAGGGGCCAGAATAAAATACCGTGTGCATAGTGAACCTAGGAGCAAAGAAAGAAAAAATGGTGGAAAGTACATAAATAAAATAAGGAGGAAGAAAAAACAAAACAAAACAAACAACAAAAAAAAAACAGTCATAGATGAGTAGAAAGGACTGGGATACAATGTGGAATACGGTGACAAAGCCACAAAACTGTAGACAGGATTCAGAACAAACATAGGACATAAAATGAAAAGGGAAGGTGGGGAAAGAGAGAGAATTGTTAAAAGAAGAAATTGTTAAAATAAATAGGAAGAAAGCAGTAGCATGGGGAGGAAAATGCAAACAAAACAAATAAACCAAAAAGCATAATAAAATAGTTTGCCAAAAAGAGTCAACCTTGTCAGTCAAAAGGGTGAGATGTAATCACATCAAGAGACAGTTCTGGCCTTGTAGAAGATATTCTCAAACAGAACACAATTACCCTAAAGGAAATGTCTTTATAATAATAAGAATTAACAAATCAATAGAGGAACTGTTCAATTTTCTTGCCATTAGTTCAAATTTATATTTCCTGCAAAGAATGTCTGAATGACAATCACTGAGGAAAGCAGAATCTCATTTCTATTACAGTTGCCAATCAAAGTTACAAAGCTACAAAATGAATATGACTGGGATCTTTCGTAGATACCTACAATGTAACAGTCCACAAGAGAAAACAGTGTTATTTCATAATAGAAGAACGCTTTTTTCTTTGATTGAATATAAATTTGTGAAACATTCTCTGTTACAAATATTGTTAAAAGTATGTGTAACAGTGTGTGACATGTTCATGAAAAAGGTGCATCTAAACGAATTCGGGGAAAACACTGCTAGGTTTAATCCCACTTAGACAGTTGATATTTTTCAGATCTTGGAAAAGCTTTGAGATCAGACAAACAGAACACAAAAATCATCACACACTTCTAATAGCGTCTGCACTACCCAAATGCATAAAGATTCATACACAATTTTCTTTCATATAGAACAACTGATTACTTGCTAGTTTATTGGTGTTTTTTAGCAACACCCTAAAGGATGCATTCCTGTGAGCTCTCCAGTCCTCAAAACCCATAATACTTGTCCTTGCACTGCCATGTCCACAGCATGTAATGGAGCAGAAGCAAATGAACTCACTCAAAATGCCTGTTAGATTATTTTGCTACATCCACTCCCCTCCCCATGCCATAGCATTTGAATAAGGGTTCTGATTTTCAAAAGCCAAACTGTGGGTATTACAGAGCAATTGTGAGTTTTATTAATTCCTACTGAAATCAATGGGCATTAGGGGTGCTCAGTACACTCCAGTAAAAAAAAAAATATATATATATATATATATATATATAGGAATATATATATTCCTACATGGAGCTGACAGCCTACAGAAGCAGCGGGGTTTACATTTTGCAGGCATGAATTACTGGTTAGGAAAATAAGTTTACATTCATTTTAGAAATACATCACAGGCAAACTGTATTGGAAGCATTTTAGCATGCATACTAGTTAAATTGACAGATCTTTGCAGATTACTTTTTAAGTGCCATGTTGGTAGGCAGAATTTGCCTAGCAACAAGTGCCAGATTTCATTCCATTTCCTGCACATACAATAGAGGTCCATAAATTGCTTCAGGCTGTAGGCATTCAGGAAAGATAACTGCTTCTCAGAATGCATCTAGTCATAAAATTTCTTGCACACAAATACTGTGTGTAAACTCTTTACATAGACAAACATCTAAAGATAAGTTTGAGGGACTGGCTGTTTGTTTACATGTTTTGTTTTGTTTTGTTTTTCCCCAAAGCTATGTGGTTTGGAATGAATTTATCCTCCAAAGGGAAGGTTGCATTGAATATAAGCAAAAATATTTTTACAATCATTTTTAGAAAGACAATATATGAATATCCCTAGATGCCAAGGAGACCAAATGTAGAAATATTTAAAACATCAGACTGCAAAGTAGAAAATGAGTAGTACCCAAATATTGTTAGGGAACTAGCCAAATACAACTGTTTACTGAATGACTGATGGTAAGAAATTAAATCCAGGTGAAAAATAATGTCTTCTAACACAAACTGAACAACTTGACTATGGAAAACACCAGCAGAAGGAATATCATTTAACAAAAAGAGAGTTTATTGATAATGAAAAGAGAATGTTAAAATGTTTTAGGATGTATATTCTACATGAAAGTAGATATTTTGAAATAATAATAATAATAATAATAATAAACGATCCCTATAGTCCTCAGTAAATCATGTACATGTCTCCTTTGTTCTTCCAGTTTCCATCTGTCCTTCTGGAACATAGCCTGCTCTCCCCATCATTCGTCAGATTTACTGCTTTTGAATGTAGTACACAGGTGACTTGAGGGACAATTCAACATTAGTTTTCCAAGTAATCAAATTACACAAAATTCTTAAAAATCTATCCTACCTTTATTGCTCTGTGAACCACACTGGGACAATTGCCAAAAAGAAAGTAGATGGAGCATATGTCAATGAATATGTCATCTCCCTAGTGCTCAACTTATAAGCAAAATGCAAATTGTAATACGAATTTCATCCTTGCATGGCTGGTGTTTTAATATTGAGATTACAACATATATGAATAGGACAATTATTTCATTTTCAGTAGCTACCAATAGCTTTCTTGTACTTCAATGGGATTTGGACCAAGACCTGAACAGCTGTTAAATTACTTGGTTCTTTCCCTTTTTGGAAGTGTTTTTCCTTTTCATTAATTTGAACAGTCTCAAGAAATACCTCCAGACCTCCGAGCATTAACAGATCATATAACAGATCAGGATGACTTAGGCTGGATTACACAGGAGAATATGTGTAGGAATAAGAAATACAGAACTCCATCTTCTTTCTTTAGGAGTGTCCCCTGGGAACTAGCTGGTCACTTTTCAAGAACCACCTCTTAAAAGCCCAGGTGCAGGCAATCCCATCAAACCAATTAGGAAGGGCAGAAGTTTGACTAAACAGGGAACTCCTCCTGAAACTTGGGCAGAGAAAGAAAATATATGACCTCTGGAAACACAGTCAGCTTCACAGTTGATTAGAGAGCTGCAGTTCACATCTGCAGGGAGAAAGGAAGAGTCAGGGCTCAACTTGAGCTGACATTGGCCACTTGTAGTGGCTTTTCCTTGCTAGACAGCTGAATTGCATTCACACAACTGTTCTCTCACTCCCCCTCCTCAGAAGAGGAGGGAAAGAAGAAAAGGAAAAAAAACAACTCACAGGTTGAGATAAGGATAATGTAATTAAAGGAAAATAATTATTAAGGGAAAAAAAATCTATTAATTAAATAATTTTACTGAAGGGAAAGGGGGGGGGGGGGGGAAAAAAAATAAGCAAAGGTAATGTGGAAGCACAAAGATATTACTCTCTACCTGCCACCAACAAGCAATGCTTGACTACATCCTTGAAGCAGGGCCTCAAAATGCATAGCTATTGTTCAGGAGGACAGGCTTTTTCATAATGAGAGCCCACCCCTTCCCCTTTCCCACCTTTTATTGCTGAGTGTGACATCATACGGCATGGAATATCCCTTTGGTTGGTTTAGGTCAGCTGCGCTGGTGATGTGCCCTCCCTACATTCAGCCTGCTAGCTTTTGGGGGTTTGGAGGCAGCCCTGACGCTGTGCCAGCACTGCTCAGCAGTAGACACAACACTGGTGTGATACCAGTGCTGTTCTAGCTACAAGTGCAGATCACAGCACTGTATGGGCTGCTGCAGGAAAAGTTAACTCCATCCCAGCCAGACCCAGTACACCACTGTAAAGTCAGGCAATAAAAGAGGCTTTTTTAAGTATGTCAAGAGCAAGAAGAAGTCTAAAGAAAACATTGGACTAATACTTCATGAAGATGGTCACCTAACAAGTAAGGATGTGGAAAATTCAGATTAATTTAATGCCTTTTTTCCTCAACTTTTATATTATTAATAGATCTTGTCTGCCTGGTCCTCTGAGTTGGAGGACCGTGACAGAGGGAGCAGTAACTTCCATTTGTGGTCACTGAAATTGTAGGGGACCGCTTATACCAGCTGAATATTCACAAGTCCATGGGGCCTGATAGTGTTTACCCCAGAGTACTGAAGAAGTTAGTGGATGTTATAGCTAGACCACTCTCAATAATTTTCCAAAGGTCTTGGGAGTCTGGGGAGGTCCTTGCTGACTGGAAGCAAGATAGTGATATAGCCACCTACAAGAAGGACATGAGAGAAGACCCAGGAAGCTACAAACATGTTAGTCTAACCTTAGTCCCTGGAAAAGTTATGGAGAAGATTATTCTGGGTGCTACTGAAAGGCATTTTAAAAAAAAATAAGCTTTTATCAGGCATATTCAACATGGGTTCATGAAGGGAAAATCCTGCCTTGGTAATTTGATCTCTACTATAAGGTCACCTGATTAGTGGATGAAGTGGATGTAATCTTTCTGGATTTTAGTAAGTTCTTTGATACCATCCCTCCTATTACCATTCCAGACAAACTGCTGAACTGTGAGATAAAAACATTAATGCCATGCTGGGTGATGAACTAGTTGAACAATAGGGCTCATAGAGTTGTGGTGAATGGGGCTACATCTTGCTGGCTGCCAGTCACTAGCAGTGTTCCCTAGGGCTCAATTCTAGGGCTAGTTCTGCTCAACGTTTTTGTCTGTGGTCTGGATGTAGGATTTGAAAGCATTCTTATTAAGTGCACTAATGATTCTAAACTGGGAGGTGCTGTTGACTTTCTGGAGAGGCAAGAGACCTTGCAGAGGGATCTGGATAGACTGGCACACTGTGCAATCATCAGTGGAATGAAATTCAACAAAGGTAAATGCCGGGTGATGCATATGGGATAGAGTAATGCTGGACACAGATACAATCTGGGAGGTGAGTGGCTGGAGAGCAGCTCAGCAGAAAGAGAGCAGAAAGGAGGTGTCAGTAGACCACAGGCTCAATGTGAGCCAGCAGTGTGTCCTGGCAGCCAAGAGGGCAAACTGCATTTTGGGGCACATTAAACACAGCATAGCTAGCTGGTCAAAAGAGATTATTTTTCCACTACATTTAGCATTGGTGTAGCCTCATCTTCAATATTGTGTACAGTTCTGGGCTCCACAATACCAAAAGGATATTAAGGTAGTGGCACGTGTTCAGAGGAGGGCATCAAAGCTGGTAAAAGGGCTGTAAGGTATCTCCTATGAGGAAAGGCTGGGGACACTAGAGTAGTCTCGTCTGGAATAAAGCTGAGAGGTGACCCCATTTCTCTCTGCAACTTCCAGAGGAGGGGAAGCAGAGAGGGAGGTGCTGGTCTCAGCTCCCTGGTAACCGATGTGCGGTGGTTTAAGTGGCTGGGCAGCTGAGCTCCACCACAATCACTCTCTTACTCCCCCTCCTCAAAGGGAAAGGGGGAGAAAATATAATGATAAGGGCTCAAGGGGTGACATAAGGACAGGGAAATCACTCAACAATTATTGTCACAGGCAAAACAGGCTCAGCATAGGGAAATTACTATAATTTATTACCTATTACTAATAGACTAGAGTAGTGAGAAACTAAAAACAAAGAACACCTTCCCCCCAACCACCTTCTGCTACCTCCTACCCTGAGCAGTGCAGGGGAACACGGAATGAGGGCTGCGGTCAGTCCCTGGTGCTTCATCTCCACTGCTCCTTCACGGCTCTGCCCCTGCTCCATGTGGGGTCCCTCCCACAGGATGCCGTCCTTCCTGAACTGAGCCTGTGGGGGCTGCCCACAGGCAGCAGCTCTTCAAGCACTGCTCCCACATGGCTCCATACCACGGGGTCCATCCATCCCCCAGGAGCAAACTGCTCCAGCACGGGTCCCCCACAGGTGGAAGCTCCCCCCAGACCCCCGGCTCCTGCATGGGTTCCTCTCCACAGGCTGCAGCTCCAGCCCAGGGCCCGCTCCTGTGTGGGCTCTCCATGGGCCGCAGCCTCCTCCAGGCCACATCCACCTGCTCCACCGGGTCTCCTCCATGGGCTGCAGCATGGAGATCTGCTCCATGTGGGACCCATGGGCTGCAGGGGGACAGCCTGCTCCACCAGGGGCCTCTCCACAGGCCACAGCAGAACTGCTGCTGAGTGCCTGGAGCACCTCCTGCTGCACTGACCTTGGGGGCTGTTGGGCTGGTTCTCACTCCTCTCTTCCAGTTTGTCCTGGTTTCAGTTGGGACAGTTGCACAGCAGTTTTTTTCCCCCTTTCTTAAATCTGGTCTTCTAGAGGCCCAACCAGCATCACTCAGCTCAACTCTGGCCCTCAGCAGGTCCCTTTGGAACTGTCTAGCAATGGCTCTTATCTGATATGGGGCAGCTGCCAGGCTTTTCTCACAGAGGCCACCCCTGCAGCCCCCAGCTACCAAAACCTTGCCATGTAAACCCAATATACAATGTCAGGACACACAAGAATGGCACAAAGCTGCACCAGAGGAGGTTCAGATTGGAAATATGTCTTTACTGTTAGGGTGCTCAAAAACTGGAACAGGCTTCCTAGCAAGGCTATTGATGCTCCATGCCTGTCAGTGCTCAAGAGGCATTTGGATAATGCCCTCAGTAATATGCTTTGACTTTTGGTTAGCCTTGCAGTAGTCAGGCAGTTGTACATGATGATTTTTGTACATCCCTTCCAGCTGAACTATCCTATCCTGTCCTATCCTATCCTATCCTATCCTATCCTATCCTATCCTATCCTATCCTATCCTATCCTATCCTATCCTATCCTACTCTACTCTACTCTACTCTACTCTATTCCTTTTTTGTTTGTTTTGTTGTTGTTGTTTTTAATAATAGTAATACCACTGTGATATCTCTCAGACTGTGATTTGCACAATGGTGGAAGTACAGATATCTGGATGCTTTGTTTGTTTCAAATTCAACTCAAGTTGAGATTGAGGTGCAGCAACAAAATACTTATTGGAAAAGTAAGTTAATTGGAAAATGCACTGTATTTGGGCAGCTGATTGAAACTTATCCTTCAGTTAAGTAATATCTTTTTCTGCGTGGTATAAGTTATTTCAGTACATATTTTCCCCTCTCTTACTTCACAGCCAGAAACTCTCCCTTTCTGGCAAAAATAGATCAGTGAGAAAATTATTCTAAACATATTAACCCACTTTGTAGGAAGGGAACACCAGGACTCAGAGTAAAGCTGAAAACTAGACATCTGCATGATCTTGAGCTGACCTGAACACAGAAGGCTTCCCACATGCTATTAAGCTAAAAAGCCCAGGGGCAGTCATACTTCTAATACCATGGCTTTAATTTGCAGTGAAAACTAGCAAAATGAAAAATAGTCTTGGTGAAATCAGATTTCATCTTCAAGATCTTGTGTCACCCATGGTACCAGCACATTCTGTCCTGCTACTAACTCTGTCCTACTGCAGAGAGAAAGGAAAAAGCACCAAGGAACAAAAATCATGTTATTTTCAGTAGCACTTTCCGCCCTAATTTCACCAGTGAAGGATAAAAACATCTCACACAATACTAGCTTCCCACCTCTGTTTCAAGAAATGACTTATCTGATGGTCTGAAAGAGCCATGAGTGTTAATTAATGCACAGTAACTTTATAGGTTCCTATGAGAAAGAGAGAACAGGACATTCTGAAGAGCCTTCTCCTCTGCAGAACTCAGAAATTTTTTGTCTTATATGAAAACATGAGAGGTCACTGTGATTTAACATCAGCAAGAAAAGCTGGAGGGGTTGTATACACTGATTTGACATATCATGAATTTGGGACTTTCTATGAATAACTTGTTTCTAATATACATATTTATTGTATGGATTAGTCATAGATTCTTGTATTTACACAAGAAGCTGTATCTGTAGGCTACAAGTCATTTCTTGCCCTTGCAAAAATTTGCAAATGCACATGGGGATCTAAGGCTTGCTATAACACTTCATTGGTTTTCTCAACTTTTTAGTAACAATTAAGTTTCTAAGAATATTTAATTTTCTAAGTGATGAACAAGCAAAATAATTCCATTGCAACATGCCATGGAAAATAGATAAATACAACATTATGTATGTGGGGTTTTGGTTGTTTGTATGTATGTTTTTGGTGTTTTTTTTTTTTTTTGTTTTTTTTTTTTTTTTTTTTTTTTTTTTTTTTTTGTTGTTTTTTTTTTGTTTTTTTTTGCTTATTTGTTTGTTTGTTTTAGACAGGGAAATTTTTCCAGTAAAGTGATCTTAAATTTCTGAGTAGTCACTTTTTATTTTAGTTTGTTAAGCTTCAAGCTGTATTTTCATTGCTACTGTTTTTATCACCAATTTTCATAATAAATTTGTAATATGAATATTTATTATAGAATGAATTATGTTACTTGAAATATTTACATATTTATTTATTTTGCAGAGCCATCTGAATGGCCCTGTTTTGAACCTGACATCATTTGGAATTGGCTTTGTGGAAAACACCCATGCAGCTGATGGGATGAAATATTCACTGCCAGCCTGGGCTAACACTCCCATTAACTCCAGCTGGACTATGGTGTCACACATAAGTTAATATTTCCTATGTGGGAAGTAGAAAACCAAGGATTTCGCAGTTCTTAAAAGTTATAATTGGTTGTAAGTGAAAGTACTGGGATTGAACAAAGATAGCCCTATTAGACAGAAATCATTATGTAAACAAATGTTCACTGGTGGAGGCAAATGGCCACTGCCAGTGAGCTCTGAGAAGTGACCTGCTGGAAACAGCAAAACGGATGTGTATGCAATAGCGAACTCATTTAGATGGGCATTTGCCAGCAGTTTGCTACACAGGTGCATCTTTCTGAGTGTATAAGCAGTCAACTTGATCAGACATAACTGAATTTTCTTACTGTATTTATTTTATTACTAGTAAATTTGCTGCTCAAGCAGGAGATTGAAAAGAATGACTTTGATCTCTATTAGCCATCTAGGAGAGAGTTGAGGGACAATAGAGCCCACACCATTCAGCCAATTCATCAAACCATCAAATTTTTATGAGACTAGGTGTTTTACAGATGTTAGCAAAATGGAAATGAGAAGTTGCTTAGGGCAAAATGTATGTCCTAACCAACAGCATCTGGCTTTCGGTGGATATAGCAATTTTGTTTCTGTAGTTAATAAAATATGAATCTGCCAATTATCATAACTAGCAGCATAACGAAAAGGGAAAACAAAGTCTCTTACAATTCCGTGTCTAAGTAGCTAGAACCAGGATTTTCTAAAACTGAGTGCATCAGCATTTAAAGGGGACAGAGGGGATAAAGACAACATACATTTTCATAACTTTTATAACTTTCTCTCAGTTGTCTTTGTCAAAAAAGCAATTCATTATTATTATTATTTACAATAAACAGTAATTATGCCTAGCTCTTACACGAAGCTCCTAGTGCTCTGAGAAGAAAGGCAGTATCTTTACCTTTTTTCCTGAAAGCAGAAACCCTGACTGAACATTGCAGAGCAAGTCACCATCAAAGCTAGGACTCAAAAACAGGTCTCAAGTTTTGCTGTGCTTATCTGACCCCTAAGCGTTATATTTTGAGTTAGTTTCTACCTCACTCTAAAACCACCCCTCATACATGAGTTTCTTATGTCCTGTAATATCTTAATCGGAATCTCCTCTGCTGACTGGAATGAAAAATGATATGGTGAGTAAACTGGAATCATTGCCCTTTGTGTGTCCCATCAGTGGGTATGTCTACATTAGTATCATTTCCTGCTTTTGAGTACTAAAGCTTTCCAGGTGTCACCGTTTTAATATGATCTCAGCTGGATCACAAAATTTTCTAAAGATAAATGTTCAAAAATCAGCTAATCCAAATGTACTACTTAAAAACAATACAACTCTGACATTCAAAAAAATCTTTCTTGTTTGTTTCACTTCCAATTTATCTCTGGTAAGCTTCTATATATTCCTCAGCTATATATTTCTAAGCCTTGGTATTTTTAATCCAGATGTTAAAGTAAATCATGCAGGTTTCCATGGAACTGTACTGCTTTACTTCTTGATGACACTGGACTGAAACATGTAGTATTTTTCCCTACAGCCTTCATACCATTATAATATACCATATATATAAGTATGCTCCCATCTCAGCAGTCTAATATGAACAGATATTCCCCTAATAGTCTAAAAATTAGCATTTAAAATGTTAATTGCTTCCTGACTAATGATGAAAATGATGAGTTAAATGTGCAAGAATTATTTATAAAGTGCAATGGCACAGTAATTTTCTCTTCATATTTTAAAAATACAGCAGCCAGTGAGGAATTTCAGAGCAATTAGTAAGGTAGACCATACGGGTATGTGCATGTCAACTTTCTGCAGTTTGTACTCCATACGGTTTTGGTCCCTAAGGGTAAAACATGTCACATTTCTTCACCAAAGATCTATTCCTCTGTTTGCCTCACTTCACTTACCTAAAGTGTAAAAGATTCCCAGGTAGAAACATAACTTTCAGTTAAATTCTGTCCTCTTGTAGTCAACGTTAGCTCTTTATTAAATTGCAGCAGTGGAACCATGATAGATTTAAATATAGTTATTCATGGTAGGACAAAAGTCTTCCAGCACACAGTGTCTCCTTAAAACAGAGATTAAATGTGGCCACCTGATCAGAAATCCTACTAGATAAAATCACATTCAGTGTTTTTTAAACTTCCATCACTTTTGTAAGGACTCAGTGAGGAAAAAGGTGATAGTTACAGAGGCATCAAGTTTTACATATACACATTCCCACAAACAGTTTAACAGTGCAGATATTTATTTTTTTTTTTTTTTTGCATTGGCTCTACCAACACCTAGAATTTTCTTAGATTCACACATTGTAAGAGGATGAATGTATCCCCTAAATTTCAGTAAGACACGGATTATGCAAGACTGCTTCCTTAAAGAACCTGTAGAAATTCACTGCACAGGAAGAAGAAGGAAAAAAAAAAAAAATAGTATGTATACATTTTCCGCACAGCAAAGACAGAAACTGGATTTACAAGGAGTCACTTTGAGGGGCTTCTGTGGATTCCCAAAATAATTCTACTGTAAGCTCCACAGTTGTGGTTCTGGCTCACTGTTCATTGCTTGTAAAACAAAGAAAACCTGTTCATTTTCTCCATGAGTTTCAGAGACTCCATGCAAGAACTACCTGCAAAACTGATCTACCAGCAACAAATCCTAAGCATTTACAATGCAATGTCTTTCAACATCCAGTGTTATTCTTTCTGCTTTATCTATTTGGAAAGTGACAGAAGAAATGTCATTGTCTGACTGACATGTTTTAATGACTTTATTTTTGGCCTATTGAAGAAAATAGATGTGTCCTATACATTAACAATTCTTTCCCAAAAGTATAGAAAACTACCCAAGCATGATAATCTTCTTTTACATGCCTGTTGTTTTTTTTTTTGTTGTTGTTATTGTTGTTGTTTTGGTGGTGGTGGTGAGTTTTTGTTTGGGGGCAACAACAAACAAAGCCAAACAAAAAAATAAAAAGGAAAACCAAAACAAAAACAAAAAAACCACCTACCAAACAAAAAATATAATAATAATAATAATAATAATAATAATAAACAGCCTTCTATCAAGAGCACAAGAGACTGCCACTGCAGTTTTGGTAGGATACAAGAGAAAATCACTGCTGCCCCAAAATGAGGTATACGTATAAAACGTGATTTATTCCACAAAGAAGAACATGAAATCAAAATCAATACCTGCAAGGAGTAATATTAAGGTTACAGAGTAATATAATTACTGAAACCATGCAAACAAGACAGCGATACACAATTAGGAGGTAGAAATAGAATGCTACAATGGCATTTTATAGCCAGTTTTTAAAGGCAGGCTTCCTTTTTAGTGTCATACTCCTCATTTGAGAAAATAACAAGATGAGTGAAATAATTCATTCTTATGTACCTTTGCTAGCCTCAAAATATCACTTCGGCAAGAAACCAGAACTTTGTACCCTAACCTACTTTCAGCCTATGCAGATTTAGTGTAGACTGAATTAATTCATCATCAGTATTCATTTATACTGAAGTGCCTATGCCTCGAGGTGGAACAGAGATTTAAAAAAAAAAAAAAAAAAAAAAAAAGAGGAAAAAAAATTAGGTTAAAAGGAAAAAATATAGCATAAAGGTATTTGAGGTATTTGTCCATTGTATTTAAAAAAAAAAAAAAATGAAAGTAAATTAAAGCAGCACTTGTTTCTTTGGCCATCACTTTTTGCAGCAGTTGTGCTAAGGTCACAGTTATTTTGATAGCACCATAGGGAACATATTTTCACATGGGTAAAATGTTCTGGAATAATTGCTCCAGTGTATTTGAAATAAAAAGATTCGAATGTGGCTACATAGGGTTACTTTCATCTTTCCTAAATCTGAAAATGTCAGACCCTGCTCCAGCATAGCTTTTCTTTTTATTGATAGCTCACTAAAAGAGCAGCATAGCACATGTTTATATACCTAAAGAAATGGGAGTACTGCCAAGCATGAAACCATTCAGACAAGTCATGTTTAAACTATTAATCTTGATTCACTTTCAAAGTCAATCAGTTTCAGAGGCTGGAAGAAAGAAGTCTTTAGGTCATCACAAACTCTTTTCCAACTTTCCCGCCTTTTCACCAGATAGCAAGCATTAAGATGAATCTTCAGTTATCTCAGTTTAGAAATGCTTTCTCCAGTTCAATAGTTTTGTCCACAAACAAGCAATAATTTGGGGATCTCAGGTGTCGCAAGTAGGTAGTCAGTGCACCACATAGCCCTGGTGCACCTAGAATCTCTGCATGCAGTATATATATAAATTAGAGAAAAGTAATGGGGAGTCATGACTGGCTTTCAGCAGACAGAACCAGATGAATGGTCCAGCTGTAATAAAACAGGCTAAAGAATGACATGCTGAAGAAACTGCCTTAAACTCTTAAGATGCCATTAATACCTAGCCTTGCCACCTGGTCTTGGCATGTGAAGCAGAATTTGCATCAGAAGAGATTAACATTGCCCCTGGGGGTTAGTCAAATTTATTCTAGCAAACTAATGTGAAGCAAATAAGCCTCTTTAATAGCATTTATATGAATGAGACAAAAGAGATCAACATTTAAATATCCAGAAGGATTATGTTACTCATCTATTGTCTAGGGAAGGAAAAACTCGCTATAGAAATCATGATAATAAAAAAGTATGAAAGTAAGCACAGCTTAAAAAGCCATAAAAATCTCTCTGTACAAACAGGCCTGATTTGTAGAAGCAAGTGAGGATATAAGGCACCCAATTCCCAGTGTTTTTCCAAGCCTTGTAACAGAATACAATTGCTGAGAATACAACAATTTAGAGCACTTAGAACTCCGGATGCTTGAAAACATATTTGTTCACTCTTATATAAAATAGTTCAAAAGAAAGAAAAGGAGAAAAGAACTGAACAAGGTGAATGGGGAAAGATAAGCTGTACACAGCAAAGTAGACACTTATGTTATAAAGCAATTCCATCAATTTTTAGCGGTCCCAGCATTTTATCACTAGTCAAAGGATGCAGACACAAACTGACATAATTTGAAAGTAGGCCCAGGTTAGTAATTTGCCTTGCCTGAAACCCTGAGTGGATCAAAAAATAATAATAGTAATTAAAAAGTGAATTAACAAAAGAAAACTTCTACTTGGTATGTAGAAATATTTTCTAATTACTTAGAAGACAATTCCCTGAATCTACAATATGTTGTGGAAATAAAAGACTTCAAAGAAGATAATATTCTACAGTAAGAATTTTATTTCAACTACCATTTCTGATCCAGTGTTAAAAGCAGCTACCTGGACAAATTGTTATCTATAACACCAAAAAATAAGCATTCCTGCCCCCTTGATGAGCCCACCTCCCAAAACACTCTCAATTGAAGACCAAAATGTAATCATTGAGCTGATGTTGTGAATGCATTATCATGTAGCAATAGAAAAGTTTCATATAAATACTTTTAAAAAATCATTTGTAGGAGATTGTTTCTATTTTGGGAAAGCTTGTCCACTTAGAGTAGCTTAATGGCAAATCTTTAGATGTCTGCATGTTCAGAATCTTAACATGCAATCATATTTTTACCTATAGCATATGAAAGCACTCTGTCAGTAGGCAAAGGAACTGTTGATATGGCAGTTGTTTAGACAACTTTAGAAAATCATAATGGTCTGCAACTTTGAAAATGCACAAACTTATCCATTATTCCTTTTCAGTGTGCACAGAGTGGATGATGCTTTTGGTAGAGCTTGGCATATTTTACAGGGGTTGTTTATTATCTAGATGTTTGTTCTTGATCGGCCTTATACAAAGTGCTGTTATCAGGACTTCCCCACATCTAGTCATTTATTTTTCCTGGAAAGCTATTTTACTTTCTCAGCATACGAAATGCCTTGAGAAATGCTGCCAGATATCCCAGGGCTTTCTCTTGTGCCTTGGTAACTGCAATTGCAAAAATTTACATACACTATGCCAAGATATATTTTGTGCAAATACTGTCAGAGCATAATGCTCTCCAGGACAGTATCAGGTTTTTTTGGACAGCACCCATCATCATCCTGACTCGCACTTTCAGCTATTTTATGTACCAAGTGCTGCATGAAAACACAAAGAGGATATTTTTATTTTTAATTTAAGTGAACAACTTAGTCTCCCATCACCTGTACTCTCAACTTAGTCTCCCATCACCTGTGCTCTTTCAGTGCTCTTCCAAGCAGAAGTCCAGGCATATAAGCACTCACATAAGACCTTTTAATTATTGCCTTTATCCTAAAAAGAAAATCACACCAAAAATAGCATAAAGGAAGACAAGTCAATTTGCCAAGAAAAGCCAAATCATGAGGCAAATGAGGAGACAACCCTGAAGCTGGCAAAACATTTGTCTGCAGAATCTGCCAAATAACCAGATGTTTCTGCTACACAAACACACCCAGAGCTCTGCACAGGAATCCTACCAGAGATAACTACAGTACAAAATTAATGACTAAAACTTACTTTAGGGAAAAAAAAAAAAAAAAAAAAAAAAAATCAGACCATGCCTTCACTAGTTGTTGTCAACAAAATGTAGAGTAATTGCAGGAGAAAGAAATTTACCAAACATCTAATTGATAAATGCATCTCTAATTTGTTATAACTACCACCACCCTCTACCAAGTAATTGAAACATAAATCCATTTCCATAATATTTCTATAAAGATTTCTGAGATGAATCATGAAAACAACTAAACAAAGTTCACCAACGTTTTTGTAGAGTAACAGGATGTTTGAATAAACTCCAGATCATAACATTTGCATATTTAAAATAGAAAAGTAGTGAAGAGGTTGATGACAGAGAATGACTTAGTGAATGTCTTAGTGAATGGAGTCAAATCCAGTTGGAGGCTGGTCACTAGTGGAGTCCCCCAGGGCTCGGTACTGGGGCCAGTCCTCTTTAACATCTTCATCGATGATCTGGATGAGGGCATCGAGTACACCCTCAGTAAGTTTGCAGACGACACCAAGTTAGGTGCGTGTGTCGACCTGCTCGAGGGTAGAAAGGCTCTGCAAGATGATCTGGATAGGCTGGACTGACAGGCCAAGGCCAATGGTATGAAGTTCAACAAGGCCAAGTGCCGGGTTCTGCACCTGGGGCACAACAACCCCAAACAGAGCTACAGGCTGGGAGATGTGTGGATAGAAAGCTGCCTGTCAGAGAAGGACCTGGGAGTTTTGGTTGACAGTCAGCTGACTATGAGCCAGCAGTGTCCTCAGGCGGCCAAGAAGGC
>CM021765.1:149124031-149328156 GCA_011076525.1 Nettapus auritus
CTGCCCAGGGAAGTGGTTGAGTCACCATCCCTGGAGGTCTTTGAAAGACGTTTAGATGTAGAGCTTAGTGATATGGTTTAGGGGATGATTTGTTAGTGTTAGGTCAGAGGTTGGACTCGGTGATCTTGTAGGTCTCTTCCAACCTAGACTTTTCTGTGATTCTGTGATTCTGTGATGACTTTACAGCTCTTACAAAACCACAGCATTTAGTGTTTCTTTGACAAACTGCGAGACCCTCCTACAGCTATCCCAACTGAGGCAAAATTGTAGGGACCGCATTTAATTGTTATTCTTCTTTTTGTCTATGCTGAAATAGCAGAGGCATGAGTTAGGAAAATTAAAACTTCTGGTGGTTGTGGATGTGATCCATTCACTGCTCTTCGCAGCAAGAAGTGCTGAATATCATTTGCTGGCAAAATATAACTAATAATGCTAACACAGCCTAGACTCTATCTTGAGTTCCTATGTCTCTACATTCCAAATATGAATTATAAGACTTTTCTTTATTTAATGTTCAAACTTGTAATGCTTTCTATGGGAGAGAGGACAAAATTCAATTTTATTTATTTTTTTTAACCATTTAAGTACAACAGAAACGCGTTAAAATAAATATACACATTCACTGTGGATCCACAATGTTGATATGAAAATTTAAAACCTAATCTTTGGCAGATGCTCTGAAAAACTAAGTGAATAAAATCTCTCCTGGAATTGACAGGAAAAGAAGTATGGGGTTCTGAAGTCCACAGAATGGGACTTTGCTCATACAAGAAATGCAGTATTTTGGCTTATGGGATGCACACATTAAGGTTAAGTTTAAAAGATGTTTAAAACTTACTGAAGTTCATTTCATTTACAAGTGTTCTACTAGTTAAAGAAGTATGAATGAAGAAATAAAGAAATGAAGAATGTTGTGATTCAAATTAAAAAAAAAAAAAAAAAAAAAAAAAAAAGGATTATTGACAGTTACTTCTGCACATTCTGGAGACCTAAAGACAATTACTACGGCTAATTCTATTTAAAATTTAAATTATTTTAAGGGAGTGTATTTTTTTTCTTTTCAGAAGTACTTTTAGACACCCTACTTTCTCCATTTCTAAAGAGGTTCATGAAAGTTAGAGGAGTGACTGGATATGTGTGAACTGAGACTTTTGTTCAAAATTAAAAATATTTACTCCTCCAGCAGTAGGATAAAAGAGAAAGCCTCCTGGGCCCCCAAGCCCCCCTGGGCCCCCTCACCTCATCAAGTGAGCCATGTAGTCACACTTAATATGCTCCTGGCTGTATCTCATGGGAGAGCAGCAGGGTGAATAGTCCAGACCAGCCTCACCAGCCTCTCCATGTCTCAAGTCCGTGCCCTTGGCTAGCAACAAACCACGCTAGACAGTAGGTCAGAGTAGCTGACCAGAGCCTCCATCCTCTACCACAGCAAGTCATACACTGTGGTCCCTTGCTGCTTCTTCCTGGTGCTGTGGTGTGGCTCAGGCTCAGCCAGCTCTGGATCTTCATCAGATGCAGCCCCTCTTCTGCTACCAGGGCACAGACTCCTGCTCAGGAGCATCGTCTGATTTGAGGCCTCCGATGTTCCAGAAATAGTTGCTTCAGTTGGTGCTGAGGATGATTGTGCCCTGGGGTGCATCACCACCACTGCTGAACATGTGTATGCTGCTCTCAGCAGAAGTTCTGCCTATACTTCTTCCTACTGCTGGATTTCCTTTGCACTTTGCTGATAGCTCATTATCATGAAAATGTGTGCTTACCATTCTCTGCAAGCTTGCTGCAAAAGCAGTCCTATTACCATCATTCACCAGTGGGTTGATAACTGAATCAATAAATTCATGAGTTGCATTGAAAACGGAGTGTATAGTGGGTATTCTTCCGTAGAAATGCCTGTGAGTGCCTTAGAGAAAGTCACGATTCTTAGCCTGTTCTTTTTAATGGTGTCCCTAATTCATTCACATTCTCGCTGCCATCATCCTGCCATGACAGCATCCTCTACTGCAGTTTGTCTTCCAGGCTTACTTGAAAAGTTTAGTTGCATATCCATTTTCACAGAAGCCATAACTCAAAATAGCACAAAGACCTACTGGAAGCCCGGTGGTGCAAAATGTATATTGGTAAAAATAAATATATATACGACCTTCACATGCATAAGCTTGTTCATGAAAACCTTGTTCCTATTTCACTTGACTTCCATAGGTTTGCATCTACTGATATCATCAGCTTATTCAACCAGGAGAAATTCTAGATTGTGCGCTTAGAAACAGCACAAAAGACACACCTTCTTTCCTTCTGTAACTTAAAATCTTTTTCATGGTGCATCAGCTATACAAAGATGGTCACAGCTAATAGTACCTTGCCATAACAATGCATGTTGTGAGAAATTTTGTACAAATCTAGGAAGTCTGCAGAGCAGTGAGTGGTGCAATCACCTCCAGAGGACCCAGGGGTCCTTCCTCCCCTCATCCTCCAGGACACATCCGTTCTTCTGCCTACATCAGACAGGGGGCTATTGCCAAGTTCAAGCTTAAATAAAAAAGAAAAGTCTCAGAACTCTTGACTTGCCTTTAAGCAAAATTAATTCTTCATCCAACTGTACTGGAAATACAATTCCTTGCAAGGAAAAAAAAAAAAAAAAAAAAAAAAAAATCCAGTTAAGTAGGAGCTGGATTTCTCCAGCTGTCTGCATGCATTCTATATAATAATCACCCCTTCAATCCCATGGATCAGAGTTTGTTCAGATCTGAAGTCCAACAGCCCAGTAACCATCTGGCTAAGTCATTATCTGGCCAGCTATTCACAAGTATTGTTTAAACAGTTATTCTTTTGCATCAGCAGCTTTTAGCTTTCCTTCTGTGGCTTCTCTCTTCACATCAGCATCAAAGGTCCTCTGGCTTGAACTCCCTCAGAAGGCAGCCTCAAGCTATTTCCCAGCTGGAACAACAGACGAACAATCCTACACAAAGCCTCCTGCAACCTCTACCTTGCTGCCTCTCAACTTTTCCCTGCAGCAGTTGAGAGGTGTTGGTTTCTTCTCTGTGCTTGGAAGCGTTTACCCAACACTACCCTGCGCTACACCCCACAGTCATCACTAGAAAAATGCCTATAAAGGGCCTAAGCCCTAAGCAATGCCACAGAAACACTTTACCAGCTACTGTGCTTTCTTGTAAATCTTCTTGTCAAGGGAGACACGGATCTGCTCAGCACTAACCAATACTCATCTCCTAAATAACCACCACATATTTTCCACAGACAAAATAGTTTTGCCATTATTTTAAAGCCAAAGGCATCAGCTTTTTTATCAGCTATTTATCTGAGAAATTCTAAATGCAGCTTGGACACAGCCAGCAATTCCAATTTGCGCAAAGGGGATTTAATCTCCTTTTCACCTCCTCAGTGAAAAACGCTACATTCGTGCAGAGGCAAGCCTCTGGCACCACCTATTGGTGGCAATCCCCTCCCTTGTGACCTTTACAATATACGGGCTTTCCTTGCTGCAGAGGACAAATCTCCAGGACCATTTCACAGCCAAGCCAAAACCTGTGCTAAAAGAGAGCTGATGATACAATGAATCTTCCCGGAGCAAGTGACAGCCTGTGTTTTCCCTGCTTGGGAAATATCCTTCCATTTGTCTGGAAGGGAAGCAATTGCTATCTATTGCAGCAGCAAATGTCTCCCCAGACAGTGTTTCATCCTGTCTATTCTTTCTCCCAGCCCCATTAACTGTATTTATGAATTAGAAATTTGTTTCTGTAATACGTCACGTGAATTCTCCTGCCTGGCCTGTATGCTGAAACAAGCTTCCTATTAGCAGATACCACAGTATTTTATTCTGTGTTCTGACATATTCTTTCACATTTAAGTGGATTGAATAGCATTTGCCATCTATTAACCCATCCATTCCATTTATCTAAATCCTTCTATAATCTGCAAGAATGGCCATTTTTTGCTACTGAATCTAACTGAAGAGTATCTAAAAAATTAGAAAGGTTATTCATTAGCCGTGCCAAACTAATCATAAGTGTATGACATTATTAATAAATAATAATCTTGTTCATAAGTAAGAAACTCTGTTACCTCAGTATTATTTTTCTAATTTCAAACATTCAATTTAAGTTTTTTTGTTTGTTTGTTTGTTTGTTTTTTCATATTTATTAAGCATTATATTCGCTTCCAATTTTCATATTCAACAGTTCATTGTCTTCGTAATTGATTTCCAATGTCAAAACCTTTCTAGATGCACACAGACTGTTTACTGCTGATGGTCAGTGCCAATTTCAATCAGTGTTTTCCTCTCCACTCATAAAACCATCAACTTCCTCAAAGGATCCCTAAACAGCAGCACATCAGTAAGATGTACTCATCTCTTCTTGTTACAACAAGAATTGTTGTTAAATATTATCTTGTCAGGGATCTTTTTTAGAGTTAATCAAAATAACTTCCATATATTGGCCACTTTCCATTAGAAACTCTGAGACAGATCATCTTTATTCTGTGTGTTTCATTCTAAAATGAGGTCTGGATGGTAAAGACTGGACATTCCCTCTTCCTTAACACAACACAGAATTACAAATTAAATGATAAAATGAACGTGCTGGTGTTTTTTCCACTTCTTTTAATATTCTTGAGCATTCCTGGTTTCCAGGACCTATTTCACCTTATCATCAAATGCCAGATCCATTGACAGCATTCAGTGGCAATCCTTTCAGAGAAGATGGATCATGCAAGCATCACTGACATCAGTTAGACACATCGCTGTTCTAGTACTATATGCCCTAAAGACCATCCTAATATTGACTCACAAAACTTCAGCATACCATGGTAGCAAATAAACAACTCTGGCTGTCTCCAGACTGATGCTGTAAAGCTGCTTTCCCCTTGTAAAAGAGATGCGTTCAGTAGGTTCATAAATTTACAGGAGAAACCATTAAGCCTGGACTGCAAAGGCCAGATATTGTTGCTCATGCACTGAGCTCAAGGACTTACTCCTGACTAAAGAGCCAGATCTCCTGCCCCAGGATAACTTAACACACCAGCATGTGAAAGGCACACCCACGCTGACGGTTTGAACTCATCTTTTACCTGGATTCGTAAAATTTTACTACTGTGCCCTGAAATATACCTTTTCTAAGACACTGAAACATAAAAAAATCCATGATTTCTGCAGACAGTTTATTTCAGTTACTACCTCTTGTGTTGTGGACCTTCGAGCCTGACTCTGCAGATAGAAGGACATCCTCATTTAACATAGGTGAGGAAGCAAGAACTCGTGTCAGGAATTTTAGCTACAAGACTGAAAAGGCAAGGATAGCAACTGCAAATAATAAATCTAGCTAAGGGTAGACAGGGCAGTGCAGGCATGATCTGGAACCGTGAACTCTTGGCCCAGGTAGCTCCCTGTCAATTCTGAGATGCTGCCTTCACTGCTATCTCAGCCCTGGGGTCTATGCCTGGAGCCAATTCAAACCAGAAGAGTAATATTACTCTGAAGAAGAAAACCCTCTCAATTCTTCAAACGGCATGGAATTTTTGAGCTATGGGACATATTCTCCAGTAAAAACCATACAAACATTTACAGTGTTCAATGGTGGTCAAGTCTTAATCTAGATGGGAAAGGGTTTTTTGTTTGTTTGTTTGTTTGTTTTGTTTGTTTGTTTTGTATGTATGTGTTATAATGCATGAATATACTACATCAGAGACCTAAAGTCATATCTTGATCATTTAAACAAATCTAAGTTCTTTCACTGAATTAGTCTTCATCCTCTACTTTTGCCTAATTCTTGGTTCTTCTACTCAGCCTTTCCATTACAAAACATTTATTTTGAATTATGAATTCCACCAGTTCCATTTATTGTTTCCCTTGTCTTTCATGTGTTTTCCTGATGTGGTGGCAGCAGTGTTTGTCTTTTTTTTTTCTTTGTTTATATATTAGACTTCATTAGTGTGACAGATATGTTATATATACTGGATAAAAAAACACTACAGGAGTAGATCTTGCTTATCTTTCCTTTTGGACATTTCCTGGTATTAAGGACTTTTTAATATCATTATATATATATATTTTGTTTTTACATAGAAGGCTTTACAAATAAAAATGTCTTAATTTGTAGTCAACTCTACTGTTTGTTTGCTTAATTTTTACTTCAGGTATTTTAATTTAGTTTTAATAGATAATTTAGCACATCCAAGTTGTTTAAGCTTGTAGGTCTTTCAGCATTTATCATCTTTTCCTCTCCTGACTACTTTCTGCAAGAACTAATATCTTGTAATTAAAGGGAAAGAAGTGGATGAGGAAAAAGAGTGAAAAATCAAATAATAGATAGCAGTGAAAAGCCTTAAAATTTACTTCACTCCCAAGGCACTATTTGACCCCAAGCTCATTTTTCTCATACTTATCATCCATTTTGTATTTGAGATTTTGTATTATTAATGTTGTACTTGAGATTTGTTTTAATTAGACTATCAATCAATTTTACTTTTTCCATTAATTTCTATTGATATCTAATATTGATAGAAAAATAATCAGTACAGAATATTATTTTTGAACAACTTCTCTAAACAGAATTACATTTCACTTTACATTACTGAGCTGTCCAAGGAAATAAAAGGAAGGAACCTACTATTAAAAACTATTAATCTTTAATCAATAAGACAACAAATATTATAAATATAGCTAAAAAAAAAAAAAAAAAAAAAGCAACTTGCACAAGTGAAAGTCTAAGCTGGAACATTTCTATTAGTCTTTATTTGAGTAATCAAATGAAAAGAGGCATAATATATGATTCCTTGCATTATCCTAGCCGTAATAATGCCAAGTATGTTCACAGTAAGAAGAGGAGTAATATTCAAACAAGTGAGGAAATGTGTGCCAGGTAAGATGGAAAATATCCTTTTTTAAGAAAACAAGGTGAGTTATAATAGGCAATGTTTTATCATTTTTAATAAAGCACGCTTCAGGAGAATAGACCAAATGCATTGAGACAATAAAATACTCTTCAAACGTCAGTGTTTATTAAGATAAAGCAGCAGAACTTGAAAAACACATAACATAAAGTAAAAGTTGACTTTTTCCAAACAGTTTTAAATGCTGATGTATTCCTTTAAAAATGCTAATGTTTATTCATACTTTTCCGTCTGACACATTTTCTAAAAGTGCTATAAGCAGCTCACACCTGCATGTATTTTCATTACTGTTCATTCAAAAGCCTGTAGTGATAATTCTGTAAAGCAAATTCTTGACTTCCCTAAAGGAATGTTTCTTCTGAAACTATTATCAGTATTTTTTTCTCTTTTGTTTGTTTGTTTGTTTTGTTGTTAAAAGCACAGAGGATTTTTGAGTATTGGAGCACTACAGAATTTTTATTTTCCTGATCAAAGTTAGGAAAAATGCACTGTGGTGCTACTCAACCAATGTATATCTATATTCAATATTTTTTAAATCTATGTATGAAAGAACATTAAGGTAAGGGTAAAAGATGGTCCTAAAAGTAATGACTTGATTTGGCAAGGGTCTTGCTATATTTTTTCCCTATAACCTTTCAGTATTCTACTTTTAAATCAAAATCCCGTACACAGAAATCCCTGGGAGGAACCTGTCAGCTCCAGTTGTAAATTACAGCATACATTCAGTAATGCTAAAGCAAGGTTAGCAGCACTATATACCAAACATATTAGAGAAGGAATAAGAAAAACAAGAAAGTAAAGGCAAGTAGGAAAAAAAAAAAAAAAAAAAGAGAGAGAGAGAGAGAGGAAGCTATTACGCCATTAAATTCCCAATGGAAATGCATGGCTCAGAATTAAAATATGAACACAAAATCTCACACCGAATTCTTATTCTGCTTTGATATATAATGAATCATATCTGTATATATATAAAACTATTCCTTGTTTTTTAGCAGGGCACAACGAATGGGGGTACCCCAAGACTTTCTGGCTTTTTATATGCTTATCAAGATAGCACACCAAGCCAAAAACCTGGACATGGTGTGCTCCTGTCTCCTCAGGCAAAGCCTAGACACTGCCTCTCCAGCATGGAGACATCCAGCAAACCTGTGGGGCTCCACATTTGTCACCTTCTTTCTGGGGATGGGGAGTGAAACTTTTTGATCAGATAAACACATCAAATGTACACACACACACAGGAAAACACAGGTGTACACAAGCACTACACCTTTATAGATTTTTTTTATTTTTTATTTTTTTTCCCATAGCCCGAGGTGGGCTGCGTTCCTGTGCTTGCTCACCACCTCCAATTCAGCCAAGCAATCAGCCATCCTCTTGGGTAACCCCTGTTGATGGGGTTATCATGGTTTTAGCATCTGGCCCAGCTGGGGCAGCGAGCTAGCTCTCCCTTCCTCACATGCAAGGCACAAAGGCAAAGTGAAAAATGTTCAAAAATATAGAAATGCAAAATTTAGAAAGTTACCAAAAAAAAAAAAAATCAAGCTGGAACTCATAATTAAGAGGCAATGTCAGAAGAGGCAAGAGTATCCCATTGAAGCAAGACAGCTTTGACTTAGTTACTTAGTTCCAGGGAAGAGACAACCCTGTGCCTCCTGCTGTTGCTGCCTCCATCTCTTGGTTTTCAATTTATTCAGTTTTTACTTTACCTGTTTTTTATTTTTTTTTTTTTTTTTTTTTAATTTATCATTTAGTTTGTTTAGTTAGTTAGCTTATTTTTCAGTTTGTTCAGTTTTAGTTGCTGCCAAATTAGAATCACACAGCAGCAAGTTCACAGGGCTAGCCAGAACTTTATAATAAGGCAAATCTCAAGCATCTCTTCATATTTACTGAACAATGAAATATCAAGCCAGAATCAAGGGGTGTTTCTGAAAATAGTTTGAATGTGAATCACAGGATATTTTAGAAGATCAAATCGAGTAATTACAGGGTAGGAAGAACAAATAGACTGTAATAGAAAAGTGAGACAGGCAATCATCGACAAACTGTTTACTTCCCCACTGATGGATGAATAGAGCAAAGGTGTTTTTTTTATTTAACTTTTTGCTGGTAGTTTTATTTCTGATGTCAGACTTAACAGACAAGCCCAGACTGACTATTTTGAATCAATGTAGTGGATATTTTTAACACCAAACAGCCCCATGGAAGTCTTCCATTACCATCTAAATCTACCATCTATATCCCATTTATAGAAGGGAGGATGAGACACATTAAATTAACCTGTTCCATAGTCAAATTGAGCCAGGTCAACAAGACCTTCCAATTCTTAATCCAGTAGTGTCAAAGCAGCAGGCTTTGCAAGGCTGTAATCAAGTGCTAGAAAAAGTCTTCAGCCAAAGTCCTAAGAAATTGCGAGTCTTGGAGTCATTAAGTCATCAGTGACAAGTGACAACAGAACTTGATACAGCTGTGATGAACCATGTCACCGCTTTTGATTACTAATGGCCTCTTACTAGATACAAAGTCTGAGACAAATAGTAATTTTATGATTGGGTACTATGCTAATAGAGTGTTCATTGGACCCAAGCAAAAAGAAAAACAACAACAACAACAACAACAACAAAACACTTTTTTTTTTTTTTTTTCTATTGTTTTATTTGAATGATGAAATTTTCATGTTTGTTCCTTCAGGGTTTTCAGGGTTTTTTGTTTATGTTTTTGCCTGACAAACCCTTAAGGTCCTACAGCCTCACAAAACGGTCAATTACAGGACTAGGTGAGTCTCTATTCTCCTGCTTTCTGAGGGCCATGTATTGTGTATCACCTTCCTGCAGTTTTTCCAACAGGAAATGCCCAACAGTTCATCACATAGTTCATGGAGAAATGCAGGAATAATCAACCCAAACATTTTGTTCATATACAATAGAAAAAAAACAAGACTGGTAGAGGCTTAAGAAGTCAGAGAAACAAGGACAAATGGAAACAAGACAAACAGAAATTTGCCTAGGGCAGATGGAATGACTCTGTGTTAATGAGGTAGGGTGGACTAGCCTAATTATCAGCCCTTCCTTAAAAGACAAAAATATTTTCTCAATCTGTTTATCTCAAGGGTTGCTTTTCTCTGATTTGAAGTACAGAGCTTTAAAAAACAATTCTCAGGATAAAAGTATTACACTTTTAATATAGAAAATGGCAAAATAAATTGGTTTGTTTTCATAACCCATCTCTCCTCTCGTCAAAAATTATTTTTAACTGTTGTTAATTTGTATTAGATGAGTCAGATGAATTAAGTATTATTTCAGCAGAAGTTCACCCGTACTTCTTTTGAGTCTTTTTAGCTTGACACATAGATATATCTTGACTTTATGCCTTTGATGACCCTGAGTAACTGATCCTACTTTGAAGCTGGCCCTGCATTTAATAGGAGGCTGGACCAGATGAGCTCCACAACCTAAGTCCCTTCCAACCTAAGTCATTCTTTGATTCTGTCTAAAAGACTGGCTGTGAACGAGCCCAGTCTTTCTGTTTTCACAATTTAACCAACGCTGATGGAAAATGATGGTAAAAAGTAAGAGCACTAAGACTGGGCAAGCCTTACTTTGTGATGGTGTATACACATGCAAAAAATGTATTACCATCTGTTTATATCAGGACTGTATTCATTTTTGACAAAACTTCTGCTTGAGATAACTAGCACTTTTCATAAAAGTCAGTGAAAAAAGACTTATTTTGACGTAATGGATTTTTGGTGGGGAGTACAGCTGAATTTCAGAAACAAGAGCTAAAACTCCCATTTTGATCATGACTGTGAGTCTGTCTCTAGTGGAAGCTTGCAACAGAATCAGAATTGTGACACAAAGATAGCTACAGTTGATAGCAATGGTAAGAAGAGCTTGAAAATTTTTAGTACAGCTGATCTTAATATTCCTGAACTTCAATTTTCCTAACCCTATACTTTCTGCTGGTGGAAAAATATATGCCTATGCAACCTCTGCTACTTGCACCTGAGTCCCTTCTGTATGTTCTAACTTCACCACAACCTCTACAAGCACCATATGTTTTTCTGACAGGCAAGTAACGAGGAGATATGGATGTTGTTTAAGAAAACATGTTTAAGGAAACATGTTTAAGAGAAAACAGAATTTGAGAGTTGGGCTGATATAACTTGTATATAGTACTCTGTTTTCAGAGAGCATTGTCTTATCATTAGATATTTGGAAAGTAACTAAAAAAATGAACTGAAATCTGAATACATTACTAGGACAATATCTTGCAAATAAAAAGGAAAAAAAAAAAAAGGTTGTTTCAAGACACATTTATAGACCAAGTAACTCTCAGCAGAGCTAATCTTGTTCTATTACCTTTGGAAATGTTTGAAAGCCAGGTAAATCAAAGAGCATCTTTGGCCAAAATGCATACTCTACCAACAAAGAAACTCCATGCAAGAACAGCAGAACAGATGTTACTAAAGGCTTTATGGACTTTATGGATGCTGATAGTCTATTTACAATACAAAGTGCCTTTGTTTTTAAGGTTTACCTATGAACACCATGGAAAATTCAATCTGACTTTGTACTGATTTTTCTCTATAGCACCTAGAAGCATGATTCTTGGAGTTTAGATGGTGATGCACTACTCATCAAGTAGCATCACTGCATTTGAACCAGAACCAATGTTCTGGCTTTCAAACTTCAAAGTTTCAAAAGCTATGATGCAGGCGTTGTTTTTAACTGTTTATTTTACATGTTTCAGTATTTTGGGTGGGGAGAAAACTAATATTTTTTGTTTAAATTGCACTTCTAAATATATTTATTTTCACAAAGAGTGCTAAAGTGCTTTTAATATTGAAACACCACTCTGGAAGAAGTGATTACTCAAAAAAAAAAAAAAAAAAAAGACATTGAACTATGTTCATTTCCCTGCTCATTACATTTTAATGCCAAAACATATCTTGTAATGCCAATACAATATGTTTCAACATAGCATTCAAACAAATCATATTTTTTTTGGATCTCTCCCACATATTTTCCAGAGTTCTGTCTTGTCTATCCAAGTGTCTAAAACAGGATTTTCCTGCCTAGCAATTTGCCTGGAAAGCTGATAATATTGATTTTTGGCGTCTGCCAGTTTAGTCTCCCCTTCCACATGCACAAGGTCTTGTGTCTCTTTCACTTACAGGCTGAATAAAACCACTGGGTTAGGAATTTTGTCAATGTAATCATCACAGAATTAGTTCACTATTTAAAAACTGTGGCTGCTATGGCAGATCTACATTTTCCTGCTCTGAAGAACACTTTGTACTGCATGTATTCTCATACATTCCAGCTGCTGCTTGTGTATGAATTCTTAACATTTGTTTCCAACCTTCAAACCTTTTCTTCCTCTCACTTCCACCACATTAAATTTCCTGTGTGCATTTAGATTCTTTCTCAGCCAAGCAATAAGCCACAACAGAGTAGAATTCTTGGCTGCTGATGCTTGCCAGAAGGTGTGAGGAGGTATGCAGCCAACGTAATGCTCAGTCTGATCCATTTTTGAAAAAGGATTTAAAAATTCAAACTGACAGTTCAGAATATAAACAAAAGATTGAGTTTTTGACATTACTATGAACAACAACAAAAATAAAAATAAAATAAAAGAAAAAATAAAAGAAAAAGGAAAGCTTAAGAAAAGCAAGTGCATATTATAAAGGCATCAAGTAGATGACCAAATGAAATGGTAGCTTTTAGGTAGCAAAGATACTCTGTACATAGTGACATTAAAGTAGGGACAGAATTAGAAAAAAAAATGTCAGAAATAATATATGACTCACTGAAAGGCATTTAAAGCCACTTATGTGACTCACACAGGGAGGAAAGACAGGGCAAAAGGGGAAAGAACAGAGTGTATGGTGGGACTGTCCATAATGCCAAGACACAATGTGACTCTTCAACACTGGCCTTCATCACTACACCTGTGAGGTGACAATTCTGTTGTGCAGCACAGATGGAGCAACACCACCCTCTAAACTACTGTCTTTTCTTCAGAGGCTACCCTAAAAAAAAACCTTTTAAGTACAACAAAGTTATTTTGTTTTATAGAATATACGGTCTAGAATTGCAGGCATTTCTGTTATAGCAACTTCTGAAACCACTGATTCTCAACAGCAACACAGAGCAAATGCCATTATATCAGCAAGGCCATACAGCTCCATGGAGGGCTCACCTAAAGATGTGTAGGGGACACTGAGCTAAAGGAAAAGTTAAGCAGCAAAGTTTTCATTTTCTTGGAAGCAAGAGAAAAGGAGAAGACTGGGGTGGGGGGTGGAACTGCCCACTTCCTTCTTACAAATGTGAACAAGACGCACGATGAAGACCACATGCTTGGGCAATGCAGGAGGACCAACAGAGGGAAAGAAGGAAGAAACATTTATACAGATCTGTGCTCAGATTACCCTGTGTATAACTGGGTGCTTTTAAGGTGAAAAAGGGAACGGTAGGGGCAATTCCCAAATTCCCACTGTTATGACAGAAATCAGGTTGATACAGGTGTTGTACGCCCATAATGCAATATCTTTTGCCAGGCCATCCATCCAGATAATGTTTTCAACTATTAGTACAGGGTGCAGTTCATTGCTGTTCAAATATAATGAGCATTCTGAAGGACGTAATTTTGTGTAGAGTCGACATAAGGAATGCATATCCCAATGCCAGCACTTTAAAAAAATGGCCTATGTCTATAATTTTATTAGCAATGTAATCTTACTTGCTACCCTTTTTTCATTATCTGACAAAACATTTTTACATATTTACTTCCAGTGAAAAATACGGAACAGATGTGGTTCCTGTTTAAGTAGGAATTAAATTATTTGCTGTTTAATGGGTCCAAAAAGGATAAGGAGCTTCTAGAATATCATTTTTGTCATGGTATGTGTTATCCTACAGTAAACTGCATGACAACGATTCACTTTCCCTTACTGTTCTGTACATTTTACCAATTACCCACAAAGTCAGTGGTTAACTAAGAATGTATGTGGCTAAACAAAGCACATTAAAAAAAAAAAAAAAAAAAAAAAAAAAAAGCTTCTGTTTAATGCTTCCAGTGCTTCATTCCCACCAAATTACAAAAGTTTGATAAAAAGATTTTCCATGGCTCCCAACTCATTACAGAAGTCAATTCACCACCTATCTCATCAATTACTTAGCATTAATTTCTGTCTCTCTGTTAAAATAATGTTTACACTTTAAGCAAACAATCTTGTCCCCAAGATTGTTCTTGCTTAGAGACTTGGTAGTCGTCATTAAAAAGTGTGGTCACACAAACTGGAAACAGACATCTGTGTTTTGTAAAGTACTATAAATACTGCAAAAGATGAAAGTTCATAGGCTTAACAGATTAAAAACAATGGTTATACATCCCTTTCAATAAATTATTGCAATTTAGAAACATAATAGCATGACTAAAACTATCATTATACTGCTGTGGATCCTCCTTGCTAAAGCAGAGCACCAGGCCAGAGAACTGGTTTCACAGCAGCATCAAAGAAAATCAGCCTCAAAGAGACCTCTGGAAGTGATCATCTGGTCCACTTCAGTGCCTGGAGGCACAAACGAGTGGGTGCTTATCACTCCTGACAGATATTTGTGCAGCCTGCTCTTGAACCACCCCTCTTGACAGGGATCCCACAGTCTCCCACACAAGCTTTTTTACTATGGGCTGGAAATGCCCTCTCTGGGGAATTAGAAAAATAATGAATAGATAATTCAGAGTAACTAGACTAAATTTCAGTGTGCTAGGCCACCAGGTTCAGGCAGGGAAAAGGGGAAAAGTTGGGAGAAATGATGACACAGTGGTGTACATATGATTTAAACCTATTTTAAGAATTCAGTGGTTTAGCATCATTTCCTACCTGGTGTTTCTACAACTGAACAGTGCTCACATGAATAAAGCATGAGCTAACATAGAGTATTTAATTTCATACAACTGTGATTAACTTCTACAAGTCTGTGAATACTTAAGGCAGTTCAGCTCCCCTTTGAGGCACACCTCCTCCAGGAAAGCACAGTCCCAGGACACAAGCATGACAGTAGAGGTCATTGAGCTGAGAAGGAGCCACGAGGAATTATAAAGAGAGCCAAAATGGCTCAAATGTCCACCCAGGTCTTCACAGAAACTGTTCTTTGATGAGCCAGAGAAATAGATTAGGAAACCTAATAAAGAGCACTGCCAAGGAATTGGGCCAGATAGAGACCACCAAAAACATATTAAAGACTCTGAGAACTGGGAGTGGTGGCAGGAAAAAAAAACAATTTGGCAATCAGAGATAGGCAAAATATGCAGACTGGGGCTGGCAATCACTGTTTGTACAGCAGGTGGAGGAAAAAACAAGACACCACCCCAGACTCTTAAAGTCAGAGAACTAAAGCCCATCTGAAGGGCCAAAGGAACTACATGCTTGTTTTGAAAGAAACTGGTAAATGAAGACCCATGTTAAGTAAATTTGTTTTAAAAACTTCTAACTATGAGTACATTTATTACGGACCCGTGAAATAAAATTAAAATTCTACCTACTGTATTATTTAGATACAATCCCACAAGAACTTAATTCAAAATATTCTCATGTGATATACCTCTTTGAAACCACTTATGGAGAAATTGTGCTATCTTCTCAGGATATTATCTGTAAATAAAAACTTTTCTAACCTTCATGTAAGGGTAGCAGATGCACATTTAAGCAATTAGCAGTTGAAATTAAAATGGAATTTATGTACTTGCAAAGCAAAACCCTACAGAACTCGTATACAAAAGCATTAAGATGGTGAGGGGAAAGGGGACTGACTTTTAGCCTGCTTATCTAATTACAAAATCTTAATCTTATTGTGCCTTTCCAAATCAGCAGACCATTTAATAAAACTTGGGATAGTTCTGTCAGTGTAACTGATTCCTTAATTAATACAGCAGAGTCTAACTCTGAAAGAACTATGTATTCATTTATCAGAATGCTTTCATACAAAAGTCTAATTTCTGCTAAGTCCAAGTCTAGAGAAAAAATATTTCAGTTATTGTCCTGTCAAACTACTGCTGAGTAACACGTAACTCCTTAAAGCAGTACGATACACAGAATAATTTTTTTTTTTTAATGTAAAAAAGTTGCTTAGATTAAAAACATTCTTAACTTTGGAGATTTCATTATTATTATTATTTTACTATTACCATTTGCAAGTAAATGACATGGTCTCTATGGTACTGATGTGATATTTGTCTGTTATTAACTGGAGATTCTGGTCAAATAAAGGAAGGAAATGTTTAGAGACCAATTCTCTCTATTCTCTCTTGGCATAACTGTATTGATTTAATTAGACCTATGTCAGAAGAAAGCATAGGCTTCTGTTTAGATAGAAAAAAAAAAAAAAAAAAAAAAAAAAAAAAAATTTTTTTTTATTAAAAATAATTTTAACCAAAATAGTAGAGAGCAGTGACAAGATCCACTCCTAAATCTAACAAAGTATATGTCTTAGATTTGGTAATTTTGCTAATCCCATCTCCAATAATTTTTTTTGTGTGTGTGTGTTTGTGCATCACATACACAAAGCTACTAGGAAATTAAGCATTATAAATCTTGAAAAGAGCTTGTACACTTATTTTTTACTGTGAAACACAAATTTATGCCACAGTTAAGTCTCTTTGTTCGACAGAGGCCACAAACAAAGGAAATCAGTTTAAAACCAATGACAATGATATACTCCAACATTTCTCTTCTATGCTTCAATTCAATAAGCAGTCTTGGTGAAGAAAGGCAGTGGGAAATTCACCAGTCCCTCTGTGTTACATGATGCACTAAAGCCCAAACTGGGCCTGGGAATGAGAAAAATATTTGGGGGAAAGGGAAGAAATGTTCACTGTATCCTTCACAGCTAGTGAAGGAAAAAGTTTCTCAGAGTGCCTCATTTGGGGTAGTTCTCAGATGGGTTTTCATTAACAGATGCAGGAAATACAGAGCTCAAATAGTTCTCCAGGGCATGCCAGGCTTATGAAGTTAAGTAAGAGCTGGTCCAGCTAAGACTAATACAAACACACACACACACACACATATATATATTTCAGAAAGGACAATTGTAAAAATGAAACTTGGACACTCTGCTTTAAATAAAAAGGATTTCCACAAATGCAAACTGTATGTGAACCCACATAAATGGAGAGCAGCTGTATTCAGTTGCAATTGCTCCTATATTCTCAATTCCCATCTAGAGAAGCTACCCTTTCTGGAGCTGATGGGCAATTTTCTTGCTGTGATAGCTGTCACCTGGATCTGTTCCTAAGCTCACTGGGAGTGTTGCTTCATTACATTTGCTGTGTTTGTGATGAGGATTATCTGTGGGTGAAACAGAAATGAGAACAAAAAAAAATTATTTTGAAAGATGGTCCCTGGAAATACCAGTCTTACAGCAGTACTCCTTTGAAGTGTTTCAAGACCACTTTATGATTTTAAATACATTTATTACTGGTTATCTGCTTTCCACAGAATTTACCTGATTACAAAAGCAATAGACAAAGAGGTAAGTACATTTGCAATACTGACTTCTATGACTCTGTAACAGAAGGTCTCAGACTTATCACTGAAAGTCAGACTGCAGTTGTACATCTCATTCATTGCTGATATTCTTTCCAGTTTAAAAACTGCTGGAATAACTTTGCCCCCAGGAACACAATGCTGTGACCAGGTGTTCCAGATACAACATCTGCTGCCACATGCAGCTGCCAAGGCAATAGTGCTTGCCTGCAACATTTTCCACCTCATAAAGTTATTACTCAGTTCACTGAGTTCCAGACCAATGTCAGAGTTGGCATTCCCGGTCGCTTTCCCCATAAATGGCCCCAGGTATGTCTCTGAAGATTCTGGCTGCCACTCTTCAAGACATTGATGTGAAAATACCTTGGATTATATCACTGCTGCTTCTCCGTTGGACAGACAGAAGGATGAAGCAGGTCTTAGGAGCATTAGGAACTGCTTTTTCATGAAAGGGGACAGGTGCGATTGCAATTAACTCTTCTGAAGATTCATTCTTCATCACATGAGAATCTTATCTTGGGTTGGTGTTTCAGCCTACTCCCTATGTACCACTTCCCAAACCTCTGTCTGCATATAAGGAACCCCTTCCTTACTAGGAAAGGAAGTTTTGAAACAGCCTTTCAAAATAGTGTTTAAAGAACATTATTTTCAGTATGTACTCACACTTGGAACAGAGGAGTGAAGGAAAGCACACCTCTGGGTCTTTCAATGTCTTTCAATTTCATATTATTATTATGAGCAGAGATTGAAAATGGTTTGAGCCAAAAAAAAAAAAAAAAAAATCCCCAGAAAAGATCTTTCAGTAGAAAAATCTTCCTAGAGAAAGTAAAAGCCAGAAAAACTCAAACCCCAGCTCACTTTTGCCCTGTTCTTTGCAGCCCTTCCAGCTCTGAAGGGAATTTGACTGCAGCAATACAGCTGTGATGTACCACACGGGTCTCCCTCCACCATATACCTGAGTTAAAACAGTGATAAGTTCTGGTACTGCATATATACTTTGGGCTCTTTTGTGGCATGGAAGCCAAGTGCCAGTCCTTTTTAGGCCTAAATTGCTTATTATTGGGACCAAGCTCACAAAGTGTTCCTTCAACCCAAAAAAAGCTTATGGAAACTTTTAAAATCAGCAACCTGCTCCCTGACAGGGCAAACTTCCTGGAAACACCTACACTAAAAAGTCTACAGTCCAGTAACAGAAGCAACTGAGGGTTTGAAGCCCCTTTCCATACCAGCTATCAACAATTAAACTTCAAACAGAGAAAATCTTACCAATCCAGCCAGTTCATCTGGCAAAGGTTGTCATAAGAACAATTCCTGAAACCCATCCAAGGCTGAAGCAGGTAAGATCACTAATACACTCTTCTGTCATATTAAGTACACCATTTATTATTTATCATCCATCTTTTCTATGTTAGTGAAAATTAAACACAAGAGTTCATAAAAGGGCTCAGTCTGTGAAAGCAGTTTTGTCATAAAGAGCCTGCTTTCCAATTAAAATAAAGGACTGAAGTTCTTTATCAGCCCATGAATAGCATAAAAATTCAAGCCCACTTCAGAACACTTATTTACATTGTCAAAACTTGCACAAAGGTTTGCTTTTTCTCTGCAACAGACAAGCTTGCCAATCTAGCCTGAAGAAGGGTGAAAGGTGCAGGAGGTGCTTCTCTCATCCCCACTTTGCTGTTGGCGATAGCCTGAGGGGCTGCATTCCAGTCCTGTTAGAGGTTGTGAAAAGCCTCTCCTTCCTCCTACCCATTGTACTCACTTTTATTTTTTAAATTCACACACATTTTCTGTGAGTAATATCTGCATATAAGTGCTTTAGTTTGAAAGGCACTGAAAGTGCTTGAAATGATGGCTAGGCATTCAACAACAAAGCATTTAATAAGACACTTTCAGAATGCCTCCCTTTCTGAAATCTTGCTTGCAGTGTCTCTGTCTGAGCTTCCTCCTCATGCCTCACTTGTCACTGCCATTAATGTTCACACTGCATTTGGAACTACAGCAGCTGTAGGTGTATCCAAGGCTGCTTGACTTCACCTACCTCAGGTACCAACAGGATAATACAGTGTGCTTTGTAAGCCTGCCTGGGACAATACGTGCTTAGCACAATGAGCCTACACTGCGGTCTGTGCTATCACAATTTCACTCCTACTAGAATCTGAAGGGCCTTCTTTGAATTGAATGCATATGCTATTATCACACCTACAAACCCCTGCTCCAGAGAAATGTCACTTGAAGCCAATTTCTGAAATCCAGGCTGTGGTAAATTAGCTCAGAGAACCGCAGCCTCTGTTTCTGACAGTAACTTCCTGTCCTGATTTTACTTTAGCCATTTTAGGACGCTCTGTCCCAGCTGATCACATATGCCACAGCTGAATCTTGACAGAGAAAAGGCTTAGACCTGTTCTTAAAACCCAGGACTTCAAATTTCACTCCAAATCAATCAGCAATAAATGCAGGTCACAGACTGCTTTTCTTCCCACTTTAAGCAAGAATGAAAAATCAGCATCTCAGACCTCACGTCAATAGGAATACAAAGGCACAGTTGTTTGAAAACTTCCAACTCAACTGAGACAGCTCTGCCTAAAAACACCATTCAGCTTTCCTACAAAGAGCATCAACTCAAAATGTTCTTTAAATTCCATTCTCAATTTCCTACTTATCTCCAAGTGATGTATTCAACAAACTTACATAGATGCATAGCTACATATTACAGCAATACCTTAATTCAGATTCATCTTGTATTTCTACATCTGCTCCTTGTCCATTTAATTTTTCACTTGTTTTCTCTGCATAATTTAGCTTGTATCCTGAAGCCTTACAGAGTGGAAAATAATTGCATGGTTATCTTTCCGTCCTTCACATAACTATTATAGCACTTCTGGCTGTGAAAAGCTACTACTGACACTGCCATTACGTTGCTGAACTAGTCATAAATAGGTACAGCATTTACAGCAACTACAGCTTCAGAGAAATAGTCAGAAAAATCTTCCACTGGCCTGAGCAGAGACAATGGAATTCCCACAGCAACTGCTTATGGAAGTAAATCATTCAGTGCAACTATTATTCAGTAGTTGTGAAAAGTATTTCAGTTTGGAAGGGGAAAAATTGCCTATCAAATCTTAAGAACTATGGAAAAAACAGAGCTACTCAATTAGTTATGAGCAAAGAGGTTCCTTTCCTTTACATTGCACTCTTTCTTTCTTTCTGCTGTCACAGAGTCGTGCCTACCCCTTGATCTCACTAGCTACGAGCAGTGAAATCATACTCTCTCGTGTTCCAGCCGGTGATTTCCATGGTTTGTTCTCTAGAAACACCTAGAGTGCTCCCACTCCAGTTGGCCACGGGTGTCTATGCTTAGTTTACTTTTTCTATCTTCATTAATCACAGGCACATTAGAAAGGATTAACTAAAAAAAAAAAAAAAAAAAAAAAAAAAAAAAAAAAAAACTCCACTAAATTTGATTTTCCTCTATTCTGAATACCAAGGAAAATAGGTGTCAAGCAGCTTTTTGATGGGAATTCATGCCACATTGCATTTTCCTTTGCACACAACAAAGGCTCTGCTTATGCTAAGAAAGCCTGAGGCAATATGAAACTGTCTGAGGTTAAAACTACTATTTGAAAATAAACAACATCAAATACACTCTCTACTCTGAATGAAGCATAAGTGCTTTGGGATTATGATTCATTGTCTTGCAGTTTTCCTACTCTTGTCTCCTCCTTGAAAACCAACAGCAAATGACAAAATAAAGATGTCACCAACATTGCAAAGAAAATTACAGTATTGGGATTTTTCTCTCCTCTGCATTCCATGAGCAGGTAAACAAAAAAGGCAGACAGGAAGTCCACTAAGGAGGACAGAGTACCCAGTGGCTCAAGACTACAGCACTTTGTTTCTCCCTTCTTCTTTCCTAACTCCTTAAAAAACCACCTACTGCTTTATCAAGCTTAGTGGGATAAAAGACAAAAAACTGATCACTATCCCCTCCAAAGTGTCTGGAAATTCTATGACAAAGTGACGCGCTGGGTGGACGAGGGAAAGGCTGTGGATGTGGTCTACCTTGACTTCAGCAAGGCTTTTGACACCGTTTCCCACAGCATTCTCCTCAGGAAACTGGCTGCTCTTGGCTTGGACTGGCGCACGCTTCGTTGGGTTAGAAACTGGCTGGATGGCCGGGCCCAAAGAGTCGTGGTAAATGGAGTCAAATCCAGTTGGAGGCCGGTCGCTAGTGGCGTTCCCCAGGGCTCGGTGCTGGGGCCGGTCCTCTTTAATATCTTCATCAATGATCTGGATGAGGGGATCGAGTGCACCCTCAGCAAGTTTGCAGATGACACCAAGTTAGGTGCGTGTGTCGATCTGCTCGAGGGCAGGAAGACTCTGCAGGAGGATCTGGATAGGCTGCACCGATGGACTGAGGTCAACGGTATGAAGTTCAACAAGGCCAAGTGCCGGGTCCTCCACCTGGGATGCAATAACCCCAAGCAGAGCTACAGGCTGGGAGATGAGTGGTTGGAGAGCTGCCTGTCAGAGAAGGACCTGGGAGTGATGGTTGACAGTCGGCTGAATATGAGCCAGCAGTGTGCTCAGGTGGCCATGAAGGCCAACAGCATCCTGGCCTGTATAAGAAACAGTGTGACCAGCAGGGCTAGGGAGGTGATCGTCCCCCTGTACTCGGCTCTGGTGAGGCCGCACCTCGAATACTGTGTTCAGTTTTGGGCCCCTCGCTACAAGAAGGACATCGAGGTGCTTGAGCGAGTTCAGAGAAGAGCGACGAAGCTGGTGAGGGGCCTGGAGAACAAGCCCTACGAGGAGCGGCTGAGGGAGCTGGGATTGTTCAGCCTGGAGAAAAGGAGGCTCAGGGGTGACCTTATCGCTCTCTACAGGTACCTCAAAGGAGGCTGTAGCGAGGTGGGGGTTGGTCTGTTCTCCCACGTGCCTGGTGACAGGACGAGGGGGAATGGGCTTAAGTTGCGCCAGGGGAATTTTAGGTTGGATCTTAGGAAGAACTTCTTTACCGAAAGGGTTGTTAGACATTGGAACGCGCTGCCCAGGGAAGTGGTGGAGTCACCATCCCTGGAGGTCTTTAAAAGACGTTTAGATGTAGAGCTTAGGGATATGGTTTAGTGGGGACTGTTAGTGTTAGGTCAGAGGATGGACTCGATGATCTTGAGGTCTCTTCCAACCTAGAAATTCTGTGATTCTGTGAAATATCTTGGAAGGGAAATACAGCAGAAAAGTCTCAAACAAGGGAGAGTAAAAGGACAGAGAGACATTTGTATCTGCTTTTCTTCATTACTCATGGCATAATTTCTTTTCCATTGTTATAAGAAAAAGCAACAGATAAACAGATGGACATCTCATCTATCTTCAGGCTTTCCCTCCTTAGAATATGGGTTTCCAACAACTGGTCCAGAAAGCAGATCTGACCCAGAAAGTGCCTTGAAGATAGTGAGCTGCATACTGAGCAACTGAGCATTTTGTTTAGCTTGGGACAGGAGATGGAAATGAATGTATGTCTGAACTGATTGGCAAGAAAACACCAAGATAACTGTCCTTGGCACTGGTGACACAGACAACTCTGTCTATCCAACTCGGAATATGAATATCACCAGTGATTAGACAATAAGTCACTTGAAAAAGCCATCATTCTGTTAGGGTGAAAAGTGGCTCATTTGAAACAACATTCATCTCAAATATCGTGGCTCTCTAGAGGAATATTCAATTAGTGTCCAGAAGTTCTGCATGTGGTACCACTCGGCAGCTATTGTTATTGTAATCATCAGGAGAGACTAGCAATGAAATGGCACAGTATATATCAAATTAAAAATAGAGAAAATAGAAGCAAAAAAGAAAACAGGAACAGAACTTCGGTAAGATACTTTGGCTATTTATGTAAAATTTCATCACTGAGTCCTTGTCTCTAAAATGAAAAGAAACAAAGATATGTCATACATAGGAAATCAGCTTGATGACTTAATATTAAGAAACATCAGAAGATACTGTTCAGTGAATGGTCAGTCACAGTCAACACATTTTTTTATTTTATTTTATTTATATTTTTTTTCTGCTGTAACATATCAAATTTGTTTAAGACTGGTGAAATAAAGTAACAGAAAAGATTTGTCTGGACGCTTGAGTAGTAGATTCACACAGTGAATTAATGTAATAGTGGTACCAGTACAAAATTTGTTCTCAGAATATGAAAACAAGAACATGAAATTCCCCATACTTGGCATATACACAAGAATTGGTATATTAAAACTGAAATATTGGCAAAGTTTCTTGCCATACAACAAAACTACAGGATAGTTAGAAAGATAAATGCAGTCATGTTGGTCTTTGAGGATCAGTATCTAGTGATGCCAACCACACCACAAGGAACTACTCCTGAATATTTGCCTTTGGGGTTTTTCTGGGGGGAATGAGGGGGTGTTAGTCATCAACATAAGGACCAGCCTCCTGCCAGTTCCAGTAGATGTGACCATCTTTTCTATTCTCCTCTTCTTCCATATGCACCCATCCTAACGCTAACTGACTGAAAATGTGGAAGAAGAATGAAGAGGGTAGCGACCACAGCCTGGAAGCAAGATTTCCACTGGCTGGATCCAAACTCTGCTTCTTGGCCCTGAAGAAGTTACCTGCGACCTGCCCTCCTGCAGTGCTGGTTAACCCTGGACTACAACAAAGTCATTTGGACTTTCAACAGCACTGATGAAAAGAAAAAAAAAAAAAAAAAAAAGAAAAAAAAAAAAAAAAGCTGAACTAGTAAAAAATTAAGTCCTTAGCAGCCGTTTCCCTCCCCATAACTTTGTACTGAATTTTTTACTACTTTCTCTGCAGAGAAGTGAATTTTAATTATTTGACATCTCAGTCAAATGCTGCTTCAATACTCCAACTAGAAAAGGTGACAACTACAAAAACTGTTTTTTATAAAAACACATTTAATCACTTAACATTCACATCTTTCAACTGATGTGTAAAGCGCTACACAGAAGCTAAATATTGTTCAAAATTTCTTGGTTTTGTTTATCCTGCCAGCACTCCTTTCCACAGACAAAAGTTTCAGCCACTGCTCATGACACTAACAGGAACAGAACAGTTGAGTTTGCAGTACAGCATTAAAATTGGAGGAGCTTTCAGTTTCACTTCATACAACTCCCCCAGCAACAACACCAACCATATTGAAATCACAGCGCTGATCACAAAATTGGGGACAGCAAAGCACTGACATGAGCAGGGATGCTATGATATTTGTTACATAACTGGGCTTACATTGCTGACTAGAGAGCCTATAAATCAGTTTCTCCTTAAAACTCTGAAGTCATAGGTGCCAAATACAAACATTTTTCTTATAATCCCATTCTTGATCTTCTCATGTTATTATTGGACTTATTCTTAGCTACATTGTTGCTAAAATAAGTTGCTCTTTTTTTCCTACAAAATTTGCCAAACCCACTGCTGGAATGCATTTGTATTATCCTCTTGCTAGCAGAATTCCAGTAACATTCCCAATGACCTAATTACAGTTTTTGGCTTGAAAAGATGACACGTTTGTGTGAATCTGGTAAAGCTGTTTAAGCAGGGACACTAGAAATGAAGTGCCCATGTGGCCCCTTTCATCAAGTTCCAGACTGAATCCCCTGAGGAATGTGATGGCATTTCTTCTCCCTGTTCTTTTCTAAAATCCTATTCTAAGCTGCTTTAAAATATATATATATAGATATATATCAAAAATCTGACAGAAATAGACCAGAAACTTAAGTAAAGACAGCTGGAAAGATGAAAGAGTGATAATGTTTAGATGTAAACCAAGCAACACATCCCAGCAACTGGCAGGGACTAAAATCTGTCCCAGAAATGTACGTTATTTCATCTGCCATTAAAGAATACAGTGTCAGTGGGAAAATCTAAGAAACCACAACACAATTACATTATTTTACGTCTCTATTTAAAAACATTATCTCTACTGGAGAAAAACAACATTTTAAATATAAACCCGTAGCATAATACTGTTGCAGCACACCTTCAGGTAAAAAATTACAGGACAAAAACGATTGCTCAGCAATAGTTTAAAGCCTTGGTAGATACTGCACACCATTATTAGATAAGCAGTTCAAATGTGGCAATATTACATGAAAAACAAACAAACAAACAGTATTACATCCCACACTAGATTCTAAACAGTCAGCAGAGTCTCCATACCAAAGCTACTCCTACTTTTGCCCTTGCTGCTAAAAAATGTGTAAAGTCCCATTTCATGGCAGAGTAAGTGCCTTTATCTTTTAATCTTGGATGTGCCAACAGCCCCCAATTCAGAGTTTCTGCACTTTCCTCTGTTATGAAGCTCTGTCAAAAAGATCCTAATTAGTGGTTAAAAAGATCCTAAATTATAGTTGTACTTGATGATCCTGAAGGTCGTTTCCAACTGATATGATACTAAGATTCTATGATCCTGTGGTCCAGGGATAGATTCATAACTATGTCTTTACTGTATCTGCATGTTGTGTTCCCAACATATTTCTGGTTATGACATATATTCTTAATTTTCTAAAGCTCAGTCACCCCAGTGGCTTCCTTACCTGCACAGATCTTCCCATCGTAGGTCTCACACACCCAGTCATGGCACTCACACAGCGGACCGTAGTATTTGCCAGCCTCTGTCACTTGGCAGATGCAGACTCCACAGTCACACCTGCCCCTGCCGCTGCACAGCTGCCCCCCCGGGATGCGGCACCTGAGCTCTGCCTCAGCCCGGGACAGGCGGCACACAACAGGACTGCCCAAAGCGCTCCTGAGGAGGACAGCAAAGAGGAGAAGCTATGGTCAAAGCCAAGGGTTTCAGGGGAAACAACCCCGCTGCCAGTGCTTCACCCATTCCCCAAAGCTCTGTGTTTAACGCCACAACTTTGTTTATAGTTGTAAACTACTACTTGCCTCAAATCACCCATTTTTCTTCCCTTTCATCACAAATCTCCTTGTTACATGCGGGAATGCTGATGTTGTATTGTAATTGCCCTGTTAAACTGCAATAGGCTCATCATTTTCATTACGCCTATCTGGTACATATGCATACACACATAGAGTTTGATTATCTACCATGAAACATTTTGAATTGAATTATTCCAAAATCTTTAAAAAAGATACACACATCCAAACATTTAGACACCATAACTGGAATACAGAATACCAAAAAGCAAGCCCATGGTTGATTCTACTAGAATATATTTGAAAATGTAATTCATTTTCAGTCTTCTGTCTGTCAGATATAGAGGATCTATGCTTTCATCTGAACAGAAACAGGAGTAATCACTGATTTCTGTGTATAAGTATAGTTAGTGGCTGTGGTTTTAATAAATTCAGGAGAATCCAGATGTGAGATCTGGATTGTACCATGCAATGGAGATCGGGACTAGCAGGACATACACAAGGAAAATCAGGCATTGCCTCATCAGGATGAGGACTGCAGGAAAACAAAACAAAGGACTGGCCAAGGCCAGCTGCCAAAGACAGGTGTTCACAGTGCTAGGAAATGCTGAGGATCCTGGTTAGTACTTCTCAGACACTAGATGTTACACACTTGGGAGCAAAAGAGCCGCTGGCTGTAAGCACAGACAGGTGTCAGCCCTGGTGGAGGCAAAGAGCAAAAGGAAAACCGTCTGCTGTGCTGACACACCAAGACGCAGGAACACACACAGATTTGTGGTTAGGCTCCTGCTCTACTCATGCAGAAGGATTTGGCAGTTTAGGTACAAGCAGCCATCAACATCCAACTTTTCCCCACTTTAGTGCATGAAAGATCTCCTTCTTGGACAGGAAACACCTCATGGCAACAAAAAGCCCTGACACCCATGTGACACCCGTCCATGCCCTCCTCATTCCCGAGCACCTTCTCTAGGTACAGCGGGGCAGCAGGCAGGGGCAGAGCTCACAAACAGCCTCCTCACTCTCTCCAAACTCCGACCCCAATATGTCAGGAGGTTGCCAGCCCCCCCGAGGTCACTTCAGAGCCACACTTACCTCAGGGATGGAGGGGCAGCAGGATGCAGGCCAGGCAGGGAGGTGACTGCCACCACCAGCAGCGCCAGCCCCCGTAGCCCCCATCTACACATGGTGCCGGGCTGTGTTCCCACTGCCTCCTGCGGACAGATGGACGGACGGACGGACGGACAGAGCTGGCGGGTGTGCGGAGAGCTGTGAGCTGGGCAAGCCCGGCTCCCGGGCTGCTCCCCCCGCGCTGCAGTGGCGCTGATTAGCTGCCTGGGAGTGGGATTTGGGCAGCGCTCTGGGAGGGAGGCCGGTGCCAAACCCCGAAGTTTACAGTCTAAGCAGGGAAGTAATTAGAAACAGTTGCGCAGCCAGATGGTTTATTTTGATGTTTTAAAAGTGGCCCGCGCACAGATGTGAACGAACTGTCTCAGTCTCAAAGCTCAGGCACCGTAAATATTTGAGGTATGCATATCCCCGCGTCCTTTGATGGATGGCTGTTTGGGATAAGCGCTGCGAGGCGGTCAGGGAAACATGCACGGCTGAGATGTCTGTAGGGACTACAGAGGGGACAGGATCCCCAGAGGCCCAGGGCTGAGTGACAGCAACTCTGTGCCCGGGCCCCAGGGCCACCTGCTGGAAGACTCACCCTGTACCATGCTGCAGGCTGGCACCTGGCTGGGTGACCCTGAATAAAACATCCTGAGCGAGGTGATGCCCAACACCTCGTTAAAACACACAGCAGAGTGCTCCATTACACCAGTGGCTGTTTTTGGAAGTGGCTTAAAACTAAGCTATAAGGAGGGAGGCACACTCCAAATGAGTGAAATCTGGCAGGAATGGCCACACACGTTTCTTTGAAAAAGTCATGCATAGAGGGATAAAAAAGTCTCTCCTATGAGGAGAGGCTGACAGAGCTGGGACTGCTCAGCCTGGAGAAGAGGAGGCTCAGGGGGGATCTCATCAATGTCTATAAATACCTGTAGGGAAGGGGCAAAGAAGATGGGGCCAGGCTCTTTTCAGTGGTGCCTGTTCACAAGATGAGGCAATGGGTACAAAATGGAGCACAGAAGGGTCCCTCTGAGCACCAGGCAGCACTTCTGTGTTGTGTGGGTGATGGAGCACTGACACAGGTTGCCCTGTGAGGCTGTGGGTTCTTCTCCTTGGAGATTTTCAAACGCTGCTTGGACATCTTTGTAGGCAACCTGCTCTGGGTGGCCCTGCTGGAACAGGGGTTGGACCAGATGGCCTCCAGAGGTGCCTTCCAACCTCCGCCATCCTGTGGTTCTCCTGATGATTGCCTGATACTTACCTGGGATAGAAAGCTCTTAAGGAAACAAACTTCCACCATGTAAGATGGTATGGCATAGGTGTCCTGATCTACACATCCATGTCTATGTCTGCATTTTTGAAGTAGGCAGTTCACAGAAGCTTTCACTGGTCCCAGAGCCTGAGGCAAAACCACTCAGTAGCTTTCACAAAATCAGTAACTTTTGGTTTATTCTTATATTAAATATCTGGTATACCACAGATTATACAGTTCTGGAAACATTTTAAGATTTGGTTAAAAATCCTTCTACTTAGATGCTGCCTTTCCCAAAAATGTAATTAGGCTTAACATAGTGAACTCAAGTGTACAACTCCCAGGATTACTGCTACCAGACATACTTCTAGTGCTCTTTCTGTGAACAGTAAGTCAAACAATTGACTTTGCTCTGCTGGTCTTATACGTTCCAAAAGAACTCTTTTTAAGATCAGTTTGAGGCCTCTAAAGTCCAATTTTTTAGACAAGTATGCATTCAGTTGAAACATACATTTTCATTGAAACATGAAGGAAGAGATTGGGAAAAAATTGTTCTAGCCTAATAATAAATATACATTCTTATTTCCTGAAGATAAAAAAACAAACATGATTCAAAAGGGCTATTTAAACAGAAGTCTTCTGCCTTATTTTAATAGATTATCTTGAAGCTGTGGCCTGTAAAACTTGCTGTCTACTTGTAGTGTGTTCTCCTCTATGTGACACATAATTTTGCCCTGTAACATGAACAAGAATATTTAGGAGGAAAAACAAACAAACAAAAAAACAAACAAACAAACAAAAAACTTACAGTCCTATATATAGCTGCTGCTTATTGTATACTAATTTTGTAATAATTTTTCTGCCCTTTATTGTATATTTCCCATTGCAAATATGTTTCAGAATTTTCTCATGCATTGCTGATGGTAAAAACGTTGTATTAAGACCAATCTACTGGCTTCAATCTTGCAAATTGTTTACCATTGTGCTAAACTCTTGCATCTGACTTTGATGGATCTAGTGAAAAGGTAAGTAAATTGGCAGACTTCTATTTTTGACAATTCTTGAATTTTGAAGTCCATGCTTAATGCAGTACTATGAGTTCTGTGTGATAGTTTTTCAAATTTATCTGTAGTGTTACAATAAAAAAAAATAAATCAAAAAGGCAGCACTTTAAAGAACAATGTAGTTGTCAGAAATTTTACTGCTGGAAGTCTGGAGTTACAGAGGAATAAATAGAAAGCTTTGCATTTTAAACAATAGTAATTCCCTTTTGGCACTAAATTTATCTTTAATCCACACACTAAAATGTTGCCATCTGTTCGTCTTCCTTCTTTTTTCCTATGCAGACTGGTAATAGGTGTGTGCAAGACCTTCGAGCAGTCTGCAAACTAATTTCAAACGTATGAGGAGAAAACATCTGTCATGATATGTTGACCTTATCACTTTCTTATTTTTTTATTTATTTACATCTGTCAGGGTTTTAAGCAGTACACACATTTTGGCTGCGGATCTTTTGATTTTGGAGAAGGCAGTTAAACAGCCCAAGGGTGGAGCATTTAAAATGTGCACCCAGAGCTTAAGTTTAGTAATTGCTTTCATATGTTCTTGCCTCTATTACTGTATCTCAGTGCTTCCTTACTGGATTTCAACCTTTGCTTGTGTCTATTATTTAATCATTTAAGCTTTGAATGTTTGTTTGCATGCATATATAAATATATATGCATATATGCAAATACATACACTTTGTGCATGTATATACAATGTGTGCTTATATGTGCACCATGTGGTCTAAGTGGCTCCCAAACAGAATGTAAAATCTATTTAAAATGAACCAGTCTCTTTCTAAATGAGAACCTGACATGCTGTCATGAGGACAACTCACTTCCTTTCAGCCACTCCTGTATATAATCTTAAAGAGCTTTGTTCTTTTCTGGATAACATACACCTACACTAAGTACAGAATTCATAAAATGCTAGCTTTCCTACACATTGGAGTTTCAGACGAAGGCTTTAGACCTGTAGGTGCTTGGTACGTGTACACTTAGTACTTTGTAATGTCACCACCTGCAGAGAAAAAAGTAGAGAAGAGAAAATCAACACAATGCTGAGGAGGAGGAGGAGCTGGAACATACTGCTAATATTGAACAGTCTTCTGAAAAGTAGGAAATAGGTTTAAATAACACTTGTCAGACAAGAAATGTCTTCAAATAAAAATGTGGAACCAAGAAAATAGTTGCTGCTAAACACACCTACATCTGAACCTCAGTTTAAGTCCATCACTATTAGGGTTCTTATTAAAAGCCTATAGGATCTGGTAAGGATTGTAAGGATATTTATTTTTATTTATTTTTATTTTTTTTGAAGGCAAGCAACATCATAACTGGCACTGTGCCAGAATTGTTCCAGTGTTTGTTCTCACACTGGAAGAGATTGTGCAGAGAGGTTGAGGAGTCTCCCTCCTTGGAGACATTCAAAAGCCATCTGGACGTGGACCTGGACAACGGCTGTAGGTGACTCTGCTTTGAGCAGGCAGTTGGACAAGATGACCTCCAAAGGTCCCTTCCAACCTCAGCCATTCTTGCTTCTGACTCTGATTACATAACTGCTGCTAAACGAGATTTGATTTGCTGTGGGGAAGCAAACGGACTCTTCCCACTCCTTTATTACAGCCTCTTAGTGGCCAGCATAATTTAGCTGTCACTTTAATGAAGGCATTAGACAAACCAAAATTTCATGCTATTTTTAAGTGGGTTTTGTTTGTTTGTTTGTTTGTTTGTTTTTTAATAAACAAAACAACATAAAATGTTCATCCAGTGAAGAGTTTAAGCTTAAAATATAACTGGAGACCACCAAAATTTGTCAAATACTATTCCTGGGTTTCCATGGATCCCAGTATAGTAACACCACCAGTTTTTCTATGAGGAGACTTTGCGGAGGCATTCACTTCCACAGAATTTTTCTAAAATTAACCAGAAGCTGAAAATCCCACATATCACACAAGTTATTACTTCTCTATAAAATCTGTAATGAGGAGATTTGGAAGCTCCCGGTGATTTTGCATCACTTCTGTCACTGAAACACCATCACTAAACTAGAGAGCTCTAAAGACCTAACCTATGACAAGCCATTTTAGCATCTGCAGACTAAAATACTTGATGGAGATAACTGAAATCTGTCTAAATTAAACAGTTTGGAAATGTACTCAGCTCTTGAGATTCATTGCTGTACTAACTGATGGCAGCCTTGGAGCTGAGCAAGAGATGCCAGAGCTGTGCAGAGCAGAAAACCTTGTCTTCATTTTGCTGACATGAGATGGAATCTGGGACAGCTGATGGTACCACACCATCAGCAGTGGGAATAGAAATAGCTTTTGGAGTTACAGGATCAAGGTTAGAACAAGATTAAAGCTGAGCTGGCCTGAATGTTACTGCCCTGAACAGTAGTGAATATAAGCTATCCAAACAGTTCATAGGCCAACATTAATCAAGATGTTATCACTTTATGCTCTAGTGTAAAACCTTAGCTTACTCTTTCAGGTCCCAGTCAAAACTCTAAATAGTATATAGGTCTTGTGTTTGTTTAATGTTTACAAGTTAATTCCCCAAAACAGCAATAGTACTCCGCTTTTACAGAGGCCTTACAGCGCATGAGATTTTTAAGCATGAGCTTGCAAGACGGCTCAGAATGCCAGGAAAAACAGTATGTTTTAAAAAAACATATTATTAACCTTTTTGCACCTATTTTAGAAAGTAAGTCAAGGTCTGGTGCAATCCAAGCTAACAGCATTCTTGAAGAGGCCAAGAAAGGACATAAATGGACATTTTTGGACATTTTTTGACATGAACCCTCTGACTCTGTTGTCATACTGTGTCTTATTTTTCAAAGGGACAATGCTATTTGCCACTGGGAATCTTGAAAAATCTAAAACAGTGACAAATACAATGAAAATAATGAAACTACAATTTTTTGCATTTTTAACTAGTTACCAGAATTAATTATATAATTAAGGATAGTTCTCATCTCTGTCACTGAAGAGTTGTTCATAGGGACAGTAAATTAAAAAATGAATATTGCTGACTTCTTAGAGGAAAACAGCAGTATCTCAGGTTTACATCTGAGGTGAACATATGCACACCAGATTCTCCAGGCAACAGCAACCCCTCGTCAATGGTTTCAGTGCTCAGTCACTGGGTTCTGCTGCTTGTTATTAAACCAAAACGAAGGAGAGACCAAAATGAAAAGAAACTGGGAGGTGACAAATACTGCCCCTCTTCCACGTACTAAGCATTTTTGAAAAGTAGGCCACATATATACACAGTTAGTTGTAGATTTAAGGATCCTGTTTAACGTCTGAAAATGTGAAAAACATACTCTGTAGAATCTATTTCATTTTTCTCAATGTTGACACTAGTCACAGACACTTAAGAATGGAAGTTTTGCAATCCATCCCAACCAAAATCTCTCATGAATACTAGCTGACCTTCTCTACCAGACATTGGCTTGCTGTTGCTCTGTGATGATTTTTGTTACAGTCATACGCTTCCAAGTGAGAGCACCTCTCAGCCTGAGCCATACTGAGCAGACAGATGGAGGAAAGCCGGGCAGCTGTACCACTTTTAATCAGGCGGAGCCCTGCCATGCTGCTGTGGTGCTGCTTTGCATGTGCAGAGCAGAACTTAAGATTCCTGGAGAACTTCATGGTAACAGCCATTAAGATGACTAAGGACTTTGGATGCTTTGGGGAAGAGACAGCAACAAAGCAAGAATCCAGCACTTTTTGACTGTTATCCCACGCCTAAATGATTAAATCTTCCTTTGGGTCTGAAGTTTAATTCTGAATTTCTAAATGACATTTTATGACCTTTTTCTAAAAGCTTAACCATCATTTCAAAATGAATATTTCATGAGTTCTTTTACTCATTACGGAATATCTGAAATCTGATCAAGCAGTGAGTTCTTTTCTAAGTGGTAAATCAAATTCCAACAATAGCATTTCCACTAAGCTCTGCTCCTTGGGATAGTTTTTCTTTTTTCATTTTTTTTTTTTTCTAAAAAAAAAATAATCCATTACTCTTCAACTCCTTAAGATATGTATGAAAAGTGAGAACAAGAGAGATACAAATAAAGCTCAAATATATTCAAAAATAAAAGTCTGTAATTTCACTATTTCTGATGTGGCTTTTCCCATTTTCAACTACATAAAATACACAAATCGCTGTGGAAATGTGTATTTATTATAGATATCAGCAAATGAGAGAGTAGTGATTGGATTTTATAAAACAGAAGAATTGGTGCCTAGCATTAGTTCTTTCCCTTCATAACAGTTGTTCTTTCTCACTGAAAATGGGGAAGATGGGAAGTCCATTACTTGCCTGCTTTGGTGCAGCCTATTAAAACCGTGACTTTAATTTTTATCTTTATCATCGCTCAAATCATCTGCATTCCAGAAAATAAATAAGTAAATAAAAATAAACCATGGGGCTTGAGGGCTAAACAAATTCTTCAATGAAATACACAAAACAAGGCTTTTATTTTCTCCTCGAGACCTGCCAAGAGAACAGGCCTAGAGAACTTTGGTTTCTCCATCACCTTTTATGCAGGAAGACCTTACTGTGTTTGCAGAACATGCTACAGAAATTAAAGTGATAGGTAAGGCTGAGAACTGTCACCTTGAATTCTCAACATCAGCCTTCTGGAATCTTCTACAATTCCATTTTAAATGGAAGTTTCCTCATGGTCAGATTCAACTGTGTGTTGGCGTTTGAGGTAGGAATAAGAAAATTCCTTTTTCTATTCTAGATTTAGAGAGAAGAAAAGCAAATATTTACTAAGATATATATTTCCTTTTGACATATTTCACATTACAGTAAAGTTACATCTTCCACTTAACCCCCAAATTCAGTCCTTATCTGTCTATTTTTTGGCTTGCCCTTTAAGTCAGTGAGAACTTTCTAAATCAAAATAAAACCATGCTATAGCCCAAAATATTAAATGTTCGCATGGATTTTGAATGGCAAAATTTGATCAGCAATTTTATAAATATTTACATTTTCCACTTTATACTCATATAGTGATATGTGAAACTTAATTTCTAAAATGTTCATAATTGTTTTTTTCTGTGGCAGTCATGAAGGAAAATTTGTGGTGAATTACAAAATCAAGAAAGTTTTTTTTGTTGTTATTTGTTTGTTTTGTTTGTTTGTTTGTTTGTTTTCTGGCAAACAATAGACCTTTGTTGCCTCCACAGGTCTTCAAATGAAAGATACTACTGTTTTTTCCTTGTACATAGCAGGCATGTCAGGGTATCAAGAACTAAACCCTTTTTCCAGCAGCAGCACCACCTGATGCAAGTCATGTTTACGGGCAGATGACCCAGAGAGCCCAAACTTCTGCTGAAAGTGTTGGTCTGTTAACAGCCTACAGTTTACAGAAGCTCTGTATGGGTAAGGAGGGCAAACTTTAATGTTGTGTTATCAATCCGATACCAGGTAAAAGTAGAAGTGTGAATTGCGTAGGAAATATATATTCCATTGTACAAACTGTATGTCAGAAAACATCCCCTTTTATTTGGCACTCATTAAACTGCATGTAAAATACTGCATCCAATTCTGAGTCCCCTTGGTACAAGAAAGATGTTAATACATGGGAGCAAGGTGAGTTGCATGCCACCAAGAGGGTTTGGACTGGAGCACTTGCCCTATGAGTAGGGGCTGAAGGAGCAGTGTTTTTTCATCATGGAGAAATGACAGCCTTGGGGATACCTCAGAAAGGCCTGCCAGGGCCTACAAGGATGGTGTCATGAGGATGAAGCTGGGTTCTTCTCTGAGATGTATGAGAGGAGGAGGAGAGACAGCATACAAGAGGGTCCAACTGGACGTCAAGAAAATTAATTCTTCTCAATGAGGACAGTCAAGCACTGGAACAGGTCGCCCATAGAGGTTGTGCAGTCTCTGTCTTGGGAGGTTTTCAAGACCCAACTGGATAAAGCCCTGGTGCAATCTCATAGCTGAGCTGTTTTCAGCAGATTGGCCAGACAAGGTGGCCTCCCAAGGTCCCTTCGAACCTGAATTGTTCTATCCCCTATTATTTTTCCTAGGCCAGTATGTCCACATAAAAGCTCCTGCATAAAATCACATCTGCTAGCAAATGCTGATTTCTTTTCCTTAGAAACAGCTGCTATGCTTCACTTTTTGCGAATGTCACTTTTCATTCACAAGATGCTATCACCACCAGCATAACGCTGCCTAGCAACTTATTCCAACCAATAAAATATAATAGAGGAAGAGACAAAATATGAAGAGTATTATTTGTAAACACATTTATTCCTAAATTGATCCGCTTTCCTTTTTAAGGAGTTTTTTTTTTTTTTTTTCCTTTTTTTCTTTTCATTAGTTATCAGCTCGCTACATGCTATTAAAGACACTAGTTCTGTGAACACTAAAATTAGGTGCTTAAATTTACTGGAATTGCTAATGCCGTTAATGCGGGACGTAAGCACTGGCAGGCCTGCATCCATAATCCTGAGGCCAGCTCCCTAACTGGCTTATTAGTTTTTTGTTGTAAACATCAAATAGATATAATCTAACGGGACTTAATGCAATTTATGCCATATGTTTTCCTTCTGTTTTCTGTGTTATTTTGCTAGGGGTTTTGTTTTTCAAATCCTGTTCCTTGTCTTTAATGCTATCTTTGCAACAGTCCTGCTATATTTGAAGGATTACCTTTTCAATTTCGCTAATTTTACAGGCTCTGGAAAGCTACAAGTTTGTATAATATTGCACCAACTACAATTGCTTAAAGACAAAATAATAATACTGAAATTTAGGCTTTTTTTTTTTTTTTTTTTCACAGAATCACAGAAAAGTCTTGGTTGGAAGAGACCTACAAGATCGCTGAGTCCAACCTCTGACCTAACACTAACAAATCATCCCCTAAACCATATCACTAAGCTCTACATCTAAACGTCTTTCAAAGACCTCCAGGGATGGTGACTCAACCACTTCCCTGGGCAGGCTATTCCAGTGACTAACAACCCGTTCAGTAAAGACGTTCTTCCTAATATCCAACCTAAACCTCCCCTGGCGCAACTTTAGCCCATTCCCCCTCGTCCTGTCACCAGGCATGTGGGAGAACAGACCAACCCCCACCTCGCTACAGCCTCCTTTCAGGTACCTGTAGAGTGCGATAAGGTTGCCCCTGGGCCTCCTCCAGGCTAAATAGTCCCAGCTCCCTCAGCCACTCCTCGTAAGACTTGTTCTCCAGACCCTTCACCAGCTTCGTAGCCCTTCTCTGGACTCACTCAAGCAGCTCCATGTCCTTCTTGTAGTGAGGAGCCCGAAACTGAACACAGTACTCGAGGTGCAGCCTCACCAGAGCTGAGTACAGGGGGACAAAAGAAGCCTTCTTTTGGCCCAAGAAGATAAAAATACAGATTGGAACATGGTGACTTCAAGCATAGAGGCAGTTTCCCAAGTACTTATTAATTTATTTAAGGTATCTCTTTGCAACAGGTGATGCTACTTTATGAATTTATTTTACTATGGAGCTTAAAACCGAGCCTTTATTTGGATCTTCAGTAACCTGACAATGAACAAGACCACACAGTTGATGTGACCATTGCAGTAAACTCTGTGTGGTCACAAAGAAGAGCGCACCTACTAGGAGAGCTCTGAGATGCACACATAAGGTTCCTTACCAAAATAAAAAACTACCATAGTACTTGAAGACCATGCCAAGCAAAATAACAGAAGCAAAAGAAACACAAAACCAACATCTCAAGCCTTACAAAGCTGCTGCACAGACACACTTCGGTGGCACAGGGCTGGTTTCTCCTGTTTGGGTAGTTACTGCTGCTTCTTGCCCAGCTACTGCTCAGTCTGAGCCGGTAGGAAGCATCCTGGCCTCCTTCTTAATTCCTTCACTCGTTATTTGTCTCGGGGCTCAGTGAACCGGCCGCCACCCGGCTGTCAAAGCCTGCCCCCCACGCCAAAACAGCCGCGAGGGGCCAGAGAGGCAGCGGGCTGCATCCCTCTTCCAGGCTGCGCCTTCGCTGTGCGTGAGGACACCGCCGGCCGCCTCTCCCTTCGGCACCTGCCGATGTGAGTGAGGCACCCGAGCATCTCGGCGGCGATTTTCCGCCTTCCCCCGCCGCCCGGGCCCCGCAGGCCGCCCCACCCGCCGCCGCTGTTGCCGAGAGACCGAGGGCGGCCGCCGCCGGGCCCCTCCGCTCCCCGCGACACCCCGGGGCCGGGGCCGGCCCCTCCTGACCGCGCCATGAAGGCGGATGCTGGCGGTAGGTGGGAGGCGGCGGGCGCGGCCGGCTCGGTACGGGGGTCCCCGGCTCCTCCCCGCTCCCTCCCCGGCTACCCCCCGAGCACCCCGGGAGGACCGCGGCGAGAGGGCCTTCGCAGCCTCGGCGGGGCTCCGCCGCCCTCCCCGGCACTGAGCCCCGGGGGCCTCGGCGGGCTCGGGGCCGGGGAAGCGGCCCTCGGCCTGGGCAGAACGAGCCCGGGTTCGGTGCCCGGAGCGGCCCCGGCCTGGGGACGCTGGGGAGGCGCCGGGAGGGTGGCCAGGACCCCCCGCGGTGGTGGTCGGGGGGGGGGGGGAGATGCTGACCCCGAGGGATTCTCCCCGGGGTTAACACGCAGTTTCAAGGGCCTTGGTTCGTTATATGAATGGAGACTTGCTTATTATTATTATTATTATTATCCACGTCTTTTTGTTCTAGCGCTCCTGATGTCAAAGGCGCGTTTGTAGGAAGAACTGAGCTTTCTGGTGGCCTTTGCCTACGAGCGTGGCTTTTAAGTTAGCTGTGGTTTCTTCAGTTACCCATCATTTTGTTCGGAGTCACTCATATAGCAAATATGCACAGTGAGAAAATACAAAGTGTACTCTGTTTGAGTCTTTTGTCTTTCACATCTTCAATTTCCTGGTTCATTGCATTGTCCCTCTTTTGATTTCCTTCTACAGCAGCCTCATCCCACCTGCCCCCTAAGCAACCAAAAAAAAAAAAAAAAAGATATAATGCATATTAAAAATTGACTAATTTTTGCTATATAAATCACAAGAAACTTCAGAGGAGGGACAAAACAAATACTGCTTTGAGCTGATCTCTCAGACTGCTAGAAGACTCCAGCTTTCTGCAAGTTCATGAGTATACCTCTGGGAACATTTAGGAACAGCTAGGGGAATTATTTCCTCAACTGTTTTAGCTAACTGCTGTGTTTTGAAATGAAATATTAAAGCCATTAGAAGTACCATGTTGTTTGTAATGTAGTAGTAATGTAGACCCATATTCTTTTTGTTTGACATGTCTTGTTTTATGTTAGTCTGAAATGTGGTCCAGCACAGCTTGTTCCCATTTGAGATACGCTTCCTGGAAATACAACCTTTAACATACAAACTCTGCTTTGACTTCCACCTTTTGGACATTGCTGTAACCATAGACACCATGTGGCATTCATTCAGACCCAGATCTTGAGCCACATAGATTTCGGGCCTTAAACTTTCCCCACAAGAAAGTATTATCAAACTGTGTTACAGGTGGTAATGGGCTACTGGACCAAATTCTGGAAGAGGTGCAAAGTCACTGATTTTCCAGGATAAGAATCTCTTCTTAAGACATGTCATGATGAGCTAGAACTATTATTGGCTTCTGGGCTTTGGGATTTTCCTCCCCTCAAGGTATTTAGGACTTCAGGCTGTTGAAAACAAGGTTTTTCCATGTTTATGAGAAACATAGCGGTGCTCACATTCGTGAAGTAAACTTGTTTCTACTGTGTTACTAATTCAGTACTTAAATGGCTGGAGAATTACTTGGTTTTCCTGTAGATTTTGAGCATGAAATCTTTTTTGAGATAAAGAGGAAAATCAGCCGAATATGCCAGTTATATGTTGAATCACATTTTAATTCCTTTTCAGTCTTTTTCTATTCTCCTTTTTATTTTAATTTCCATTTGAAGTTCCCTGTATCAGGTTAAGTACTGGTAAATGTCTTATTTTTGGTGATACTACCTCTAGAAGTTGGTTGCAGATTACCTTGTTACTACTTGTTTCTTTCTTTTTTTTTTTTTTTTTTTTTTTTTTTCTCTCTTCCTTTATTTTCTGTGATCTTTTCATCTTTCATCCCTGTTATTTTTCCCTACTGTGAGAATACTCTGGCAGTGGAACATGATCTCCAGAGAAATTGTACAATCTCCGTTCTTGGTGTTATTCATGACCAGACTGGAGTAACCTGAGTAAACTGTAGCCTTGTCTGATATCTGACTTGATGACTTGAGCACCCTTGGGCAGGAGATTGAACTAAAGACCTTGTGAGTCCTGAGTCAGCCTGTGATTCTGTGTTCTCAGTTTTCCAGTTAAATTAATTTTTTCCCCAAAAAACTTTCCCAAAGTTTGGCCTTTTCTTCTTGGCCATTGCATTTAATGTTGTGTTTATGGAGATGGCAGTACAATACCAGGCCAACTTTTTTTTTTTTTTTTTTTTTTTTTTTTTTAAGAAAAGAAGAGTACTGATTGTGTTTTAAGGATTTCCAGCTTAAAATACATGGGTATTAACAATTTATCTGAAAATTCTTAAAGTAATATAAACAGAAAAATTTGGAAAAGGAAAATCATCTAGAATATTCAATTTCTTTAATAATTACTTTAGTAAAAATTGTAACAAGTCTAAAAGTAAATAATCACTATTTATTTTATTTTTTAATGTATCAATTTAAGCTCTGAAAAAATGCGTATACAAGGTTCTAGGCACCATAGCATGTAATTAGTAGTACAACAAAATCCCAGCAACATTAAAATAATTGCTTAAGCAGGCATGCTGCCAGCCATCTGCCTACAGAGAAGCTCCTTTCCACCCCTTCATCATTCTGGGAAGGGTGCCCTCAACCCTTGCTTTAAAATCCTACAAACTCTATTTCCTGCAGCATTCATAGGAGATTAAAGAATATGGAATCTTTTAAAAAGGGTGGGTTGCTTCCTGAATCCTCTCGAAGAATGACCTGCTACCCATCCCCTTGCTTTCACCGGGGGCTACAGTTTCTACCTGGCAATGAGTAGACCACAAAAGCAAATCCCAGAATATTGATCTTGTCCTCTTTCTAGCATGGTTCCTATTAAGCTCATTGCTGTGTTTCTTCATTAGCTTTTAAGGATCTTCAAATAGACCACATTGCAGTAGATTAGTCGTAGCATAGCAAGTGATAGGTAGGTGGCCTACCTATTTGTTTGTTTTTAATTCAGTTTCTTAATAGAAAAATGTGAAAATGCCAAATTTTATATAAAACTATGAGTTCATTCTCTGGTTGAATCACAGTACTGTGAGTATGCATAGGTTCTTCAAAACTGTATCTTGTGGTTGTTGGAAGGTTTACTATAAAAGGGACTTGTCCTACAACATTGTGTGGTAGTAGTAGTAGATTGTATGTCTTGTTCATGTCATGTCTGCCTTTATATGCAATTTGATGCTTGATTCTGCTTGCTGAGTAGGCCTGAATCATTTTGGCTAAGACCGAGAGGAAGAAATTCTTAAGAAGTAAATAGCATAGGTGTGAGCATTGTCCTTAGCTGCAAACAACATGAGACGTGTTCTTGTGAGCAAAGCACTAAAGCCTGGACACCTGTCTGTTTTCAAGCTAGATGCTCTGAACGCTGGTGGCCATCAGCAAACATTAAACTTTCCTTGGTTGTTGAGCCCCAGTATGATCTTTTAGGTCTGGGGTCCTGTCAGTAAGGGGTCCTGTCAGTAAGCACAAGCTGTCACCAGCTGTTCTTTCCTACTTGTATCCAGATTATTTGAAATTGTGAATGCAAGTGCTTTCTAGGATATTTCCTTCACTAGACCTTCTTTATGAAAAATTCTGTTTGGTTTTAATAAATACTGAAGTTTGATTTGCTATTACATGTAAGTTGTATTTAAATTAATGAGGGAGATATTTTAGGGCATTTTATCAGATGAAATAACAATACAACGCAAAGAGAAAAATTATTGACATAAACATTTATTTGAAACTAGTCATGAGTTGATAACACTGATAGTGGCATGTGCCATGTGATTATAACCATTGGAATTCTGTCTTTACCCTTATAAAATTGCATATATCTGTACTATCATGTCTATAATTTGGTCACTTCAAATGTTCTGGTACATGAAAACAAATCCTGAGGCACCTTGCACATGTAACTACACCAAAAAGGAGGGATGGAAGTAAAAGTTGGTACAGCAACAGGGACAGTTTGCTAAGAGGGAAAGGAAAAAGGCTATTGCGATAAAATAAGAACTTCTATTTTTCCTATAACCATAGTACAGCTAAGAGAATTTCTTCCTTAACATCATCATGCTATTTGTATGAGTGTCAATGTCCTCCCTCTGCCACTCATTATATATTTGTCAGACTTTACAGATTTTACAGGTAGTAAAAAGTTCAAAGCTAATAATTTTCTAACAATTTTAGGAGTCGGTTTGTGTGTCCCAGCTCTAGGAAGAGTTGGAATTGGAGCTGACATTTTCAGACGAGAGAATTTGTGTTGAAGGGAGTTCTTGTAGGTGGCCAGCCATGGGAGGACCTTCAGTCAGTGCTCGCACAATCTCAGGTGACAAAGTCAACAGGCTGAGACAGGAATATGTTGGAAACCAGACATTGCTGATGCAAAGGATTTGTCTAATTTTTGAACTCTCCTTCAATCTTAGATAGGTATATCTGCTTCATTTTTCTATATATTTTTTGTGAAGTCATTTTTCAACTGCTGTCTTTATCTACCAGAATTTATAAGCACATTTTCCTGAGTTTGTAATAGAGAGTGCTTGAGCAGAATACGCTGTATGCAGTGAATTTTATTTATATATTTATTTATTTATTTATTTATTCCAAAATAAACAACACACAGATTTCTCATGTTTTGATGCTGCGTAGGATCAGCTACTTTTTTTAAAGTTATCTTTTGATTTTTGTAGGGTGCAAACTTCCATTAGTGGAAGTGTCTTATGGCTAGTGTGGATATCACAAACTGGGATTAGACCTTCTTCAGACTTCTTCTTTCCCTAAGTGCACAGTGGGTGTTGAGTTTACCAATGCTTGAACAATACAACCAGTTTACTGTGCTTGAACAAATACCCACATTTAACCATAAGCTGAAAATATATTGTAATGCTGATATATCTAGTTTATTGCCTCAAAGTTTAGTTCTGAGATAGTGTAGTAATTGTTGAACATGTTGAAGAGGGGAAGAGAAGGCAAGCTGGCTGACCAAAAGGATCTGAAGGGGCACAGTGCATGATTCATACTCTATTTTGTTTTCTTCCTTCACTGTTTTTTGCATCTTAAAATAGAGGAGAGTTTTAAAAGCAAAGAGGCTATGTTCCTGCATGAGTAGATTGACACCTATGCTGTGGATTTTCATTGCTATCGTAAAGAAAATGCTCCAAAGAAATGTGATGTGGGTGTAGCCCTAAAACTCCATGGTATTTTCTTGTCTCAAAACCTGTCTTTGTCCCGCACCCAGTATTTCTTAAAAATTCCGGAGCTAGAAATATATCCTAGGGAATGTATTAAGCCTTTCATGTTAATAACAGGTTGTGATCAAAGAAAGACCTAATGATGTATGTCAGAATCAATGTGGGAACTGCAGGGGTGGATTTATAGTCAGGGTTAGGGAGGACTGCAGCCTCCCCGTTAGCACAGCTTGGTGTGGTGCTCGCTGCACGTCACATGCTGCAAGGAGCGTTCCCTTTCTCCCGTTCATCTTTCAGCTAGTTCCCTCTTAAAAAAAGGTGCAAAAGGGGTCGTAGGCCACGCGATAAACTTACTCACATGTATGGGGCAGAGTGCAAAGCACCAGGCTTTGTGTTCTGCAGTAACAAACTCATGTAAAAGGCTGCATGTTCCCTGGAAAATTGCAAGCAGTGTGAAAACAACAACAACAACAAATTGCATAAAAACTTGAGAGAACCTTATTATACTTTTGAATAATAACCTTGCTAAAGACCATTTTCAGAAGATTCTTGACTTGTGGTCTTTATTGTGGTGGTGCTTGTTTTTTTTTTTTTTTTTGTTTTGTTTTGTTTTTTTTTTTCCTCATGGGCATTTCTGTGCATTGCAAGTGGAGAAATAAACAAGGTGGTTCTTGTATTCTGTAAATGTTTATTCTCTTCTGGTGGATGTATGGCAATTCATTCAAGGCTACTGCTTAAAAAGGAAGAATTCTGATCTCTTTAGTTACAACACTTAAGTATGTGAACTGAATCCATTATTAATATCTAAAGTTCATGTGTCCATATCAGTTCCAAAAATAAGAAGTTGGTGTCACTGGGTAGAAAGGTAAATGGGAATTTCATTTCATTTCAAGCATATGGCTCACCTTCCCAGCCATCAGATATACAAATAAGCAATTCTTTGACAATTGTCTACTTTCTTCCCCAAATAGACATAGCTTCTTATTTAGTGCCATCTTTAAACAAAACAAAACAAAACAGTAGGGGCTTGTCCCTGTTTCATATCCTGAGACTTTTTTCATAATTCTCTTATTGATTGTATTTATCTTATTGATCCTCTATTTATTCCTATGTATTTTCTTAGAGTTTACTAGGAAATGCAGAAATGGTAAGCATAAAATTAATATTTTATTGATTTAATAGCTTTTGAGTAACAGTTTACAAAGGAGCATATGTGCAGGAAACATTTTAGATATTTTTTTTCTAAGGTCTTGAGAAGTGCAGCTCCCAAGAAATTGCAGTAAACTTACCACTTTACTAAATGTAGCCATTTTAAAGCTTCATGACCTCAAAAAAATACCAAGCTCCAAGACTTCAAGAGTTTCTAGTTATGCTTTGGTCCAAATAAAGAAAATGGGTCAATACATTAGGCTTGGAAATAAATAGGAGAAAGCTGTAAAATATGGTAAAGAGAATAAAGCAGTGAAATCATTTATGGGAAGGAAGTGGAGCTCCTTCCCATGGAGCTCAAGCATGAGTCTTGAAGGGGCAAACAGCTTGTATGGGGGGATGTTTGTAACCCCTCATTTGTTAGAATATTAATCGATAATGTTCATTTTACAATATTTGCATATATTTAGTGTCACCTTATCAGTTCCACTTAGTGCTGTGATTCACTGTCCAACACAAATAAAGGTGTTGGAAGTTACCCCTTATTTTGTGCCTTTATATCATTTGTGTTTCTTAAAAAATAATAATAATAATAATAATTTACTGTATAACTTCAGCTCCTTCAGCTGAGATTGTCAGTCCAGGACCTCAACTCTATTGCTTTTGGACCTGTTCATACTCAGACCAATGGTCCGGATTTGGTTTATAAATACTAGACAGCAGATAGAAGAACGATTCATGCAAGCAGGTCATGATGATGACACAAACATCATGCTCAGGAATTTTAATTTACTGACAGATATGAAAGAGGATAATCCAAAAACCTCACAGAAGCTTGCGAGGAGGACTTTACATATGGAGAGACACCATGGGAGAAAACACTCTTCTGAAAATAGAGCAAGAGAATTACTGAGATAGGAGCTGACCTCTTGAATCTGGAAGAGGGAAAATAGAGTGGCAGTAAACACTGAGGGAGCTGGAATAACATGAATAGGTTGTCTGCCATGATAGCTTAAAGAAGAGACAGACGGGGATGTCTAGGTGCAGAGTGGACGTGAAGCAGTGGCTGGTGTGGTGAAAAGGCCAGCTGAGACCAAGCACACAGGCACTTACATATTCTTGAACCTACTGCTTCTTGCGAGGACACTCTTTCTGGCATTCGTGCTGCAGTCGTCACCATACCTTGAGATACTTGATGGTCAACTTGTAGCTTTAAAGTATTTTTTACTAGTTTTGACAAACTTTTTGGAAATACAGTATCACCTACGAACCAGACTTGGTCCAGGGTAAAGGTTCATGACAATGCCCAAGATCTTGCCTTCTCCTTCCCCCTCACCTTCCTGAAAAAAACATCCCTAAGGGACTGTATTTCATGAAAGACAGTTCTTGTGCAAGTCTAGCGCTCCCTGCTATCTAGGCTGTTACTCCCTGGGAGAGCGCATATTCATCTCTTTGCATTTATTTTGATTCTGGGACTCTTGCCCTGTGTCTGGGGCAAAGTTGATACTAATATCTAGCTCGCCTTGGATCTCATAGTGCATATGCTGGTTGCTGCTTTGAGTGCTGAGGTATGCAGAAGGCTCAGTCTCTGTGCTAGGAATGGCGAAACTCAGCCTAAACTCGGGGAAACAGCACATTTTCCTCTGTGATCCCACGTGCCAACAAAAGTCCCAGAGAAAGCCAGCTGTCCTGCTGTTGGATAGATAATTACTGACATTAAAGAAAGGTACTAGAAAAAAAAAAAAAAAAAAAAAAAAGGAATGTTAATAGTAGAAGTAGCAAAAAGACTTCCAATTTCAGTAAAGAACAATAAAATCGGTTGGCTACTTAACATTGTCTGTTTGCCTTTGACTTATTGGGCTTTATATTAGCCTAATATAATAAATGGAAGTGTCACCGTTAAATTAAATGGCTTCAGGAAATCCATCCAATGATTTCTTGTGGTTTAAGTTCACAGCAATAGCTGCCTTCGCATATTGGTCCAAATTTTCTGCCAGCGCTGCTAAGTTTTAGTAATTAGCTTGCATACCTTTATGTAAATTGTTGTAAACTGAGAGTCATGTCGGTGATTTATATAGGCAAGGCTTTTTAATAAAATGAAGATTCTGTTAATAAATAACAAGTCCCTTTGCCATAAACCCAGAATGCTTTAGGTTATTTATAAAGCTGTTCAAAAGGGCATTATAACATGGTTTCAGTGAATTAATGTATTTTCTCTGTTTTTTCTCCCAAGGTGGTTTCATGATCATAGATAACAAAAGTTAACTTCAGGATGCTAAAGAGGAAACAGAGTTCAAGGGTGGAAGCCCAACCAGTTACAGATTTTGGTCCTGATGAATCTTTGTCAGACAATGCAGATATTCTGTGGATTAACAAACCAGTACGTATCTCTTCCTGTAGTCGCTAATTGTAAGTTAAATGTAATTTATGATGTTGAAATATGACTTCTAAGAATGGTTCTGAAATAGGTGTTTGTCAGAAACAAATACCAAGCTACCAGTTCTAAATACAAACAAACAAACAAACAACAAGAAAAAATAAATACAAAAGTTGGTTTTGGTTGTTACAAAGTGATGGGGATGATCAAGCAGTGTTTTCCAACATTCATCTACTGACTGCTTTTTTATTAAATAGCTATCCTTTCAATGTCTCTGTTTCCTAACATGTTTATTGAAATTAGAAGTTCGTAAATTGAACTTTTGAAGAGAATGTCAAAAAGAGCATTTCATTGCTAAAGCAGTGGCCAGCAGTTGCATTTTGACTTGAAAGTTTTTACTTTCAAATCTCCCTTTTTACATCCCTTATGAACATAAAAGTGTATTTTGGTTGTTTAGCTTCAAGTACAGCTCATATTTTTCTAGTATCATTTGACCTACCATGTGCCCTAAAGCAATAGATAGGTGTAGAAGTATCTGGCAAGTTGGAACTGGAGGTTGCTTCATTGGGAACAGAGTTATTAACAGAATGTTCAGTAATAAGAAGATGCCTTTACCACATAAAGATGGTTGTTATGACTAAATCACATATTCAGCTGTCAGTGAGCATCCAGGATTCCTGTGTTTTGAATGATTCATGGTTTTGTAGAGAAGGCATTTTTATGCTTCTCTTAAAGGAGAGTAGAATTCTTTACTTTGTGAAAGCAAAAAGTCAAATATTCTGAAATAAATTAATATGTATTATTGGCATGGCATTCATTTAGTTGAACTATCATCTCATTTGCAGTATGGATCCCAGATCTCTAAGAGTCGCTTCTGAGTTTTAACACCTAAATCATTTTCAAGACAACACCCATGTATTAATTATTCATGCTAAATAATTTTAAATAGGATGTTCCTATTGATTGCTGTAATTAGCTCAAAATGTTATTGCAGAAAGATATGCTGGGTTATTCACATATGCTTTTCAGAGTACAGCATTCAGCTTTTGGATGGAATCATTTTTTTCTTGTCATGCTGGTATACTAGTTGCATATTGCTTAGCAAGTATAATATGAACATTTTACTATGGCAGACAACACATATAAACCACACTTTACTATTTATGTTATTTCTTTTCAGTTTAAACAAGGTTTGAAACAAGGTGGGTATAAAAGGGCCATAATAAACAATACAACAGATGCCTTACACTTCCAGATTAGTAATTTGGGCTCCGAAACAGTAGAGCTATTTAGTTTAGGTCAAATATTACATTTAAGGAGCATAAGGTGAGTGTTAAAAAAGGTGTTTTCTTTCAGCTTCTTGATATTGAAATGTTTGACTCAGTGTAAAAGAGTGTATATTTTTTCTGTAAATTGTAAATTGCTATACACTTTTAGATTTTTTTTTGTTTGATTGATTTAAAAAGTTTTGTTTCTTTTTTTGCTTGCTGAAGTGTCTTTTTTTTTTTTTTTTTTTGATAGACATGACCTTACCTGCTCTGATTCATTACACTTGTCTGACTTTAAAGATGTTTCAGCAGTGTTTTGATTTAAAAAGAGAAAAAAAATCCAATGGTAAACGCACGTACTGATACATTCTACCTTCTCATTAGACCTCCCACTGTGCCTAGCACTGAATGTAGCCTTATTAATAAAAATAGTTTTGAGACTGAAACCTAAGTAGTCATAGAAATGAACTGTTCTCTTACAGCAACAAAACTTGTTTGGAACAAAAGGGAATCCTGATATTAAGAAGTAGCTTTCTGTGACATAGTCTTTTTTATTTTTTTTTCATAAATGGAAGGATGACTTTAATCCCAGTGCCTCTCTTCATCTTTGGAATCGTGAAATGGAAAAAGAAAAAAGTTAATATATAAAAAAATCAGTTCATCTAAATGAGATTTTTTTTTTTTTCCATATATATTTTCATTTAATGTGAGAATTATCACATCAACTAATTCTTGTTGTCTACATAAAATATAAAATATGACAAGTTGTCATTTGAAAATAAATTGGACTGCCAAAACATCAAAGTAGGAAGCATAGAATCCTGATTCTTGGTTTCCTGGCTCTTGATACTTGGTTTACGAATTATTCAACCTCCCAAATTAACTAATAATTTATTTTTTGTTTCATAAAATCGTGAGAGCTTGTTTTTGAGATGAAGACCTTAAATACATGGATCATGATGTAAAAGAAAACTGCAAAAGTGTGTTTACAAAAAGTGCCTGTACAAGTTATGCAGGCTAAATATTTGAGCTGTTTTTGAAAATTAAAACAATCTTGCAATGTCTAAGTTTTCTTGTTTTTTTTTTGTTTGTTTGTTTTTTTTCAGTGGGTACACTCATTATTACGAATCTGTGCCATAATCAGTGTTATTTCTGTTTGTATGAACACTCCAAAGACCTTCGAGCATTATCCTCCTCTCCAGTATGTGACATTTGCTCTCGATACTCTATTGATGTTCCTTTATACTGCAGAGATGATAGCAAAAATGCATATCCGTGGCATAGTTAAGGTAAGCATTTTAAAAATATCCTACATGTGCTCAAGAAAATGGATCTGAATATATGTTACTGACATTTGATCTTTGTTAACTTCTTACTTTACTTTTTATGATTGTTTTTAACGGCAGGCAATGCCATGGCATATAAACACAAAAGACAGGATGAGAAAGATGCAGCTTTACTGCCTATTTAATCCCCCCTAAATATATTACCAACATTCATAATAATATTTTCCTACTAAGGAGTGGATAGTTTCACTGTATGATTATAAAAAATGAAAAGCAAAATGAACTGCATATACATTAATAAGAATCTTTTGCAAACGTCTGCAGATGCATACTTGGATATAGAATTTTGATTTTCATTTCACAAGCCTGAATGTTTTGTTGTGTGGTTGCTTTATTTAAAGAAGAAAATATGTTTTAACAGTGAGCTGAATGAAAAAGTTATCTTGCTTTTCTATATTTTTTCCTTAATATAAACAATGCTGGTAAACAAAAGTTTCTGTTGTCATATGTTCACTGTCATTACTGTATTAATTTACATTAGTAGATATGACACAATAGAACATCAACCTGGAGAGTTTTTCAGTGGTTATCATTATGTAGCATAACATTGCTGATTGTTTCCAGTCTTCAGTGAAAAAATACAAATTTGGCTTACATATAGAAAAAATATCTGTGGTGCTTATCAACAATATAATTTTGTAACTATTACACAGAGTAGATAATCAGTGTTATCTTTCTCTTGTACTACTGAGGTCTTGATGACTCTAGAGACATCTTAGTTTCTACTTGGCTCTCCACTTCATTCTGAGTTAGTGGGTAGCATTTTTTGTTCACTGCCTAACTAAGCTGTTATGTCATCATATATAATGACTATTAATAGCAAAAGTTAAAGCGACATTAATGTTAGTATTTAGGAAATTACTGAAATAAGGTGGTTCTAAGAGAATATTCTCAAGTTGTGTAAAAGCCAAAGCAATCCTTGTGAAGTGGTATTTCTGACCACAACTTGTATTTTCTTATTCAGAGACGTCCATTAGGCAGGTGACTATGAGGACACATAAGCTTACAAATGGGGAGGCGGTGACCAGTGTGAACATTTAAACAGTGCAAGAATAATGAGTTACTATTACAGCTGGTACAGGCTTTGCAAAGAAATGGGCATGTGAATACTAGAGCAGAGAGCAGTGTAACTTTTTCTTACAGAGCTTGATTTCTTTGTCTTTGTGTAATACCAGCTTTGTGAAATCCAGCTTCATTCACAGTAAGCACCTATGGGCTATGAATAATATATTGCTGCATATTCTAATGTCTTTTACTGTGTTGTTAATATTTGTATTTTTGTACACATGATGAACTTAGCTTTGAAGCATGTCTGATGAGACTGTTTTCACAGAATGAATATCTGTCTGGAGTTTGTTCCACTGCCTTGACTCATGTTATACGTGTACAGATGAGGATGCAGTTTATTTGATTTTCACTTTGACATTTTTCTCTTTCTTTATTAGATGAAAAATGTGGTAAAATAGGTAAGGCACAACCACTGTTATGAAAAGACAGGTTAAATAGAGAACTGCTGCATTTATTGTTATAGTAACAATTGAGGATTTGCTTACAGTTTAATGTCTTTTAGCATTCAGCAGATATAGTTACACTGGAATGAATTGCCTTCACAGGTACTATTCATGTAGCTGTAGAAAAATTTAGGTTGGAAGGGACTTCCAGAAGTCGTCTAGTCCAGCCTGCTGCCCAGAGCAGGTCCAGTTAGGTGAAGTTGCCCATGGTTGTGTCCATGTGAATCTCAATCTCCTCCAAGGATGGAGACTCCATGAATTCTCTAGTCAGTCTCCTCCGGGATTTGATCATCCTCATGCAAAAAATATTTTTTTCCTGGTGGTTAATCAGAATTTTCCATGTTCCAACTTGGTGCATTGTATCTTGTGTTACCGTTTTGCATCTCCGAAGAGTTTGGCTCCATCTTCTCTGTATTTTGATGATGCAGCTGTGGGAAGGAGCAAGGTCTCCCCTTCACTTTCTCTTCTGAAGGCTGAACAGACCTGTGTCTCTCACCCTCTATTCCTGCATCATTTGCTGCAGTTCCAACCTCTTTGGTGGTCCTCAGCTGGACTAGCACAATTTTCTCTCTCTGTTTCTTGAACTGGGGAGCCCAAACCTGGACTTAGCTCAAAGCTGGAGCTGTGGATGTGGTCTTAGAAGTGCTGATTAAAGGGAAAGGATGACTTCACCAGACCAGCTGGCTATGCTATTAATGTGAGTAGGGCCTAACCGTAGGAGAACAATATGGGTTTGAATTATGTGCAGTAAACTTCATAAAATAGAAATAAAATAGGATTAGCCTTAATTTGTTTTAACTGTTAGATTAGAACTTTTTGAACATGCTATTCAAGTGTTTCTTTGAATGCTAATCAATGAATAATCCATTTTTAGTGAATTATTTGACTCACTCTTTGGATTATTGATTCTAAGGAAAATATTGCTTCAATTGTTAGTATTGTAACTCTGCCAAGAAAGTAATGATCCACAGACTTCCAAAGACAGCGGCAATCAATGTAAAATACAGCACTGTTTAGACTATTAACAGTTGTTAAAGATATTTGTATATGAAACATCTTTATAGAAGGGAATTTGTTTATGAATTGTGGTTCTAATTTTTCACAGAACTATAAATGGTTTGGTTTGGAAGGGACCTTAAAGATCATCTAGTTCCAAGCTCCCTGCCATGGGCAGGGACACCTCCCACTAGACTTGAACACCTCCCACTTGGCCTTGAACACTTCCAGTAATTTTAGGTTATAGAATCATGCACTGCTGTGTGATTCTACTGAATTTTACCATCAATCAGGATTTATGTAAAGGCCCTTGGATTTGAAATGCTAACAAACTTTTGAACCTTGACTAATGCAAAATTTTAGTCCAGAGAGAAATCTAATTTATGGAGAAGGTAGGTACTATCCACTTAAGTCCCAATTGATAACAATGTAAGTATAGCTGAGCTAAGAAGATTTTTGAAAATGTTAAGTCATGTCTAATTAACACCTTCTGAGGAGAAGTTTTAAGTTTCCTTCCTCTGATTCCCAGGAGGGTTTAGAAAAGGAAAGTAGTTTCTGAGAAATCTAGCCTTTTCTCTGTAAAAAGTTTCTCTTTACCTATGTGAACTAAGTGACAAAATAAAGTGATACATCCATCAAAGTGCTTTATTACCCCAAAAGGAAAGTTAAACCGAAATGTTGCTGTGACATTGTGCCTTTTATTGCTCTAGTTTCCTCCTGAATAATTTTTAGTGTGCTAGCAAAGTCTATTTAAATTTAGGGCTGCCTGTGCCTTGTGAGTAATGGTTGTTGCTTCCATTTGACAAGACAATTGATTCAGTCAGGGGACTTTCTGAATTACAAAGGCACTGCTCATATTGATATCCACCACTTACAAAGAAAATAGACACTGACATGCGTTTAGGCAAGGAGCATGAAATACAGACATTAAAGAAACCAGAAGATGATAGTATAGGATATATCTGCCATAGGGTCTGAGGTGCTTTTGTTTTCAAAAGAGCATGTAGATATTTATTACCACTATCATACACTATTTGCTTCTAATAGGTGTTACGCTAGATTGACTCTTTTAGAAGAATTGAAATGGGCATAAATGTGCACTCTAACATTGTATTCTGTTTATAGGCGCTACTTGGAAAGAAATGACTGAAGGGCTTGTGATGATATTCATATTACAGTTTTGGGGATAATAAGCTATTTCTACTTGTCATAATTTTAAACAGATGCTAATAATGTGTCTGTATTTACCCTGGAAACTCATCTCTGAAAAATGAAGTACAGACCATAATTTCCTACTAACTGAAGTCTTTTAAAACACAAAATTTTAGGATAGTCTTCTATAATGTGGACAGCCAACATTAATAAAATGTATGTACAAACATTAAACCAGCTTGTACTGGTTTGTTTTGCATGAGACAATGAATTAGACCAAATCAGTTTTTTTTGTTTTTACAATATACATTGATGCTTGTATTCTAAATTATGTTCTAAATTGAAGAATGAAGGTCTATGTTAGAGATTACTGTCAAATAGTATGGAAGCTCAGGAAAATGCTGCATTAAATCTCTTCCAGATAGATTTGAAATAGAGACTAGAGAATAACTTTCAGGAATAATACCTGGCCTCCAACCAAATATTTTGATGACATTAGAAGATAGGTGTTGATTACTTAGTCAAATAAGTTATTCAAATAGTTATAAAAGAAAGTATGGTGGCTCACTGTTTTGATTTAGGCATTTGGGTTTTATGAGCAAATAATTTTTAAGATGGATTTCAGTCATGAAAATTTGCTGTAATAAATACAACAATATTTAATTTTTTTAAAAAAAGTATTGCCTTCCTAGATACATGTTTTCATATTTAAATATTTTTTTTGTGCTAACTTTATGTGTAAATCTCACATTTTAAGGTTTTAAAAGTAATGCGAATTCTGTTCTCTGAGTAGCACATGAATTGATAGATGTGACTTACCCACATGAATATTTTTGAAGGAATAGCAAAGGAAATATGTTAGCAGATGCCAACCAAATTTTAACATGTTTTAAAAAGACCTAATATTTTAAAATTTAAAAATTCTGATTTCTTTGAAAGTCATTGAAGAGATGAAAAAGATTAGTGGTAAATATCACAGACATTCTACACACTAAAAAAGCTATGGATTGTGTGAAACAAAAGGGACATTTTTATAGAACTGTGAATAAGGTTCTTTTACAGTTATTGCATACATATTACTTCTTTATCTCATATCTAGAAACAGTAATATAAAGGATAGCTCTGCTTCAGGGGTGACTGAAGGTAAGAATTAGGGCCAGAATATCTCTTTGACTTGTTAAAACATCGAAACGTGATATTCAGGCAAAGACTGGATGTTAAAGCATGGAATCCATGAAATTTAACAAAATCAGATTAATGTGAATTTTAGGAATAGGGATGTTTTAACTGAATGAAACCAAACTTCAATTTGTAATCATTGCTGTCAATAGAGTAAAAACAATAGCTATCACTGTAATGGACAGAAAGTTTCCCAATCCTAACATGGTGTCCAATCTCATCATTTGTTCAGCTCAGTGAAGAATTCAGAGGTGTTTCAAGAGATTGCTTAATTAAATTTTATTTTTGATCCTCTCATATAAGATCGTCTTCATTGTGAAATGTTTTCCCCAGCTATACTTAGGTATATCTGTTCAGCAAAAATACAGGCTAAATCATAGTCTCCTGAAACACAAAGCTCCTTTGGTACTTGAGTGGCCAAGTAACACTTTGTAATATCAGAGATTTAGCAGAAGTCAGGGATATCTTTTATGATGGTACAGTGATCAGTGATGGGTTTTGTTATCAATCAGACTCTCACAAAATCCATTTACTTCTTTGGCAACCTTTTTTTTATGTTCTAAGTAGCATTTAATTTGATCAGAAGTGCTCTATGTTACTTGGAGTTTACCAGGAAATATATAGTAATGTGATTGCCAGAATATCTGGATTGTGCAGATTTGCAGACCTAGGTAAGTCTAGGTAAGTGACTAAACTCTCATCTGTTGGGATCATGAAATTGGGACTTCTACACTGAGCTGCCTGCAACCAGTGATTTAGATTTGTATTAAAAATCCAGAAATTAAACATTGTGTGCTACCATAAAATACTTCTTCATTTTTTTTTTTGTGAGTGAAATTAGTTTTCTAAGAAATAAAAGCAATTTTTGTCACCATATTTCCACACGTGCTAATGTATAAAATGTAATAAATTTAGTTCAATAGTAAAAGTTACTAAATTTGATTTGATATTGGCATGTTCATGATCTCTTCAGTTCAGATTTACACTTCCTTCAATTGACCATAGATTTTCAACTTTATTTCTCAAACTGTAAGTATAGTTTGTTGGATCATTGCTTCTGATTTATTTTGTGTCTCAGGCTCCTTGGTCAGAAAGACCTCTGCTATAAATCAGCTGTGTCAAGGAATGTTAAAACTGTTTAAATGAAAGCAGATCAGTCTACCTCCCTGTATCTTGAATAAGTTTTGAATTGTGCTCCCCATTATATGTAGTTTACATCTTCTTCATAACTTACTAATTGATTGGCAGGCTTCTGAGAGCACCATGAATTCACTGATGTTTGTAGCTGCTGATAATAGTTTGTGAATGGACTTGTAAACCCACTGACAAGACTTGCAGTCCTGTTGAACTGAAGCTCACATTTTAAACGCTGCTCAAATGTCACTTATGAACACCTCTGTATGTACATTACATAGGTCTGTCCACTGGTTCAAGGAAAGTTTCCAAAATGATCTCCACATTGAAAAAGGAGGTAGGGTGGAACTGTAGACAGAGAATTGAAATATAAGTCTGAAGCATTAAACAGATATGATATTAGCTCTACATCACTCTTAGGAAAGAAAGCAGGAATCCTAACCTCTAATGGAAGGACTAGGTATTTCTTTTAATGTATGATACAAAAATTATCTTCTGCTTTCTAATAAACTGTCTTCCAAAAGTCATATCACATGGGAATGAGCAAGACTGTTTTCTAGCCCTACGGCCAGGTGACAAAAGTCTGTTAGATCTGTAATACATATAGCACTTGTCCTGGGTATCCCATGGTTAGGTCTGAGGCATTTTTACTATCAATTTTTTTTTTTCTTTTTTTTTTTCTTTTTTTTTTTTTTCTTTTTTAGTTCAAAGTGTCCTTGATTGCTTGCATGCCTGTTGCTGTTGAGTGGGATCATTGCTAACGATATCTTACTTTAAAGGTACTTTTTCTTTATTAGAAGTTTTTACTTTCAGACTTTGTATTAAGAGAGAGAGGAATACTTCAGGTAAATTGCTTGCATTAGACATAATTACCCTGTTGGCATTTTAAATTACCAAAGAGGAAAATGTGCCAAAGTCTGAGAAAGTTTGAGGAAACTATGTCTAGGTTGCAGAAGAATTCATAACTGTGACAACAAAAAGAAACCAAGGAATAGATGTCTCTGCTGACAATTCTGCCTCTAGGGAACAAGAGACAAATGGAGACGGTTTCACTCCATGGACACTGTGAGGATATGTGGAGTTATCTTCATTATAACCCATACTCACTGCAATTTTTAATTGCAGTCACAATGGTATTACAAAATCTACATTGAAATCTTGTTGTGACAAGCAGGCATGGTTTACTCTGTCCCTCTGCTAAAAGAGTAACACTTCAAAATAAAAAGTGTGAGAGTTCTCTCTCTTCTGTCTGTTAAAAAAAGTGTAGTTGTCACCTAATTTAGTACCATCATGCTGAAAATAAGAAATCTTATACAGAATTTAATAGAAATGTCTTTCTTTTTTCTGTGTAGTTGTGACACGTCAGCTAGCAAAGGAGATTATAGAAAGTCGGAAGTAATGGTCCTTGACATTTCCCCTATTGTTAAATGAATTACATTCACAGCAAAATTTTTCTACTGACTAAAGAAGTTGTGAATTGGATTTGTCAGACTTTGTTCAGTTGCACTGGATGCTATTCACTGACTTCAGTGTTCTTGCAAGAGTCTGAAGGAAATGGTTGCATCATTAGCTTTCAGCACTGCAAATTCATACAGAAGCTGAAACAAAGCCTAATCTTCTCCCAGCTCGATCACAGATAGGCTGGAGCTGTTTCCCTCGTTAAGTACTACCGGCCAGGATCCTTCCTTAACTGAAATCGATGGCTTTCAGCATGTCACGTGTTCCCAGGCAGCACTAGCTCTGTGAGGACAGCATGTTTTCGTCATCATTTTTCTGATATGTGCTTTGGTTGCTGTAGTTGTTATCTGTCAGCTCCAGGTGAGAGAAACATGGACGGCTGGAGCCTTATCTGAGCCATATGGACTCGCTGTTATATTTGGTTCTTTGCAAACACACAGCTTTCCTCCTGCAGTACAGGCAGCATGAGATGGAGCAGGCACTTCCACATGGTAATGAAATACTCTGGTTGCCATAATCTAAGCTGGGATCTGCCATGGTTTCCAGTGGCAGCTGATGGCCATTTGCACATTCTCCCCTTTTTTTTTCCATCATCTTTACTTGCACGAAATAGTTTTTGCTTCTTAGTTTTAGGGCTTAAAATAGAAACACATTTAGTAGGACACATCACAGCTAATTTGAGGGTCTGCAGTTGTCTATAATTAGCTGTTTGTGTCCAAAATAGATTCTTCTAAAAGGTAATTCATCTGGACTGTTTTTCTCCATTAACTATAAAGGAAGCTTAAAGGTAACAAGCCTGGATGGTAGCACCTAGCCTTTAGGTATCTCACAGTGAGGGGTTAATGTAACTCATTATTTAGAGATTTGTTGTTAATGCACAAAGGGCACTACAGAAAATATCCAGACAGCTGGGTGCCAGCTTCTTCTTTAACTCCATGCCATTAACTCATTTATGCTTAAATGAGTTTCTTCCATAATCATCCTCATTCAGAAATTTTTCTTGAGTTATAGATGACTTATGTGTACTATACCTTATTGAAAGTACCTTTTTTAACCTTCTTTTCAGTACTTTTATTATTAAGCATTCCACCTTCAGCTAACAAGAATGGAGAGATTACAAAATGAGTGTAATCCTTCCGATAAATGATGGAAATGCTGATTGAATTACAGTGAAACACTGTCAGCTTGCTCACCAGCTTTTAATAACTTGGTCAGGTCAGTTTGTGCTGTGTTACAGATTGAAAACAGAAGATGGAAATTCCAAAATTAATGTTCTCTGTGACTTCAGATAAGCTGTATACTCCATGGCATACAAATGAGTTAAGGATTGGGAAGTTGTGTCATTTTCAAAGGTCAGGTAATAAAACAGAAGATAAGGTTCCTGTCATCCTGTGTCAGCACACACTGATGGCTTGTGATGCCTGGTGGTGAGAGCTCAGTCACAGGACGTGCACATCACAAATGGGAGCAAAAGCTCGACCTGGAAGGCAGGGATACAACCAGCGGAATCACTGGTGGGCATGAGAAAATGCTGAGGTGCTTCGATTAAAGTGTAATTCTACAAAGGGGAAAAAAAATGAAAGAGAAAACTGCTTGCCCTTTGTAGTAAAAAAGGTCAAAAAGCAAACATGAAACAAAGATCCAGTTAACTTGAGATTTGAGTTTCCTCTTTGACTCTATGACTTGGGACTATAAGGTGAATATTATTTGTCCTTAAGATAAATTATTTTACAGATCTATGTAAAATATCAGAATTCTGTAATATGTGTAATGCTGTTGGAAACCTAGATGTGTAGTACAGGTCCCATGTTAGTCTGTTCTGGCAAACTGTACATTATTGCAAATTGTCTTGGCATTAAAAATAGCGGAATAGCCAGTTAAACATCTGTGGCAACTGTGATCGATAGTCTTCAAAAGAATACTTTTGATAGCCATTGCTAGAATAAGGCTTTCTGTCCTGTGTTCATCTATTGCTGTTTTGCTACGCACGTCTGTCCATTGCAAGGGCATCAGTTCCCAGTCTATTGGGATCCTGTTGCTAGCAAAATGCTCCGATGCTGTTTCCAGTCACAGGAAATTAAAAAAATTAAAACTGATTATCATGAGGAAAACAAATAAGAAGTTGCCTGCAGAATGCTGCCAGTTCAGTGTCACTCCTTGTGGGCCAGGAAAGGGTAGCGACCACTGCACTAGAATATGCGCACGTGTTTCTATGGTTACTTGTGCCTGTTTTTGTTGGAGTGTTTATTACAGGAACATAATGACTCACTACACAGTGGGTCTTTTTGCACAATTTTTACATTTGAGTATTAGAAAATCAAACGCATTTAAATTACTTGCTGAACTTACATAAGCAGTATTTCTAAAATAAAAATGGCAATTTCTCTAACCAGTCGATGAGTCGTAGAAATTTTTAGTGATAATTTGGGGGCAGGAATTAACATACATCTCCAGTGTATTTAGTGACTTGCCACAGTGACCGTAATTTAACTTTGAAGTTGCTAAAAAAAAAAAAAAAAAAAAAAGACATTAACTTTCATAATATATTTTTTAAATGCTCTTTCGATATACAGACCAATTAGATGGACAAAACTTTACTTTTCAGTGGTGTTATTTTTTCCACTCTAATAGCAATCTCAAGGATGATTTTACTATTTTTATTCACGAAAACAGCTATCATCAAGGCACACTGCTCGTCTATCAGTTCGTATCAGGATAGAATGATACAAATACTGGGATAGCAGTGAGATCAGCAGACTGACTAACATTTTATGTATTCAGGTTGGATGAAAGTGAACTTTATCCCTAATTTGCCATTCTGTGTTGCAACTTGCATTTTCAGATAAATGTGCTATAATTAAACAATATCTTTTTTATTATTATTTTATGCACATTTCTGTCTTTAATTTGAGAGAATAAAAGAAGCCATCAAGAATAAAATCATAATGGCATCCAAATGTCTGTGGAATTGAATAAGAACATTTCTGTGAAGCTGTATTTTCATGAAAAAAAAAAAAAAAAAAAAAAAGATAAAAATTTTGGGAGGGTTTAAGGTAGTAAGCTGTATGAAAAAAAAAAATCACTTGAGTATGGTATTAACTGCTACTGATGAGAATTTTGAAAATATTGCTTTCTTATGGCTATACTAAGATTGTCATTTCCATAAACTTTTCCTGGTGAAAATGGCTTCATCAGCTGGTGGAAATGGCTTCATCAGCTTTTAATAATGTTAATTACCAAATAATAAAATCCTCTGTCTGAAAATTGCCTCCTCCTTATCTACCCCAGCTTTCATCATTGTGGCTCTTTTCTGTTGAAGGAGAGCTGCAATTGATGGCTATAAATGTGGGTTTTGTAATGTGAGATCAGGCCATTTGCTTATCAAGTCTCTTGGCACAATGTCCCTGCAATATCTTATGTTTCAAAGTGTGAGCTTTCACCTTGAAACATCGCATCCAAACTGGCACATTGCATTCACTGTGAACTGGGAGCTGTGGGAGGGCAGGATCCTACTGGCTAAAGCAGCTGCCTTGTTACCAAACACTTCAGCACAAGAGTATTTGCCACTCATCGTCCTCTCAAGTCTTCAGAGCACTTCCAAACACTCGTGGAGCTGGGTGTAGAACTGGACTCTGCCCTGAAGAACTGGCATCTTGAGGTGGTTGTCCTTGAGGCACAGAGTCAGAGACAAGTCTGGCTTGGAAGGGACCTACAGAGATTGTCTGGAACAACCTCCTGTTGAAAGCAGGGCCTTCAGTTGGGTTTTCCAGGGGCCTATGAAGCTGTCTTGAACATTTCCAGGAAGGGAGGTGCTAACATACATCTAGGCAGCCTGTTCCAATGTTTAATCATTCTCACAGTGTAGATTTTTTTTTTCCTATGTACTTCCTGGAAGCAGTGATTGCAGTTCCAGGGAGGGGAATTGTATTAATACTGCTCCTGATTACCCACTTTTAGAGCTGGTGAACCATTAAGACATCCAAGGGAGCTGAATCAGCTCATAAGGCCATACTTATGGCACTGGATACAGTTGGCTAATGAGCAGATGGAGAGAGAAATGAAATTCAGGCTTTCTGTGTAGTAACCCATGAAATCTCTCTGCAGGGCATGTTAGCACTCAACAGCAGTGGTGGAGTGGTGTCCTGAGAAAAAGGCCATGTATTACATCCATGGAGCTCCTGCGTGTTCTGTAGCCATACCTGCTGTCGGGCGTTGATAGGAATGTGTTAGTCCTCTGTGACTACATGGGAAGGCAGTGCCTGGCAGTTCTGGATGTTGGGCTGTCTGAATTACTTATCCATCAGCTGAATGGAGGTGCTGTATGCTCATTTTGCTGATATGGGAGGTGTGTTGGGCCATTCCTTTCCAAAATGATACAGGATGCTGATTGATGCTCACCTGAACGTGAGTCAGCAGTGTGTCCAGGTGGCCAAGAAGGCCAGCAGCATCCTGGCTTGTATCAGGAATAGTGCAGCTGGCAGGACCAGGGAGGTGATCATCCCCTTGTACTCAGCATTGGTGAGGCCATACCTCGAGTGCTGTGTTCAGCTTTGAGCCCCTCAGTACAGGAAGGACATCGAAGCCCTGGAGAGTGTCGAGAGAAGGGCTACGGAGCTGGTAAAGGGCCTGGAACACAAGTCCTGTGAGGAGCGGCTGAGGAAACTAGGGTTGTTTAGTCTGGAGAAGAGGAGGCTCAGGGGAGACCTTATTGCTCTCTACAGCTACCTGAAATGAAGGTGTGGGGAGCTGGGGGATGGCCTCTTCTCACAGGTAACTAGTGATAGGACTAGAGGGAATGGCCTCAAGTTGTGCCAGGGGAGGTTCAGGTTGGAAATGAGGAGACATTTCTTCTCAGAAAGAGTAGTCAGGCATGGGAATGGGTTGCCCACGGTGGTAGAGGAGTCACCATCCCTGGGTGTGTTCAAGGAAAGGTTGGACATGGTGCTTAGGGACGTGGTTTAGTGGGAGATATTGGTAGTAGGGCAATGGACCAGATGATCTTGGAGGTCTTTTCTAACTTTAATGATTCTGTGATTCTATGTTTGGTCTGTGGAAATCGTCAATCTCTTTGATGCGTTTTGTACTTGAGCAAAAGAGTGTTGTGTAATGTTTTTGTGTCTGTTTCTGTATTGTGTTTTTAAATTTTCATCATCGGTTTTGTTTTAAAACAGCATTTGTTAACTCCTCTCAGGTTTTTGTTTGTTTGTTTGCTTTACAGTAAATATGGTTACAGGATTTTTAGAAAGTAAAATGGTCCTTGTGTGTGTATTTGAAAGTCTTGTTTCTTAGTTCACTATACATATCGTTTCTTCCTTTTGCAAATTCCCTAAAACTATTGCCATTTGTTCATGACATAGGTCACTGAGTCAAATGAAATAGAACTGCCTTTTTATTGTCTTTCTCTGAACAGCCCAATAAAAATTCTATTTCCAATTATTTTCTTTTTGTTTTGTTTTGTATAATTGTTTTTTTGTTTTTTTGTTTTTTTTTTGGCTGTCAGTAGCAGCAAGTGAGATGATGAATGCTAGAGCTCAAAAACCTCCCATTACAATATGAAAAGTGAAGTACTAAGTTTGGTGAAATTAATTACATAAATTAACAAAATTGAAACGTGCCTTAAAAATGCATCTGAGACTTTTTTAATGAATTAATTAATTTTACATTTTCATGGGTAATACCTGAAATAATCAGAAAATCTCAACTAATCCACTTTAAATCTTATAAAAAATATTTATTTTATTTTATGGCAAATGATGAAGTAGTAGTTCTGTAATTATTATAGCTTTTTTGTAATGGTAGACTGGAACTGTACATTGTGTGTCTGTAACATATATAGATCTCCCTGTAATTCAAAGGACAGCAAGAGTTGTGTTTCCCTTTTTTGTATTATAAAGAGAGTAGCTTTGTTTTGTGTGCTGTAACATCAAGTGATTTTTCCAAGTTTTTTTGTTTGTTTGTTTCTTTCTTTCTTTTCTGGTATAGAATACAAGATTACTGTAAATATTACATTATGTGTTGTGACAGAGGTAAATTATGCACTGTGTGATGTGTTGGAAGCATCTGATGATGGAGCAATTCAGTGCAATACACAAGTAGGAACAAACTGAACTTGTGTAACTCCATGATGATAAAGTAATACTACACCCACTATAAACATTTAGAGTTATGTTTCACAATTCTAATTCTACTGGTTGGTCCAGATGAATTGCTGTTATGTGAATGTATTTTAAAATATATTTTAAAGTTCCTGCCCCTGGTAATGAAGACTTTTTTTTTAGAAAAAGAAGACGTACAGAAATGAGAAGTGGTGGACTCATCTTTTATTGTTTCTTCTTTACTCAAATACAGACTTTAAAAAAATATATATTTTGGTTTGTTCAGAAGTGATACTATTACTGTTGCAGAGGGATAAATTGGAAGTGACCACCCATTTAAAAACACACCAGGTTTTCATTGTTTGTCAACATAGATAAGTAATCATTCCCAATTTCTTCCCTGTCCTGCATGGATCATTTTACAGTTCCAGAAGTATTTTGTGTTAAAGGATGACTAGTGTATAATTTGCTAGTTTTTACATAATAAAATAAGTTCTTTTTAACTCTTTTTTAAGTTAAAGAACTCAAGGTTCTTTAACACAGAGAGTAAAAACAGAGTAGAGGCTGGCCTTTGAGTGGGTAGGGGAGCTGGGAATTGTATGCTTGTCTGCATTACCACCTAAGTCAGGCTCCAGGGTAACTAGGAACTGCAAAGTTCTGAAGAAGAGAGAAGGGGGCTGATGTTTAACACATGGCCTGACTGGATAAGTCATTTTATTGGGGGACAGGAGAGGAGAATTGAAAACAGAAGTCAGAGACAGCTTTCCTTCTTCATCAGGCTTTATCTCTTCATTTTCTCTGCGTGAGAGCAACATTGGAAGTATTTTTAAGTCTAGGGGCTGGTCTGGATTGTCCACATCATTCTGCTACTAAACAAACCTATGAGAAGCAGGTTTTAGCAAAATGGGATAAGTTTGGAGTTGAGCCAGAGACATAAGGAGTGTATGCGTGCATGTGGTGGAGTAGGAGTTGGAGTTAGATACCCTGCATGTGTGTATTTTTATTTGCCTCTGCAGAGGGGAGAGAAGTTGTGCAAGATGCTCCCTTGAGATCTGTTTTCTTTCTCTGTCCCATTCCCTCTTCCTTGCCGTACAAGTGTTTGTGTGCAGTGAGGAAATGGGGAGGGAGGATGATTCTTCTGTCCCTGACTCAGCTCTGCCCTCTGTTCTAGCTTGATCTTTTTGTGTTATAATGAGCACAGTGGAGGGGGGGAAAATGATGCTCCCATTTTCTCATTACCTCTATTCCTTCTATTTCCTTCTGTGTATTTATGTTGCTCCTAAAATGCCAGTAAATGTCAGCTTCTATCCCTTAATGCTTATTTGTAGTGCTACACAAAGTAGCCTGCAGGGTGATCTGAAAAATTTGCTAGAGTTCTTGATGTGTTTTATTTATTGCCAAAACATTCAGGATCCAAAGACCATGATAGAATAGCAAGGTAGCTGGTTTTTACTGAGCTTGCTGGTCTCGTCTCATTTGTGCCATCTTTCAGCTGTCCTGTGTCAGAGACTGTGAGGAAAAGTGGGGGAATAAGGTTCTGCTAATGACAGATCCAAGACTACAGAACTGCTTTCCAGAGCAGATGATGATAAAACTGATTACTATCAGAGCAAATGTCAAGTAATTTCTTTTTTGTTTCGCTTTCACATAGAGGCAGCTGGAAGAGGCAGTAGGACAGGGTTCAGAGAACAGGTTGTAGCAGGGATGAGAAAGAAAAAGAAATTCCCAAAGGAAAGCAGGGAAGCAGAGGAGACTTTTCACTTGCAGTGATTTGTCGTTCATCCTTCAATGTTCCTGAGATGTTAAAAGAGAAGCAGGGCAGAAATGACCTAGGTGATATACTGAACTATAACCTAGCTAAGCTGTCTACTTTTCCACTCAGGTCCTGAAGTTGCTTAACAAAATCAACAGGCCTAATCAATCTTCTAGCAGGCTGTTTGGAGCAATTCAGATGTTGATTTCATAAAGCAATTTGTCTTCGGCAAGGTTGACAACACAATAAACTTTTATTAACAAAACAGCAGTCTGGCCAATCTTCCCTTCTGGTGGACACTGAACTGCAACAGCTCTCATGGTATGATTTCCTCAAGTGTGATATTGATCCTGGCCATGGTTCTATCAGTATTTTATATTGGCTCACATTTCTGATGAGTTGGGTTTTATAAAGTATGGGATTCTCTTCCGTGAATATGTTTAACTGCTGTTCAGGGCACATAATAATCAGTTGCTATTTTACCTGCAATGTGGTAGTTACAACTGAGAAACTGTGTCTTTCTGTATCTCAGTGCTGTCATTAGGTTATTGGTATACCAAGTGAAAATCAAAAATGAAGAAATTAACTAATATGTTGTACTCCATTAATGTAAAGGTGTTAAAATTGGGCAAAAACTGGTGAAATAAGGAAAGTGTAGGTAGGGGATTTGTTTCTTGCTTCTATTTTCAAATATTTAAAGGAACACTAAGGTCTTATGCTGAATTTGAGGTATTCTTCCTTAGTTAAGACTGCAATGACATGGTAGGTTAAATTTATGCTCTTACAGGGAAGAGAATATTGCAATTACAGACTGTTATGTCAAGCTTGCCTGTTCTTTTGGGATGTCAAATTCCAGATCAATTCAGATGAGCATCTCTGAGAGAGAAGCAAACCTCTGATCCATTCCACATGGAGTGTTTACCAAGAATGCTATTTACATGGCTGTGTACTAGCCTAACAGCAACACTGGCATAAATAAATGCTGAGGGAGAAGCTGGTAGTGTTATCAGAAGAAACTGTTTGGGGAGACCAGGAAGGCTGCTTGCAAAGTAATGAATAGGCCTTTAATAAATGAAGAAAAGATTGATCCATCTAGCTAAGCTTTATTGCTACTGTGGACTTGAGATTTTTTGCTGATCTTAAAATGATTTGTGTTTAATAGGTGTTAGCTATTAAGCTAGTTGTTAGTTAGTCCACCGAGTTCAAGTGGCACCCCTTAGTTTGCCTGGTAGAGACATTAAGTGAGGGCATGGTTTACTGCACAAAAGCCTTCTAAAGGCTGTCCCAAGCCTGTGGTCATGGACTGTGTAAGTGAACTAGCATCCAGTGCTCCGTCAGGAGGGATTTTTTTTTGTCTGTAAGCGTGCTGGAGAAGCTTTCATTACTTGCTGTGTACATTAAAGAATCCAATGTCCACTGCAGCCAATAGGGAGCCAGCAACTTTAATGGCTTTAAGAGGTTTGAAATAGTCTCAGCATGAGCTTTTAGTCTACAGTACTAATCCTTCATCTTTTGCAAATGTTTAGGCCACATTTCAAAGGCTTACAAACCGTGATGTAAATAGTATACAATAGTGCATTCAAAGGAAAATGCTAAAATAACCCTACAAATAATTTTCAGACTGCAGCAGGCATGAAGAAAAAAGGGTCAGGAATTAACACAATGCTTTAACTATCTTAGGTGAGAGGTATTTAAATATGTAAATATATAAATATATATGTTTTAAATCTCATATATATGTATTCCTTTCCAAGAACAGCACGCTATTGTCTTCATGAGTATGGAATATGAACCCAATAAAAAAAGGAATAGAGTGAACGAACCTCACTGTTCAGTGTTAGTAATATGTGAGTATTAGCCTGTGCTTAGTCTGAATTACATTTTCATGGAAGTAAGTAGCACCAGAAGTCAGTATCCAGATTCATAGTAAAAAGTATATTCTGATTTTCATGTTAAGAAAGTTATGATCCTGTCTTAAAAATGCCTCCAACAGCAAATAACATCCCATATAGTGATACACAGTATAATCACTTTAAGTATTCCCCAACATGTCCACTATCAGCCAAAAGACAAACATGAAAAGGATTTAGCCAAGGCATGCAAAGCAAATTGGACCAAAACCTCTCCAAAAATTAATAGTCTCTGTAAATGTAATTCAGGTGCCATAAGTTTATGTAGGTGACCCAGTGAAAACCTGGCTCAATGGGAGGATGTGGGTGTGGAAGCTCGCCTGAACTGGCACTGAGAAGCAAGGTGGAGAAGCAGCGCAAGTGGTGAGAAGACTGAAAAGGGTCACGACATCCTCCTCTGTAAGGAAAAGGATCAGAGCCGATTCAATCATGCCACGTATTGTGGAGAGAAAAAGCAATTTCTAAAAAAAAAAGATTTTGCTTTTAGCAAGTGTTTGAGGGATTATTCAGAGGAGGGTGAATACAGGAACTAAGTTTGTGCCCAGATCTGTATAGCATAACTCAGGTAAAACTTCTTGTTTACACAAATGGTGCTGAAGAGAAGACAAGTGAGTTTCAAAGAGTTCTTCAGCTAGAGAAAGACCAATCAGCATCTTTGTTCATAGGTGCCAACGAAAGACTCAGGCTGCATGTTGAAACACCACCAGTGACTTGTGTAGTAAGTGGGAACAGGGATAGCTTGGGTCTGCTTCGTGGTTACTGAACGTAGAAACTGAAACAGCTATGTTTGTTCAGCCCTAAGTGAAGAGTTTCGTAGCTCAGACTTTACCAGTGATCTAAGTCTGCCTTCTTCAGGAAGGACAGGTTAAAATTATGATGCAAAAAGTCTGTTAGTTCCTGATTTGCAGTCTTCCTTCTCATAATTCTTAGGTGGAGCAGAACTTTAAGATCCTTATTTGTTAGAAAACCATTTGAAAAGTGTTAAGGTTCTCTGTCCTTTATTTCTGATTTAAAAATCATGTACTGTATTGTCCTTATACCCTTATTTTTGTTCACTTCTGCCTTAAATAATTTTTGCAACTGAGATAAAACAATCAAAGAAAACATATTGTATCTCTATTTACACAATTCATCTTGCTGTCACCTACTCCAATGAATGATAAATCGTTTTTAGGATAGCGCATGACATTGAAAATATTACATTAAAACAAAACGTCTGTGCTTTTAGAATTGGTGAAAATGCTGAGACATTTAAAAACAAGCACAAGTTTACTGAAATAGCTATCCCTCAGACAGGAAACAATGCGTATCAAGCCAGGACTCAAATAACAGTCAAAGTCCGGTAATGTCTTCAAGATTTTTGAGACCTGACAAATTCTTTTCTTTCAGTTATATCTGTGACAAGTGGATGCAAAACACTGTACCTCGAAGAACACTAAATAGGGAAAAGGAACCAGAGAGTGTATAAGGCAGAGAAGGGCATGTTCAATCCGTTGTGAGAAACCTGATTTGGAAAGGGGTGTTCATGTGCCCTGAGATACACTACCAATGTCTGCATACATTTTTACTGCTATGTAACATAAAACTGGATTATTCACATTCCTTAGGTCTAGTCTCATCTGGGGTCTGTTTCAGCAAGCTGCATCTGTCTGCATTTGGTCTTCAACTTCTATGCTCTGTGTGTCACACAGAGCTCTGTAATCTTCAGACAAAATCTGCCTAATAATTGTAGGGTGTTTTTTGTTGTTGTTGTTTGTTTGTTGTTTTTTGTTTTTTCAATTAAACGCTTGAAATAAAGTGTGAGCCATTAGCAGTGTTTTTATTTGGTGGAGAGAGTGTGTTGCATGTCTTTGGGAGTGACATGGGATGTGGGGATACCTAAGCATACAAAGTGGAGCAGTAGTGGAGAGCAGTGCAGTATGGAAGAAACTGAACTTCGCTGCAGTATTCTCCATGCTGCCTTTTAGGAATGGTCTCTGGATTGAACTATCACCAAAACCAGGCTATAATGTTATTTTAGAGAGCTAACTGAAGAAGTCTAAAATAGAGAACAGGTAGGAAGGCATATGGGTGATCAAGGATCCCGTGCTCAGTTTTCTGTCCTGAGTCTTTTATTCAGTAGTGCAAAAGCATACTCTAAACACCTTGTGCTAGACAATTATTGGAGTGCTGATAATATCAATGATAAAAAGTTCAACATACTTCTTATTATAAACTTCTTATTGAAGTGTAATGAATGATATATCAGTTTGAGATGATATGGAGTTGCTCAGGAAACATCTGAAAAAACTTGAAAGTCTACATTGTGATGAGATAGTGATTACTTTCTAGTGTTTTGTAAATGGCAGGACTTTTCTAGAGCATGAAAAATTGTTTAAAATTTATGAGAAATGAATATAAAATTATACTGAATTGATTGAAACTTTTGAAAAATATTGAAGTAACTGAATGGCATAATATGCTAGCATTTTACACTTACCTTCCTGTGCAAGTATCATGCAATAGGCAAGATGGTGGTAAAGTGAGTCCTGTGTTCATTTTTGTGTGTGTTTTTTGATATATGTCAAAGTACAAATAGAAGGTTTCTTAATAAGTTCTTTTTGACACAAGCTGAAGAGAAGTGCTGCACAAGACCAAAGCTACCATTTATTTACTCACAAGGTGTGTTTATATGTTTTTACCAACACTGGGCTTTTGGAGTCTGTCAAAAGTGGCATTTTAAAAATGGTATGGAGAAGACTTTTCTTTCTTCCAAGAACTTTAATTTGTTATATCAGTAAGTCCTGACAGTCAAACAACAACAATAAACCTCCTAGCTTTTCTCTCTCTTTTGTAGGGTGATAGCTCCTATGTAAAGGATCGTTGGTGTGTGTTTGATGGATTTATGGTCTTTTGTCTTTGGGTGTCCCTGGTTTTACAGGTACTTATTTCACTCAGCTTTTTCAATGAATAGGTATTTGATTATGGAAAATATGTGGCAGAGACAAGTAATTATGAGCTGTGGAAGAATGGGTGTATATGGGTCAAATTGTTTTTAAAAATGTTGAATTCAATAGCATCATAATTGCACATTGCAGCGTATTTACACTAGCAGTAGAGTTTATCTTTTAATATTTATCTTGTTTAATTTTTTATCACTGAGATGTCATTAACAATCTGAAGCTTGCTACCATAAACTCTGCATAATCAAAAGTAGAGAGAAGTATCTTCAGAGAGCCTTACACCTTACGACAGTTGTGCTTGTCTTCTTCCATTGAGTTTATTGGATGTGATGGTAGCACAGGCAACTAAAGGGAGACTGATTCAAATAGATATTTGCAGTTCTGTAGGCATATTGACTGCGTAGGCAGAGGGGTTTCATGTAGTATGGGCCACACCCAACAAAACCTTTCCCATAATAGAAGGTAAATATAAAAATATAAAAAAATAAAATAAAAAAATAAATTTGGAAATAATGTGATAAGTTTTCATAAAGTAATGAACTTGGATCTGATGCAAAAAAAGCATGGACTGTTAAGATACAGGTCAAATTGTGTCCCACAAAACAGTTGGTCCTTAAGCCATTTTTTTTTGAATGAGAATAGATCAAGGACTGTGAGATTTGGCCTTTAATAACACAGGGACTGTAAAAGATCCATTGAGGTTGCCGCTAGGCAAAGCTTAACCACTTCTGAAAAATTTAAGATACGTTGTCATTTTCTGCTTTATACACAGTGAAGAATTTGGTACATCATGTATACATATACAGTTAAGATAGGCTGTTACAGATGAGCACCTCATTACCCAGCCTGTGCATTGCCAGGTTCCCCCTCCATTTTCTTAGTATTTTGAACAAATACTACATTAAGCAGTAACTCGCAGGATGGAAGATGAGGATAAAGAGAAGACATTTTTACCCAATCATTAAGCTGGAGTACCTACCCTGTCAAAGTATTAAGGAAATGTTTCCCTGTTCTGTGGCTTGGTTGAGAAATTTGTGCCCTAAATGGAGCCACAGGAGAACATGTGCAGTTTTCTCGAGCTCTTGGAATTAAATGGAGAATTTATAAACATATTGCAACATGTAAGGCAATCAGGATGTATCTACTTTTATATAATATGAAAAGCCTTGGTAGTGTGCCTCATTATCAGATACTGATTTTCATAATGGAAAATGGAAATTATTCACTTTTAATAAAGTTGTGGGAAACCTTTGAGGTAGGACTAGCACATATGCATGCAGCTTACACAAAGTTGCATGCTATTCTTGAGTTATTTGAGATAGAAGCATTATGAACATAGGCAGAGTACATTTTTAGAATTTCATTAGGATAACTTAGAAATGGATTAAAGGATTTATTAAGACTTTTCTTTTAAAAAACATGTTTAAAATGAATCATAAAATGAACCAAGAGACAATTGAAAATGAAAATGAAAATAAAAATCATATACAGTGTTCATAGTTTTAAAAATTGGGTAGTAAGTACCAAGAGGAACAGGACAGGGTTGTCAAAAATAAAAAATAAAAAATAAATGCTTATTTTCTTTGTAGGTGTTTGAAATTGCTGAAATAGTTGATCAGATGTCACCTTGGGGCATGTTGCGGATTCCACGACCACTCATTATGATTCGAGCATTCCGAATATATTTTCGTTTTGAGCTGCCAAGAACCAGGATAACAAATATCTTAAAGTAAGTAAGGCTGTTATCTAAAGAACAACAGACTTAGAACACTGAATAAAGCAGCTCAGAGAATGACTCTTAATGTTTAATGTGCATTTTCTTCCTGAGTTGTAGTTCTGGCAAAAATAAATAAATAAATAAATAAATAAATAAATAGAAAATTTTGCTCTTTTCTATACTTAAGGAATTATCAGGTTTCTATAAAGTGATCAAAACTGCTAGATATTTAAATAAATCTTAAATAATTTTGCTAATAATTGTAGCCAGCAATTTTCAACCAATTGGAGTAAATTGTCTTCAATTAGTGTAAGCATATAATAATCAAGGTGATGTGCAGTTGTATTGGTGTATGTATACAGACACTTGCAAGCATACACACATAAGTATATTCTGTACAGCATATAATGGTAATAAAAAAAAATGGTAATGTGAAAGGGTTTTTTGTATTTATTTGATGACAACTTCATCATCTCATCTTGCCTGTGCAATTAATTAGATACTATTTTACAAAATCTAGACTTTCTACATTTGATTTATTTACTTATTTTTATTCTGGTCTTTGTAGCTTACAGCTGTTTTAATTACTCTAACTTAGTTTAGAAAAAAATCATGGCTCTTTTTAAAATTTTATTTATTTATTTATTTATTTATTGATTTTGCCATGGTTCTGGCACAGAGCAAGAGATCAGTTTTGAAGACAAATTTTCTGTGGGATGAAAACCTCCTCTGTGTGTGATCATGCTTTCTATTCTGCAGTTTTTCAGAGGTGTCTTCACATTGCCTGTGCACTCAGTGTGCTGTTTCTCTTTTTGCCAGACGTTCTGGAGAGCAAATCTGGAGCGTTTCAATTTTCCTTCTCTTTTTTCTCCTCCTGTATGGAATCCTGGGGGTGCAGATGTTTGGAACTTTTACGTACCACTGCGTGACTGATGACACACAGCGAGGGTAAGTTGGCCTGGGTAGGCATAATATGAGGCTGTTCTTTCAGTGCATATATATTATTTTAGTTACCATCATTGGGTTTAAAATGGAATTAATAGGCTAAAAATGGTCCACCAAAGTCGATTCCACAGGATAAACTGGGGAAGCAAATATGTTATGAATTATGAAAAAAAAAAAAAAAAAAAAAAGATTTAAAATGGAACAGAGATGAAAATTATGGTATTGAGCAGGTATTGTTTTAGGGGATGAGGGCATGGGGATGTGTGTGGTGAGAGTGTGAGAGAGCAAGAGAGAGTCCAGCAGGAGAGCCTCTAGGAGGAGCATTACTGCTTGTGGCTGAGTCAAGTCACTGATGTTTCATCATCTTTTTCTGTTAACTCCAGTCTTTTCCCAGAATGTCTGGGTATGGGGCAAGACCTAAGGTACAGGGCAGAACTTTTCCACAGAATCTCACACCCTTTTTGGGATGAGAGATTACTGGGACCTGATACTCAGATGTAAAGCTAAAGATCCTTTTTACCCAGCCTTTGGAAAACACAAGTAATATTATATGCTTGTTATCAAGTGTACATCATGTTTTTGATTCAGCATGTACTTAAACAAAAGAGTAAGCTGAAGCCCAATATATGTAGCTTCTTGTCATTGGGATGCCTTATATGATTACAGTAAGTATATGCTTCTACATCCTGTTGAGCTGATGGCTTGGATGTATGCTTGACCACCATTGTGAGATTCTATTCCATCTATTTCTTTGCTGCTTCTCCTACTTCTTTGGATAGGGAAATGTTAGCTGTGGAGTTAAAACCTCTTCATCAGTCAAAATTTGAACCTTTTATTTCTGTATTGAATTTGTAAGAAAGTAAAATAGATAGAATAGACATTATAAGAAACACAAAACACTGCTTAATCTTCTACTGTGCAGAATAAAAAATCAGACTATTGCAAAATAGCATGTTAAAGATTTTTCTGAACTAGGATCTATAAGCTATCAAATACAAAATGAGATTATTAAAAGTGGCAGATACAGAAAAGGTTACAAAATTACTTGTGAATATGTTAGACATTACATGATGTTTTGTTAAAGAGTTGAATGAATTTTTGATATTTTCTTATGCATTTAGTGAGTATTATATTGTGTGGTTGTTTTTCACTTAGGAAATGAGGTATTTTATTCTGACCTTTTCTCATTTTTTTAAAGAAAAATTTTTATAGCACAGACTTTTTAGTTTCCCATAGACATGGGAAAAAAATCTTTGTGAAAATTTTATTTGTGTTAACGAGATCTGTGATTCTATGATTTACTTATGTAGTTTGAAAAAACAGGAAATAGGATTCGTAATACAGGAAAGATCATGCATCTTGTTATTGCTTCTATCAGTGAATGTAGCCTTTCCCAGAATTCAATTGAAAAGATGAAATGGAACATTATAAGGTGTGATTTTGATATGAAATAATGAGTCTGTAATTTTAAGGTTGTCCATAATTTTAGTTTCTTCTGCATGTACTGGGTTGCTCTATGAATATTGCATTATTGAAAAATAATGCGAAAGTGTTTATGGTTCAATTTTAGGTTGTTGAAAAGCTGAATTACAGGAAAAGGTTAAAATGGTCAAATATCCAATACATAAAATAAAAAAATAAAAGCCTGTCTAAAATGTGTTAAAGATAGAAAAGTAAAGTATGCAGAAATAAAGAAATGTGAGACTTGGAGTTCAACATGTATTCTAGTCTTAACAACTTTTTCTTTCACTATCTTTGTATATGTATTTTTAGCTCTTCAGAAGTTAGACGTCTAATTTAAGTTACATTTTAGATACCTGAGATAGGCATCTTCAGAAAGTAATTAATCACTTTTGTCTTCTCCAAAACTGACTTCTAACTTTAAATGGCTCCTATGGTTGTGTATGAGGAGTACAGTTACACTGAAAACCACTTTTCCCCTTCATTTACTCTGACAAAGGAAGGGTGCTCACACAGTGAACAATATCTTTTTTTCTTTTCTCCCTGACGTGGATTCACACCTTACTTGTGACATACTGCTCATTCTTACTCTGAAAACACTTTTTTCTTCTTCCTGTAACATTCATCATTATGCTTTGTGAAAGCTTATACATATGTGATTGTTTTTTCATTTCTAAGGAATGCCAGGTAGCAACTCTGGGTGGAGTTAGTCTGTCCCCTCTTCACATAGGTCAGGGCTGGTCCTAGCAGAACTGCCTGCATAGCTTTTCACTGGATTGGAAAAACAGAAATAAGTAACAGTTGTACTGCCAAAAGAGGGTAAATTGGAGGCTGTTCTTCAAAAGGAGGCATCACACCACCTCTCAACTGGGAAGAGTTTATTAGCTTTGACGTGGTAGAGCACAAAAGCATGAAAATTGCCTAGAAAAATCTGACTTCTGTCTTTGAAGCTCAGTTTCTCAACTTCATAGTAAAGCTTCTCTCAAAATTTGAGTCTGGCTGTCCATGTCTCTCTACCTCAGGTGGTTCTGTTCCACGCCATGGAGAATGGCCAGTGCTGACTGTACTTGGCATTGAATAACTTCAGAGACTAAAGCATAGCCTCTAATGAGCCACAACTGTAAACACTCAATATTTCTGCAAGCCAGATCTGAGGCTCCCAAGTCAAGCTTTGAAAATGAAAAGCACGTAATTAGTGGCTACCTTTGAGAACTTAGATTTCGTGTGATTTATCTCGTACTAAGCAGAATTGTATGGCAAAAAAAGCAAGGGTAAAATCTTATTGCTGAGGTCAAGACTCATCCATTTTTGAAAGCAGCCTTAGTAAGTCTACTGCCTTCTGAATTATTATTATACAGGAGACAAGCATCTCCTGCAAATAGCATCTTAAAATCTTGCTATTCCTTCCTATTTGAAAGGACGTGTCTCATCAGACACTCATTGCCTCTTTGACTGCTGCAAGTTCTTTTATCTTTCCATCCCTCTTGACGCCCACATTCCCTGACCTCCTGTCTCTCCACCTCCTCAGTCAGTTTCTAATGTTAACTTTGACAAACAGAAATACTGGAGTGAGCTAACTGTAGTCTTAAGTTTTTCATTCTGTCTGTGAAATCAGCAAAATCCAACTTCCTTCCAAAGGCTGAAAAGTTTGTTTGTTCGTTTGATGTTAAGTCCTTTTTTCCCTCATTCATGTGATCTTCTTTATTTTTTCCTGACTTATTTTTCTATATAGGGAACACTGTCATCTTCCTAGGCAATTTTCTAACTCAGTGTTCTCTTTGTGATTATTATTTGTCTTTTTACAGCTCTTCTGTTACAGCTTTTTCCTGATGATTTCTCTGACTGTTTTCTGCCAATGAGTGCTATACTGTGTAGACTTCCTTATCACAGATCTTTTGGGGCAATCCCAGACCTAAGCACAGCCTGAGAGAAGAACTCACTGAGAGCAGCTCTGCAGAGAAAGAATTGGGGATTCTGGAGGATGAAAGGCTCAACACAAGCCAGCTGTGTGTGCTTGCAGCCCAGAAGGCCAACTGCATCCTGGGCTGCACCAACAGAGGAGTGGCCAGCACGGGAGGGAGGGGATTGTGCCCCTCTGCTCTGCCCTGGTGAGGCCCCACTTGTCCTGCATCCAGGGCTGGGGTCCTCAGCACAATAAGGATGTGGGGCTGGTCCAGAGCAGGTCCAGAAGAGGGCCATGAAGTTGATCTTGGCTGGAGAACCTCTCCTGTGAAAGAAGGCTGAGAGGCTGGGGATGTTCAGCCTGGAAATAAGAAAGCTCAAGAGAGACCTCACTGAGGCCTTTCAGTACTTAAAAGGAGCTTATAAAAAAAGTTGGAGAGGTACTTTTTACATCAGCAAATAGTGATAGGACAATGGGGAATGGTTTTAAACTAAAAGAGGGAAGATTTAGATTAAATGTTGGGAGGAAATTCTTCACTGTGAGGGCGATGAGGAAGGTGGTTGCCCAGAGAAGCTGTGGCTACCCCTTCCTTGGAGGTGTTCAAGGCCAGGCTGGATAGGGCTTTGAGCAACCTGGTCTGGTGGGAGATGTCCCTGCCCATGGCAGGGGTGTTGGAACTGGGTGATCTTTAATGTCCTTTCCAACTCAAGACATTCTATGATTCTGTGATTCTTTAGTTTCTTGAAAGACATAGAGTATGATTCTAATATAATATATAAATAGACAATTATCTAAATAAGTTGATACATTATAAGCAGTTTGAGAGCTCCTTTTGTAATATCTGCAATTAATTTCAAAGAGGTGAACAAATGTGGGGAAAGTAGGTTGTTTTCCCAAATCTACTCTATTTTATTCTTGGGCAACTTCAGTGTACAAAAAGTACTTCCACAAGGACATATGAGAGAAATTTTTTCAAAACCTTTTCTTTGGCTCTGTTAGAGAGGTTTATAAATCTTCACAGACATACTACTAAGTGTTTTATTTTTGTTACCAAGATATGTTTGACTACACAAAAATATTTTGTAATACATGATTAGATTATATTTATTCCACAACAGCGTATTTTCCTTTTATAGGGGAAAGGAAGCTTTCCCTCAGCAAAAGGAAGGAGGTTAGCACAGCTAAAAAACATAAAATGTAGTAATTACCTAATTCTTCAAACTCACTCTTTAAGGTCCTTTGTTTATGGTTTCAGTAGGATATAGGCTGAGTATTTCTGTAGACTTGTCTGCCTTGTCACCGTGGCAATCAATTTAAAATCCTTCTTGCAAGGTTTAAAGAACTGACCAGGAAAACAGATAAGAAAAATAATTACCAAGTAATAAAAAGATCTAAGAGATTCTTGGTCATCTTTTCTATCTATCAATAGCCCCCCCCCCAAAATGTCAGAAAACAGCTTCAAAGATGCTGAAGCTTAAAGCTTACCACAATATCTAATAGAAGAAATAAATATGATTAAAAAGAACAAAATGGATTTGAGATAATGTCTTACATCAGCAGTGGGAAAATAAGTATGAGTAATTGAGTTTTGGAGAAAGGGGAAAAAACAAAGGCCAAACTTGAAAAAGCAACATAACAAGACTTCTTTAACAAGGCATATTAATTTGTTGATGCCAATTAAACAACCAGCACTACTTTATTATTGTGCTTGGGATTTATTGAGAATCTTTGTAATGGTGATATGTCTGGTATTTCTTCAGGGTAAAGAAAACTGAAAGAAATCTTGCTTTTTCCAAGCCAAATATTATTTAGACCCTAACCAAAAATCAAGAAAAATACAGCATCAGACTAAAACAGAACTAATCCTATTCAAATGAGATCCTGTCAAAAGAGTGGAAGACAACGTTAAGGTGATGGCCAGTATAGAAACCCAAGAGAAGTGGTCTTCATCCTCATTTTCAAAGGGTGCATGATTTCTGAGCACAGATCCTGATTTTGACCAGAGTAGTTAAATAGAGTTATCCAAAGCAATTGAACTATTGATTTATTTCATATAGGCTTCCCAGAGCTTCTGTTCGTCCATCTCCACTTTGAATGAAAAGGTATAGTTTTAACAAAGATCTAAGATGGAAAACCGAGTAGCCTTGGATCTTGGTGGTTCACTAATGGTACATGCTTACCTGTGTTAAGATTTGAGAAGATTTGGATTTACATAGTTTTGGCTCCAGTGGAGACATTAAAGTTTATTGCATTTCTGCTCAGCCTTTCAGCATTAATGGGATTCCTGTCCTCTGGCTGATTAGTACTCTTTTTGAGTAAACTAGAGCCTAGAAATAACTGAACTTTCTGTAGGAAACTTGTAGGCTCAAGGGGAACTTCATCACTTTTCCAGTACTTAAAAGGTGGCTACATAGGGGACAGAGGCTCTCTCTTCACAAGGACCCACGTGGAGAGAACAAGGGGCAATGGGTACAATGTACACCAGAAGAGGTTTCATCTTGATACAAGAAAGGATTTTATTACAGTGAGAACAGTCAATCACTGGATCAACCTCATCCTCATGACTGGAGGTTTTCAAGATGCAGCTGGACAGGGTACTTAGTTTCATCTAGGCTCTCTTTTCCATGACATGTGGAACCAGATGATACTTGGAGGTCCTTTCCAACCTAGTCTGTTCTATGTTTTTATTATTTATATTGCAAAAGTAAGCCAGACAAGAAATGGAGGAGTCTGTGGATGTTTTGACATTGATAAGTTAGAGAGCAGCTGTCACTGAGTGGTACATCCATCTTAGCCCACAGAGAAGAAGAGTCATAGAATGGCTCCTGTTGGAAGAGACCTTAAAGTTATCTAACTCCAACTCCCTGGCATAGACAGGAATGCCACCCACTAGATCAGGTTGGCCAAGGCCCCATCAAGCCTGGCCTTGAACACCTTCAGGGATGGGGCATCCACAACTGCTCTTAGCAACCTGTCCCAGTGCCTCACTACCCTTACAGTGAAGAATTTCCTCCTAAGTCCTAGTTTAAATCTATCCTCTTATAGTTTAAGACTTCCTCTAGGGAACCTGCTTTTGCAGGACATCTCTTGAGGTCCCTTCCAACCCCTACAATTAAGAGATTCTTTGATTCTCTGATTCTTTGCCTCCATCTTCACTGACAGACAGACTAGCCAAGTCTTTTATTTCCCTAAACCTGTAGATGGAGGCTGGGAAAGCAGAGTCCCACCCACTGTAAGTGAAGAGCAGGTTTGATATCACCCATTACTGATAATTCAGGCTGGCAGTGATGAAATTGCTAAGAGAAGCCTGACGGCTATTGAAAGGGACTTCAGGGGATGGGGGTGGTTACTGGATGGAGTGGGTGTGCAGGTGGTGTTTTCCACTATCCCTTCAGTGGTTGGGAGGGATATTGAGCACACCTGGAAGGCCCAGCTGATGAGTACATGGCTGAGAGGCTGGTGCAGTCAGGGGATTTTTTATTTATTTATTTATTTATTTATTTGATCATGGGGAGGTTTATTCAGCACCTGGCCTGATGGCTGCTTATGGGTTCCACCTGTCCCAAAGGGGGAGATAGACTCTAGCCCAGGAACTGGTGGGGCTCACTGAGAGGGCTTTAAACTAGGTTGAAGGGGGATGGGAGAAAATACGACTTGATAGAGATGAGCCTGGGAGAACCATTCCAGGGTTGGGGGTGAGAGCAGTGGTGTGACTCAAGTGCATCTACACCAATACATGCAGCATGAGCAACAAACAGAAGGAGGAGGAGCTGGAATCTGTTGTGTGGCAGGCAAACTATGACATAGTTGCCATCTCTGAAACTGGTGGGACCACTCCCATGACTGAGGTGTTGCAATGGAAAGCTACAAGCTTTTCAGAAGGGACAGGAAGCTAAGGAGGGGCTTTGGTGTAGCTTTCTATATTAAGAGAGTGTTTTGATGCTGTTGAGATCGAAGCTGGGAAAGAAAAGGTAGAGTCCTTGTGGATAAGGATTAGGGCAACAAGGCAGACATGCTGGTGAAACCAGGATGGAGAGAAGGACGACGCTTTCCATAAGCAGCTGGTAGAAGTTGCTCAAGCACCAGTGCTTGTCCTCATGGGCAAGTTTAACTTCCCAGACATATGCTGGAAATACAATACAGCTCTGAGGAAGCAGTCTAGAAGGTTCCTGGAGTGTGTGAAAGACAGCTTCCTGACTCAGCTGGTCAGTGAGCCGACCAGAGGGGGTGCCCGTTGACCTGCTCTTCACAAACAGAGGAGGACTGGTGGCAGATGTGGTGGTAGGGAGCTGTCTTGGGCAGAGTGACCATGACATGGTAGAGTTCTCTGTTCTTGGTGAAGTCAGGAGGGTTGTCAGTAAAACTGCTACCTTGGACTTCTGGAGGGCAGACATTCAATTTTGCAGGACACTGGTAGGGAGAGTCCCCTGGGAGTCAGTCCTGAAGGACAGAGGGGTCCAGAAAGGCTGGACACTCCTCAAGAAGGAAATCTTAAAGGCTCAGGAGCAGGCTGTCCCCACATGCCATAAGATGAGCCAGTGGGGAAGACCAGCGTGGCTGAACAGGGAACTTTTTCTCTGTATTTGGGAGAAAAAGAGAGTTTATGTCTGGTGGAAGAAGGGACAGTCAACTCGGGGAGAGTACAAGGAAGTTGCCAGGATATGAAGAGAAAAAATCAGGAAGGCAAAAGCCTAGCACAAGCTCAGCCTGGCCACTATGGTCAAGGATAACAAAAATATTTTTATAAATATATTAATGGAAAGAGGAGGGCCAAAGAGAATCTCCATTCTTTACTGGATGCAGAGGGGTACAGGACGACAGAGGATAAAAAAATGGCTGAGGTTCTTAACGCCTTCTTTGCATCTGTCTGTACTAGCCAGACCACTTATCCTCAAGGTACTCATCCTCCTGACCTGGAAGTTTGGGATAGGGAGCGGAAGAAACACCCCACAGTTCAGGTAGAAACAGTTAAGAGACCTGCTGCTCCACCTGGACTGTCATAAGTCCGTGGGGCCAGATGGGATCCACCCAAGGGTGCTGAGAGGGCTGGAGGAGGTGACTGCCAAGCCGCTTCCCATCATTGTTAATGTCATCCAGAGAGGTCCTAGATGACTGGAGACTTGCTAATGTGACGCCCATCTATAAGAAGGGATGTGAGGAGCCAGAGAACTACAGGCCAATCAGCCTGATCTCAGTGACAGAAAAGGTGATGGAACAGGTCATCTTGAATGCAGTTATGCAATGTATGCAGGACCACCAGGGGATCAGGCCCAGTCAGCATGAGTTCATGAAAGGCAAGTCCTGCCTGACCAAATTCATCTCCATAATGTGGTGGAACAGAGGGAAGTGGATCCACCTCGGCCAGAGCAGACCTGGAACTACCCTGGCATGCCTTTGCTCCCTGCCATCAGAATGCAGCAACAGTGTTGCAAGAGTGCCTGGCCAGCTCTCTACCCGTGGCTCATCCTCAACCCCAAGCATTAGCTTGGAGCAGCCAAACACCATAGACATCCCATAGGCTCACCTGTAAGACGTCTCAGCCAATTCTCAGGGGTTGCGTGAGAGGTGGCAATGATCCATTTTGTGCAGTTTTGACATCTCAGGTTATGTTTTAAAATGGAGGGGTCACACTGCTTTCTCCTGGATAAAATTAGAGCTTTGGTGGAATGGCCAGTTCTCTTATCAAACACCTAATAGTTTCCATATGGAGTTAGCTGGGTGATGCTGAAAGTTTGTTCTCAGGTGCTCAGTAATAGCAGCCCGCTTCTTTGCTATGCCAAGAGTCGCAGCTCTTGCCTCTTGAGATATAGCATTAGTCACTGAGCTATGTAAACACATTTGTTGAAGGCATCCAGTGTGGGGTCTTGACACTTCACAACACAAGCTGTAGGAAGGAATTTGTTTTGCATATAGTTCAGATTTAGAGTCAGGGCAGTATTGCTCTATGATGTTGAGGAATACCCTGTCTCATGGCTAAGATGGAAATTCACAGAAGTAAACCCGCGAGGTGCACTGTTCCAAGCTGAGACAGGTAAACCTTCCGGTTAGCTAGCGTAGCTAGCTGCTGTTGTGAGTGATGGGTCCCAAATGCTTGTGAGATTTGATGGACAAGAATCCCAGCTTAACTTGAGGTTTATGATTTTCAAATTCTACAGTGCAGTTTGCTGACCATATCTTTCTTCTACATTTGGTAGACAGCTACTGGGAAGGTATTTTTCTTCATTTATCCCAGTTTGCTATGCAAACTTAGTTTTTTTGAAGTGATCCTGAACATACTTTAAAGTCACAATAGATCAGTCTTCAGCTTAGATTGTTTCATACATTTCAGTTCATGTCTTTGCAATTTAAAAGAGAACTGAGATGTTTTTCACTTTTTTAAATTTTCTAGGGAAGTACTTTATTGGGTTGTCATAAATACTGTATGTAGATCACTTAAACATTAAACATGTAAAAAACTCTAATTTGAAACCCTTTGTTGAAGTGCAGATTCATGTAAGCTAGATAGATTTAACTCTTCCTTTTTATTAACACTAATATTGACAGCCTTATTTGTTGTGTGAGTTCCATTTATTCATGTTGTTTTTATTCCTGTGAGATGCCTTACATTAGCATATGTATCTTGCAATTGCTATTTAAATTCAGTTCCCTCATGAATGATTGTAGCAGCCACAAAAATATGCCATCATAGACTTTCTATGCCAGGTGGCATTTGATAAAATTTCAGTACAAGTACTGATCCATGCATACTGCACATGAACAAATGCACACTGGAACATTTGTATTTTCTTTTTTGAGCTTTGTTTTCTTGTGGCTGGGTGTACATTCCAGAAATGTCCACAGGAAAGAGTCAATCTTCTAATGATTTTTCTGTGGCTAACTTCAGTGTGACCAGCAGGGCTAGGGAGGTGATCGTCCCCCTGTACTCGGCTCTGGTGAGGCCGCACCTCGAATACTGTGTTCAGTTTTGGGCCCCTCGCTACAAGAAGGACATCGAGGTGCTTGAGCGAGTCCAGAGAAGAGCGACGAAGCTGGTGAGGGGCCTGGAGAACAAGCCCTACGAGGAGCGGCTGAGGGAGCTGGGATTGTTCAGCCTGGAGAAAAGGAGGCTCAGGGGTGACCTTATCGCTCTCTACAGGTACCTCAAAGGAGGCTGTAGCGAGGTGGCGGTTGGTCTGTTCTCCCACGTGCCTGGTGACAGGACGAGGGGGAATGGGCTTAAGTTGCGCCAGGGGAATTTTAGGTTGGATCTTAGGAAGAACTTCTTTACCGAAAGGGTTGTTAGACGTTGGAACGGGCTGCCCAGGGAAGTGGTGGAGTCACCATCCCTGGAGGTCTTTAAAAGACATTTAGATGTAGAGCTTAGGGATATGGTTTAGTGGGGACTGTTAGTGTTAGGTCAGAGGTTGGACTCGATGATCTTGAGGTCTCTTCCAACCTAGAAATTCTGTGATTCTGTAACTTCGGTGGCCTTGTTACTCTGAAGGGTAATGACGAAGTGAATTGAATGTGATCTTTTCTAATTTTGGTAACAAGTGATCAAACCAGTGGACTGTCAAAGCTTTTCAGTAGCTGTAATCATTCTGTTCTCATTCACATGCATTTACAGCATTCACAGCATTGGCTTTGGATAACATAAGCGATCTGTCATAAGTACAGAGTCATCTGGTTTTGATATCAGCATCAGTGTTCAGAACCTACCTACATGCCGTGAATTCCCTTTCTGGCTTGTGGAGAGAGACAGGTACTTCTGGAGTATTATGGAACCCACCAGCCTCCAAACCCTTGGAGGTGTGTTTCAGTCTCCAAAATTCATGTGAAGTGAATAGGAATAGATCAATCATCAATGGCACACTGTACACCCTTACTTAGGTCATGTATGAAATGAAAAAAGCCACAAGCCCAATCAAATCAGTCTTTTACTAGTATTACTGCCTTATGTAGTAGGCAGTTTGATTTAATCGTACCTTATGACTGAATATGGGTGGAAGAGAAAGGAAATAAAATCAGTGCTTATTTTAATTTACTAAATAAACGTAAACCATTTCTTTTTTTTTTTCTTGAAAAATTGACCAAAGAAGCAAAAGAAACTAGCAGTTTTGTCTATAAAGACTCAAGCTTTGACACTAGCAGACTGTGTGAAAACTACCAAAAGCTAGTGAAACCTGAAACTGAACATGGAAAAAATCAATAAAAGATCAGAACTGAATGACAAGATATAAAAGTCTATGTACTGTGGGGCAAATATACTGAAAGACAATGTAGTAGCAGTGGTAAAATAGTACAGTATCTATATTTTAAATTTATATTCAAAAGAAACGATTGGATCATCTAGTCCGACTTCATTATGTCTCTCCTGGCGGGAGCTCTATAGCTTGTATCTGACTCTAGTGTGTCTTGAGCACAATATTGATTATAATTGGTGTGAGTGCAATGCAAAGAGATAGATTAATTCATTATTATTCTGCTTGTACAGACTGGAAGACAGTGGCTTTTTCTTGCCATGATTGTAGAATCATAGAACAGTTTGGTTTGGAAGGCACTCTAAAGACCACCCAGTTCGAACCCCCCTGCCATGGGCAGGGACACCTGCCACTAGATCAGGAGATCAGCAGATTGAGGATCAACCTCCCACCAGACCAGGTTGCCCAAAGCCCCATCCAGCCTGGCCTTGAACACCTCCAGGGAAGGGGCATCCACAGCTTCTCTGGGCAACCTGTGCCAGTGCCTCACCACCCTCTGAGTAAAGAATTTCTTCCTAACATATAATATAAATCTACCCTCTTTCAATTTAAAGCCATTACTCCTTGTCCTATCACTCCACTCCCTGACAAAGAGTCCCTTCCCAGCTTTCCTATAGCCCCTGTTAGGTACTGAAAGGCCTCAGTGAGGTCCCTGGAGACTTCTCTTTTCCAGGCTGAACAACCCCAACGCCCTCAGCCTGTCTTCATAGGAGAGGAGCTCCAGCCCTTTAGATTAGCTTTGTGGCCCTCCTCTGGACTTATTATAATACTTCCATGTTCTGGGGTTCCCAGATCTGAATGCAGTGCTCCATGTGAGGTCTTAGGACAGCAGAGTTGAGGAGGAGAATCACCTCCCTTGACCTGCTAGCCATACTTCTTTTAATGTAGCCCAGGATGTGGTTGGCTTTCTGGACTGGAAGCACACACTGCTGGCTCTCATCAACTAGCACCCCCAGGTCTTTCTCCTCAGGGCTGCTCTCAATCCATTCTCCACCCAGCCTGTATTTGTGCATGGGATTGCTTCAGCCCAGATGCAGGGCCTTGCACTTGGCCTTGTTGAACTTCACGAGGTCCATACAGGCTCACCTCTCAAGCCTGTCCAGGTCCCTCTGGATGGTATCCCTTCCCTCCAGCTTGTCGACTGCACAGTACAGCTTGGTGTCATTGGCACAGTTGCTGAAGGTGCACTCTATCCCACTGTCACCAAAAAAGATGTTAAATACTACCAGTCCCAGCACTGACCCCTGAAGAATGCCACTTGTTACTATCTCCACCTAGTCACTGAGCCGCTGACTGCAACTCTGAGTTTGACCATCCAGCCAATTCCTTACCCCCTGAGTGGTCCATCCATCAAATCCATGTCTCTCCAATGTAGAGACAAGGATACCATGGCGGATAGTGTCAAATGTCCAAGTCCAGGTAGATGATGTCAGTTGTTCTTCCTCTATCCACAAATGCAGTGGATTTAAAAAAAAAAAAAAAATGCATAAAATAAGATCATAAATGATATACTATGAAAATTATGAGAGGTTGCCCTATTAAAGCCCCTTGTTTTAAACTCTCACATAGCATCTCTATTCTATAACATAGCATTCCCATCTGTAGTGGGTTTATGTGGCAAGGTTTTGGTAGCAGGGGGCCATAGGGGTGGCTCCTGTGAGAAGGATCTAGAAGCTGCCCCATGTTTGGTAAGGGCCCCACTGCAGACCACAGCTGAGTCAATAAGTGATGTTTTGCGCCTCTGTGAGAGCATATTCAAGACAGGGGAAAAAAATGGTGTGCCACACAGCAGCTGGGAGGGTGAGAGGAGTGAGAAACAGCCTTGCAGGTGCCAAGGTCAGTGAAAAAGGAGGGGGAGAGGTGCTCCAGGCGCCGGAGCAGAAGTCCCCTGTGGCCTGTGGTGAGGACCATGGTGAAGCAGGATGTCCCCCTGCAGCCCATGGAGTACCACGGTGGAGCAGGGTTCCACGCTGCAGCCTGTGGAGGAGACCACAGTGAAGCAGGTGGACCTGCCCCGACGGAGACTGCGGCCTGTGGAAGACCCCTGCCGGAGCAGATTCCGGGCTGGACCTGTAGGCTGTGGAGAGGAGACCACGCAGGAGCAGGTGACCTGGCAGGAGCTGCTGCCCGTGGGGGACCCAGGTTGGAGCAGTTTGCTCCAAAGGGATGGACCCCGTGGTACGGACCCATATCTGGAACAGTTCTTGAAGAGCTGCTGCCTGTGGACATCCCATGCTGGATCAGTTCGGCAAGGACTGCATCCCGTGGGTGGGACCCCACAGCACAGGGGACAAGAGTGACTGAGAAGGAGCGGCAGAGAAGAAGTGCTATAGACTGACCATAACCCCTATTCCCCCGTTCCCCTGCGCTGCTCAGGGGGAGGAGGTGGAAGAGGGTGGATGGGGGGGAAGGTGCTTTCAGTTTCTTTCCTTTGTTTCTCACTTCTCTAGCTTGTTAGTAATAAGCAATAAATCTTACTATCTCTCTATGCTGAGTCTGTTTTGCCCATCACGATAATTATTGCGTGATCTCCTCATCCTTATCTCAACCCTTGAGTCCCTTTCATCGTATTTTCTCCTCGCTCCTCTTTGAGGAGGGGGAGTGAGAGAGTGGTTGTGGTGGAACTCGGCCGCCCACCCGAGTAAAACCATCACACCATCCTCTTCTATCCTCTTTATTCTGTAGGTCATAAGACCTAACATTTGCTCTCTGTGATCCTTCCTGTGCAACTTCGCATTTGGCTATATTAAATCACATTTTTTTTGTTGGATTCAGGTAACCAAGTGATCCTGATAACCTTATTGCCTTGATCTTCGTGTAATTTATGTGTTCTGTGCCTGTTCTTGTTTTTATACTATTTTTACCTCATTGATTATGGTAGATCATGATGCTCATTTCAACAGCAAGTATTTCATAAGATGTCAGTTAATCAGTTTTCAGCCCTTTTATCCTGTGTTTTATCAATACTATATAATGCCAACTTTTTAATCAGTTGTGGTATTGAATTAATTACTTTACAAAGCCTAAGGTAGACAATTTCATTGGGCAAATTTGCAGTCTTATCAAAATCATGCTAGTATGATGAGAATTATTTTCTGTATTCCATACTGCCTGTCATTAATTACATTCAAGTTCTTTACTCTTTATCAGTTACACTGTGTAAGAGCTCATTCTTTCTTTTGTCTTGGTCGATGTCAGGATAACCAGTCATACTGCTTGTCCTTTGAAACTAATGGCACATTAGCATTCTTCTGGGATTCCCCTGCTATTTCAAGTTTTATTAAAAATTAATGGGGATATGAGAGATGCCCTCAGTTATTTGGGCCTGTTGATTTGAATATAATTATCCCTAGCAGATGCTATCTAATATTCTCCTCAGTTACTAAATATTGAGTAGTGAAATCTGTGTTTGCCAAGTTAAAATGTAAAATATGGCATGTTGCCAAAGCTGAAGCGTTGTGCTTGTAGTGTCCCTAAAGTCATGAGTCCTTGAAGCATGCACTATCTTATTTTTTTAATGTAATAAAAATAATAAATAGATATCAGAGACAATCTGTTACCAGACAGCTTAGAGAGCTTTATGGTTATAATTACAGATATAATTATGAGAAACATTAAATATGGATGATGTTTTCACACAGTTTAAAAGATAAAACAGATTTTGTTCTCTGATTAAAAACAGGAAACTGGTTCTGTAAATATGGTGCGTGATGACTTTAGATCTGAGTTTGTCTAAAAGTAAAACATAACATTAAAAAATTAGCCTTGGGAAGGTTATAAAATATCAGAGGGAGAGTTGTGCCTAGGCATAAGTGTAATCCTTAAGCCAGCAGGGTACTCTCTGAAATTTCTTTATCTCTCACCATTGATTTTGGATGATTCTGTTAGTGGATTATCTAGAACCTGTAATGATTCCAGCAGCAGCATTGTTTTAAGCTGCAATCTTTTCTGCAGAAATTGAAAGATCTAGTGAAAGATTTTCAATGGAGACTGATTACAGTATGACTCTTGTCTATTGAAGTTGATGGTTATATATGCCCCTGACTTTGGTGACAGATGGGTTAGCTGACAGTGAGTGCACTTTGAAAAGATATGCTCAATCATGATAGTAAACTACTACTGCAAATTTCAGAAATGTCAACATCACTAATTTATATATTAATATCTACCTTGTTAAGCAGAGGCCATAGTGTGATAAAAACAATGAAAATGGTCAAGAGAAAACTTCATGATAGAAACAAAATTCTTCTAAAATAATGAATAATTTATAAATATTATAACAATATTATTATTCTAACAACTGTGCAGGAGTACTGATGTTATTGTTTGGTCCTTCTATAAACAGAGCAGTAGTATAAGGAAGTAGTCTAGGAACCACCTGTTAATAGCAGTTGTTCAGAGGTCCCACTGGAGAAAATGGAATTGATTGGGTAAGCCCAGTAAGAATTCAGGTATGGATTTGGGAAACAAGTTACATTTAAAAGGGCAAACTGAAAGGATGAAAGGAGGCTTTTGGCTTTTGTAGGTACTTAGATTGTTTTCATGGTCACCAAGAAACAAATAGACAAAAACAACAACAACAACAACAAACTTTTTATTTATTTTTATTTTTTTTCACAAGGAGTCAGCTAGAAAGCAAGCACTTGTCCTTTTAGGTTACCTGTCTTAAATTCCCAGAGTCTCTGAAAACAAAAATAACTTAGAATACGAAAGAAATATTTTAAACTACCTAGTGATAACAGCAACTGTACATTAATTGGCATGAGCTATCTGACCTTTTAACAAGACATATTCTAAGTAGAAAAGTTCATATACATATACTTTCTATGCAGTGTTACTGGTATAATGTGGTCATAGGAACCTTAATCTCAGATTTCCTGATTTTTGTGGGTATAAGATTAAAGACATTAATTATAGGTATGCCAAGAATATTTATTTTCTGTAATTTACCTGCTTTAAGGAAAGTCCCTTGATTAGAAAACAAGGTTCTGTGCTCTAAAACTGGAGGATGATATAGGGGGAAAACAAAACAAGACTGATGAGTTGGTTTATCGACCATAGGAACCATCATTTTTTGACTTTGAAGGGTTTGAGGCAGTTATCCATCTGTAGCCATTCAGGACTGGACCCAGTATTGACTCCTGGGGTACTCCATGTTGAACCCTGGGGTACCCTTTAGCCTGCAGCCTTGCAACACCTGGTTTTAGTGCGGAGAGGGAGAGGATTGTTCTTGGCTAACATAGAAGATCGTTCAGCTGCAGCTAATTCATATTTAGTTAGTGAATTCTTTACCTAATTCACTGTTTGGAGCAATATTTCTATACCTTATCAGTAAACTTCCTTTTTATTTATTTATTTTTTCTGTAATTTTCTGGGTCTGGAAACTGCATGAGTAAGTTGGTAATTTCAATTAGCTTTCTAGTGTTATCTTTAAAAATTATTAGAACACCAGAATATATATATATATTTCTCAATTTCTATTGGATAGATGACATAGAAAAGGAGCACATCTACTGCCTCAAGTTCTTCTTGTGATATACATAGGTGTACATACACCATATACAGTGCATATGTAGTCAGGAAGATCTTCATGCATTTAAAAGCATATCAGAGAAGTGCTCTCATATCTCTGGCAACAATCTCGGTATCGACAAATTCTGATTGAGCAATGTGGAGTCAATTATCTCCTGGTGTGTCCTTTGCATTCCTGAACTAATTTCTCAGCTCACCCATTGGGTTGATGCTGTACTCCACACACATTGAATACCATGCAGAGAAGTGCTCAGGCTATTGAGATGAATTGTTTCTTTCTTTACCTTGCAAGTATATGTGATTTTATCTAGGCACCCTATTCAGCAAGGTATTTAAGTACATTGCCTAACGGAACTTCTCAGATGCTTGAAGCTAGTTATGTGCTGAATCAGCACTTCAGTCTTTAGTTGATGTATGGCCTATGAAGGTATAAAATATTTTAAATCACGTTGTATTGGAAATGACTGGTGATATTATAGCCAATTCCAGATTAGTAGTCTAATACTGTCTACTCCATATAGACTAATCTATTCTTATTGCTATCCCGAACCACAACATGAACTGCCTAGTGACATTGGTCCTAAAAAGCCTATACCTGTATAGGTACAGGTACTATAATCAGAGATTCCTCCTTTTTAGTTTAAATCATACCTGGTGCATGGAAACAGCTTTTCTTCAGGAGATTTGATGTGATACAAAAATTACTTTCAGGGTGGCAAGGCCCTGTCACATGTTGCCCAGAGAAGCTGTGGATGCCCCATCCCTGGAGGTGTTCAAGGCCGGGATGGATGGGGCTTTGGGTAACCTGATCTGGTGGGAGGTATCCCTGCCCATGGCAGGACACTTGGAACTGAGTGATCTTTAAGGTTGCTTCCAACCCAAAACAGCCTATGATTCTACAATTCTATGTTTCTGAGATTCTATGAACTAGATTTAAATGAACCCCTTAAAACGAGTGCTTTGCATTGTAATGATGGAGCTGACAATAATTTTAATAATAAGTCCTCACACAGCTAGCCTTTTGAATCTGATGGATTTTCTAATGCAAAACATAATGTAAAATTCATTAGCTACCAGTAGCCTGGGCTCTGCATCTGCTTGAGCCAATGAATTAATTTACCTTTCTGAAAATATTGATAAAATATTGTCTTATGATAATCCTATATTATAGTGGCTTTTGTATCATAAACCTAAAGTATTTAAAGCATAAAACTGGGTATGAATTAACACATTCTAGTATAAAAAAATTAACGTACCCAGAATAAATTTTAAATCCTTGAGTGACATATGCTAAACATGTTTACAAAAGGGAAAATGGGTACACATATGCTTGTATATCTATCTGTCTTTCTAGTTAAGCAGATAGCTAAATTTTCAGGGAGTCCTTTATAATGTTGGCTAGACGTGTTTATGTGTGTTCATCTGTGCAGATATGTATGGCTCTCAGGCATCATGAAGAAATGTCTACAGAATGGGTGCAGCCACAGTATTTATAATTGCCTAGGAAAAACTGTGTAGGAAGCTTTAGTTTTACACTGACAGATTTATAGTAATCTATTGCTATCACATGCAGTGCATAAAGGCAAGAAAAATAAAGTAATTATGACTCCTGTTCACCCAGTTTAGCTGCCAAAATGCGTCTGTGAGTTAGATTAAAAGAAGAGGACTTTCAGAAGAACAATCAAATGCTAATTATACTAAAAGACAGGCTATAAATATCACCTGTTCTGTGGACAAATAAGGTTAATTAAAGTGATGAATTTTAAGGCATTGATCTGGAGCCTCAGGATAACAGGGTGAATACTACAAGATTTTATTTATAACTTCCAGTAATTCATTTTAGGTGTTTCTATATCAGAAGTCTGTGCTGTAACTAGAAAGTCAAAATCAGCCTGAATATGAATGGAGAAATGCTACAGACTGTTTTTTTCTTCAGACCGGAACTCTCCCTGATTAGCTTTCCAAGTCTGATTTGAAATTGCCCTGGGACTGAGCCAAAATCAGGATTTCCATTTGTTGGAAGAGAGAATACAAGCAGGGAGAAAAATGATGTTGCTTGCTCGTGTGCCTGTTCAGTGCAGTTGGAGCTGTCATATTGCAACCTTGCTTCTCTTTGGTTTACCCAGTTGGCTCGTAGCACAAGTAATGTGAATCCTCACTTCTGTGTTGTGTTGCTTTGTGGACCCCAACAGGGACCTGCTCAGAATGAATTTTCTTTGCTAGGGTGTACTTTTTAGCTAAACCACTTCTTGGGAAACGGGATGAGCAGGTTGTGATTCTCTTTTCCATATTTATTGCCATTATCAGTGGTGTGCTGTGAATGCTTATGTGTGGGAAGTCAACTGCCTGAGCTTCTCCTTACAGAAGTTTGGGAGTACTTGTGTATATATTCATGTGCATATGCCACAGGCACAGACCAGGGAGCCACAAATTTGTCCTCCCTTACCTTTTAACTTCACTGTCCCCTTGCACTGGAATTACCCGAATTCCCATTGCAGTGCAGCTTGACAGAGCCTCTTCAGCAGCTCACCCAGTATGCCAGAGGAGCTGGGAAGACAAGTGATGCTCAGCCTCTGGCAACAGTGAAAAATGGGAGGCCTCTCACTGGCTAGCACACTGTGTTGCAGTGCTGTCTTCTTTTACAGCAGCTCACCCAGTATGCCAGAGGAGCTGGGAAGACAAGTGATGTTCAGCCTCTGGCAACAGTGAAAAATGGGAGGCCTCTCACTGGCTAGCACACTGTTTTGCAGTGCTGTCTTCTTTTACATGTCTTTCTATTTTTCAGTGCTACATTTACCAGCAAAAATCAGTTTGAACCAGTTCAAACTTTTTTTTTCCATCTGTTTTACTGAATCATTATTTGCCTTGTTTAGAAGTGAATCAGATCTGTTTCAGTCACATCAGTACTTACACTAGATGTGTAATGATTTGACTTTTTATGTGACTGTGGCTGTATGTGTGCAAGATTAAGGACTTCGCTATCTGTGGTAAAACCCTCACCTAACCAAGTACAAGAAGCTAACACATATGTGGCTTACAAGTCATCCACAATGATCCTGTTAAAAGGTGTCTAAGCTAGCTCAGGTAGTGTCTGTGGAACTCATTCACATTTTTGCCTACAGTTGAACACGTTCTCAGGATTTCCAAAGGTGTCTGAAGCAGTAAGTGTCCATATATCATGAAAAAGCAGTTGCAACAGCTGTTATGTTAACTTCCCTATGTCTTGAAGAGTCTCCATTTTTGTTGAGGTCTCTAAGTATTAGTACAAAACTTCTGTTTATGTTTGTACTGTCATTTCATAGGTCTGAAGTCACTTTAGTCCTCTTGCTTTCAAGTATTTAGTTTTGCTCTGAGCTGAATTTATATAACGCCTTAATTTGTATTTTTCACAGAAACGTAACGTGGAATAATTTAGCTATCCCAGACACCCACTGTTCCAGAGAGCTAGAAGAAGGTTACCAGTGCCCACCTGGATTTAAATGCATGGACCTTGAAGATCTGGGACTAAGCAGGCAAGAGCTGGGCTACAGTGGCTTTAATGAGATAGGTCTGTCCTACTGGTAAAATCCATTTCAGTATCCATTTAAAAATGTTTATGACTTGAGTAAACAGATAGCTGTCTGTGCTGAAAAGATATCAAGTGCAATCAGTATTCTGCTCAAGTAGAGCACATGCCAGAAAGAGAAGCTGTGCTATTTGCTTTGGAATTATGAAGTTATCTATTTTTACATTGCTTGGGTTCCCAGGATTTAAATAACTTTAAAACAATGTCTTTATTTAAAAAGAGTCAACTGTTGATTATCACCAATATGCAAATACGATGACTAATTACTGTGCTTTATTTATGATCCATTTTAGAGTATATACTGTGCTCTATTTATGATCCATTTTAGAGTATACAGTTCATCTTATTTGTCTAATTTTAATAGTAGTTCCTATGCAAAAGAAAAAAAAAAAAAGGAAAATCACACAGAACTACTTGGTACTAAAGTATCTTCTCAGTGCTAAGGAGGAGGGGCAGAAAGTGAGATCATGTGTGTCTGGATCCAAACTGTGCTAAGTCAGAATAGCATTTGGTAAAATGACTGAGTCAGGCAGACAGACATTTTACTACTGGTGCAATTCTTCTTCTGTGAGAAACACCTCGGACTGACCAGGAGAATGTACTCTGCTAGTTGGCATGCATCGTGACATCCCCACAGGGAATGCAGAACAATAATTCAAGAAAGGTGGCAACGGTACAGGCAGCTGAGGCAGGATCCTTATCCAAATGGAAAATGTGCAGTTACCCTATCAGAAAATTGTGGTTAACTCACTTTTATATAACAAAGGTCCAACAGGAGCCTGCAGCTGAACATTTTCATAAGTACAGGTAGGGAGTTCCTTTCAAATGAAAAAGCATGCCTACAGGCCATATTCTTTCTGATGCCTCTCTCTGACTGATAAGCTTATATTTCATTTTTCCTGGCTTGAGCTCTAGGCAGTAGACCGTTATCGTGGCCTCAGATGAACTTGAAGGTAATAAAAAGGTTTACCGATGGAATGACTACAATCCAAAAGGATTTTTTTGAGAACTGAAAGCCCTGGCAGCTGAAATTACTTCAGTTGTTTCCCAGGCCACTGAATATACACAGTGAGCCAGAGACTAAAAAGAAGTAGTAGTCTCCTGTTATGACAGGTACTCTGTGATACCAAAGAATTTCTGAACAGAAACTGCCATTTCTGTCTTTTTTTTTTTTCTCCGTTTCTGAGGAAAAAATAAAAAATAAAAAAAAAAAATCTGATTTCAACCAAGTTGTATTCTGTTTCTTCCAGAAGCCACGAGTGTAACAGTTGTACCAGTCCTGCAAGTTGAATAGCAGTACCTGTAGTACCTACCTTTTATATGAAATTTTTCTTCAGTAGATCCCCAAGGACAACCTTGTTTGATCTGTCAGACAAACGTCAAATTCTTAAGTCAGTAGCATACTGTCATGCTGGGTAAATATGAGCTGAGTTCACACTAGAAGCTAAAAACATCCACATGCAAGTTCTCTAGTTTGAGACAGTCTAGTAGTAAAGTGTAGGAGAGGTATAGCACCGGAAGAATTATGCCTCAGATACATTGTAATCACCCTTCCTATCTTGATGTGCAAAATCAGTTGTGACACTGAAGACAGTTATTCTAGCTGCCTACCTGGTCACCAGGGAAAAGTAGTTGCAATGCCTTAGATAAACTTAGTTATATGGATGATTTGAACAAGGCTCAGAGTGTTTAATAAACATTTTTAATTATGGCAAGGCATCCAAAGGAAACCAAAGGTTGGCAAAGACAGGTGAAATAGTTTGTATAGCGGTGCCTTGATTGATAAAATAGATTTAAAAAGTGGCTGAAACTCCGTTCTCCCAAGGCGTAGTCCTGTGCTTTAACGATAGTCATTCTGACTGCTGTGTTTGAAAGATCAAAGGTTTTTAATAGATGTAGGAAAATTGTCATTAATACATTGTTTTTGTCTAGATGTTGGTAATTGGGAGATAAGCACCTCTCAGTACAGGAGTCAGTAGTTGACAACTGAATGCTGCTTACTAAACTTCAAAATACTGGGTAATTCACAGCAGCTTTGCCACAAAAATAATCCTCCTTAAACTAGAAATGTTATAAACATGTTAATAACCAGCAAGTTTATCAATATTTTATAAATATCCATTTTGTGATGTACCTTTATATGTAGTTAACAGGTAAGTAATGAGGTAGATCTTTCCTGTGTAATTACAGTATTGTGTACATTCATTGATGTTTTATTTCTGCATATTATTATATGCAGCCTGTCCTGTTGGTTCCTGAAATGTATCATTACAAAAATCACAAGAGCATAGCAGTTTGGCAGCTACTGTATAATTAGTGCCACTTAATTTGCAGTATATAAGTACAAGTTATGAATATATGATAATTTCTCTTCTTTAAACAGAAAAGGGGAGGTTTTTTACAATTTTATTATGGGGTGCAAACCACACTGTCCTAATCAGATGTAAGTTAATAGAGTTTTTTATACTGTAAGGACATGCCAAGTAAGTGACAGTATATTTGGAAAAACCCTGAATTTTGGCCATACCCTGTTCCCACTTTTACAAATACCTTGGCTTTAAAGGGATGAAAGTTGGACAGGTAGCATAAGTTTTGGTACTTCACAGTTTCAGGGTTTTCTATATTTGGTTTTGACGTATGTATTTATCTGTTTTATGTATAATTATTTGCATACATGTATTTTTTAAGGAAGAACATAGTTATAGACTATTGGTAAATACTGCTTGAAGTCATCTTGTCAAGATAATCTAGTCCATCCACTTTCTCTCTGAAGCAGTCTTCACAATCTTTCCAGGCAATCTATCTGTTTCATTGTCTGTACTCATGAGGAGTTTCCTAAAGTCTAACCTGAATCTTTCTTTTTGTGATTTAAGATCATATTTTTTCATCTTATTCACTATGAACACAGACAAAACTTCAAAAAGTCTTTTCTGCATATCTGAAGGCTATCATTATGTCTCTTCTACCCTCTATGGCAACATAGGCAACATAGTTCTAAATGTTTTGGGCTTTTGCTATAGGACTTAAATTTTATGCATTGAATTATTCTTGATGGCCTTCTAGTAGACTTTTTCCAGCTGATTCACCTCTTTGCTGAAGTGCAGTACTGGCAGAATATTCCAATAAAGCCTTTACTTCATGTGTTTTTAAGCTTTATTATGGTTTCTACATCCCGGTGAGATGTTTTCCATGTTCACAACAGCATGGAATGGGTAATTCATGTGTTTCTCTGATTTGTTATAGCCCTTGTGTCCTTTTGTAAGTGCTGCCATCACTGTTTCACATCCTGTATTCATTTACTTTTTTTTTTTTTTTTTTAATGTAGAACCTTGCACTTTTCTCTGATGAATACCATACTTTCTTTTTTTTTCAGACTATTCTTTAAATTTAACAAGATCTTCTTGAGTTTTAATTCCTTCCTCCTAAATACTTTCAGTACTTTTTAAGTTTACTTTTATCAGAAAACTGATGGGTATAATTTATTTATTTTTATATAATTTATCAACTTGGACAAAAGTGAAAAAAGTAAATAACGTAGATCAAGAACAGACTGATAGAACCTCATTTGATAGTCTTCCATTCTGACAATGTGTCATTAGTAGCTCCTTATAAGATCACTTAGCAAAGGGTTTTGCACACATCACAGAATAGTTTCACCTAGCCACATTTCTGTATGTTGTCACAGTGAGACAATCATAGAATCATGGAATGGCCCGGGTTGGAAAGGACCTCAAAGATTACCTAGTTCCAACCCCCATGCCATAAGCAGGGATGCTACCCACCAGACCAGGTTGCCCAGGGCCCCATCTAACATGATCTTGAACACCTCCAGGAATGGGGAATCCACAGCTTCTCTGGACAACCTGTGCCAGTGCCTCACCATCCTCTGAAGCATTTCCTCCTAATATCTAATCTAATTTTTCCCTGTTTAGTTTAAAACCATTCCTCCTTGTCCTATCATTATGTGATTGTGCAAAGAGTTGCTCTCCATCTTTTTTTAAGTCCCCTTTAAGTACTGAAAAGCCACAATGAGGTCACCCCGGATCCTTCTCTTCTTTAACAGATGTTAAAAGCCTTTTAAAATGAAGATGCAGACGATCAAGTGCTTCTCCTCTGTTTACAAAAACTGCTTCCATTTTGTGTTTGTAGTGGGTTTACGTGGCAAGGTTTTGGTAGCAGGGGGCCATAGGGGTGGCTTCTGTGAGAAGGATCTAGAAGCTGCCCCATGTTTGGTAAGGGCCCCACTGCTGACCAGAGCTGAGCCATTCAGTGGTGTTGCTTTGCGCCTCTGTGAAAGCATATTCAAGACAGGGGAAAAAAAAAAAAAAAAAAAAAATGCTGCGCCACACAGCAGCTGGGAGGGTGAGAGGAGTGAGAAACAGCCTTGCAGGCGCCAAGGTCAGTGAAGAAGGAGGGGGAGAGGTGCTCCAGGCGCCGGAGCAGAAGTCCCCTGCGGCCTGTGGTGAGGACCATGGTGAAGCAGGATGTTCCCCTGCAGCCCATGGAGTACCACGGTGGAGCAGGGTTCCACGCTGCAGCCTGTGGAGGAGACCACGGTGCAGGCAACAGTCACAGAGGTATGTCTTAGAACTGTTTATGAAACTGGATAATGAATGAAACATGGAGCAGAAAAATGATTAGTTAAGGCCTCAGTACCCTAAATCTGTTATTCTGAGGTTCTGAGATGGGAGGAAGTGATTTCAGATGTGTAAGGTTCCAGGTGATGGGAGGCTACAAGGAGTTACTGCTTTCTTATAGGAAGTTGCTCAGGAACTCAGTAGAAATCTGAATACTCTTTCCAGCAGTTTGACACACAACTTGACTTCTTAAGTAGGTGTTACTCCTTTGCAGTGGAAACCTTCATGTTAAATGAAGTCTTTTATCTGTCAAGATGCCTGAAAGGTTTTTTGAATGCTACCTGTGGGGCTAAGTGGGAGTAAGAGAAAAGGTATGAATGGAAGGCTTGGCTGACTGCGTGGATGTGGGAGGCAAAGCTCCTTACTGCTGACTATACCTGTATAGCACTGTCAAGCTCTTCTCTTTCTCAGAATTCTTAGCTGATTTTGAATGAGGCTGTTATAAAAAGGTTGATGTTTGCTTCATATTAGAGCAGCCTTCAGCCCTGACTCCCACTGAGAGCATCAGGTGCATTCACAGTTGGCCTGTTTCTTCTTTCAGATTTTACTCTCTTCTTGTCTGCGTTTTTCTTAGCAATGTTTAATCCTGTAGGGTGTAGCTGATGTCATGACAGTATCATGAAGAGTTCAAAAATCTTGGAGTAAATACTGGGAAAAATGACCTTTGTTCTATGAATAAATCCCAGTTACTGTACAACTTATTGGGCATGTGACTGTATTTGTGCAAGTATTTTCATCTGATATATTTAAAAAGCATAAATATAATTGTTGAATTAAATAAGAGCACAGAAAACTTGGCAGATGGGGAACTATGACAAGTAATTCTGCCTTCCATGTCACTGTTTGTCTGAGTGTGTGTCTAAATTCAGTCAATGATAGTAATTGCTATCAGGGCCATGCTAAGAATATTGGTATGGTTGCTTGGATGCTGCTGGAAAAGGTGCTTTATAGGCAGAAAAAGTACCAGACCCTAGCCTGTTGCTGGATCTTGGGCAGTTTTTCTCCTTACCTGTATTTTCCAAACAATGCAGATCCTTTTGCATTCAGATTTTTGTAAAATCTGGCTAGTAATCATTTCACATGCCTCATGGGTGCAATCATCTGTATTCATCTACAGATGTACACTTGCAGCTACATTACTGATTTTACTCTTCACATAATCCTAGAGACTTACTTTCTCATGATTTACAGTGCTACATATTGCTTAACATATTCTCAAAAGAAAAAGAAATTTCAGAGATGCCTAGAAGTTAAAAAATATTCTACGAAGGAAGGGAAAGAAGTTTTATGCTATGAATGATCATTCTGAGGAAAGAAGCAGATCTTATTCTATGTTCTAGCACCAACGACCTATCTGTCATTTGCTAGGGCCAGTACCCTATCAAATGATAATAATTACCTCCATTACCAAAGACTACTATATTAATATATAGGAGATAAACACATACATGTTGCATCTTGGAGACAAATAATGAAATTTGAATGGTAAGGAGTGCTTCAAAGCACACATAAAAAAGTTAAACCTGAATTAAACATTACTCACAGTAACAATGAACACTGTTCAATGGTACGATGAGCCAGCAAAATCATCCCATTTCATGGGCTATAAAACAGTAACAGAGCTTTAGGTCTCAGATATTTCACATTCATATTATAAGGACTTTTCCCTTATAATATGTGACCAAGAATTTACATATTCTTGGCTTGCCAACAGTTGAGAGTCTTTTTTTGAATTGGTAATTAGGAGAAATATTTTATATGTCATTGTGAAAAATGTCTGCCATGAATAGCTTAAAAGGGAATCTAATTTAATATTTGTTAATGGAAATATCATTGTGGGGCCAAAATCAACTTTCTTCGTTGACTTATAGCTATTGTTTTAATAAAAGACTTGTAAAAGGATCAAAATAGCTATTTGTTTAGCCATAAATTGGAATTTTATTCACCAAATGCTGGAGTTACACTGGTTTGAGGTGTGACTGGCAGGTCGAGGGGGGTGATTGTCCCCCTCTGCTCTGCCCTCGTGAGGCCCAACCTGGAGTTTTGTGTCCAGGTCTGGGGCCCCCAGCACAAGAAAAATATGGACCTGTTAGAGCGAGTTAGTAAGAGTAAGTTTGAATTGAAAAGGCACAGCACTTAAAATGGAAGAAGAGTAGGGTGCCAGTAGGTCTACCATTCAGATGGAAGGAATTAAGGTTAAGATAATAGGCCATGAATCTGGCACCTCACTCTGCCACAATCAGTTAATATATTTTCCATGAGATATTTCATGTTTCTGAAGAGTTGTGTTTCTGCCTGTAGGGTTAGAATTCCTAGTGGCTGAGTTGTGTTTTGGGTTGTGAGGTGTGATGCTCACATGAAAGCCAGACTGGAAAGGGAGGAAGAATGCTCAAACCAGCCTGGAAGAAAAGCTGAAGTCAGCCTAAATCCCCACTTAGGTACTTCTGGAAACAACAAGCATTCAAAGCTACAAGTCCATTTGCTTGTGTGGACTCCTATATTATAAATATGGGTGCAGAAAACTGAGGAAAGTGAGGAACAATGACACAGTGACTTGAGGGAGTACTCTAAAGACTTGCTTTTTGTCATTCTTTCCTGGAGTTACTGCCAGATTTTCTCCACTGAAAGTGGTTTAAAACCACCTTTAACATTTAGGAGGCTGAATGTTAACAAGACTCACCAGCATAAAAGAAAACACTTAAAAATCCAACTTGCTGTTCCTGCTGCCACTGGATGAAGAAGCCCGTTACTGGTGACAGAGGCTGATGTTTTCATTTCTCCGTCACTCCACACCCACCTGACAAAGCCATCTTGTCTGTTGGAGTGGTATTAGCAACTGCTTGGTCTTTCCAGATCCCTGGCACAGATGAAGGAGGCATCTGATTATGAGTGTGGTCTTAGGCAACTACTTATTTTGCCCACTTTGAGCTTTTCAGGTCCATGAGGAATGGTGAACCTCAAGTTAATGAACAGAGAAAAAATATTTGTGGGTTATTTGTTCAAAGTAGGAAATTCCAACAGTCAAAAGGATTACAAGGGTGTTTTCAGCTGCCTAAGCTGCCTTCCTCCCACACTGAGCTTTCACACTGGCAACTCAACTTGAATGAAACCAGTGTGGTTTTATACAGGCGTAGAGGGCCAGAAATGCAGAACAGCATCACCACCACAGCCTGAATCCCTTGGCTTTGAGTCTGTTGGTATCTGGGATAATAAAAAGCAATGAGTGGATGTAATTAAGTCAGTCTCCACTTAATTGTACCAGTCAAAGGCAAAGCTTTTATGAAAACCATTGACTCAGTAATGATTTCATCAAAACCTGGGGTCAGACTTTTATTCGATAGATAATGTATACATTTGATATTATGTATTGATTCCTAATGCTCCATTTATCCAAGTAAATGCATCACAGTATTAAATACTTTGATAAACAGGTCTAATGCCATTCCATTTATACAGCTCTTTGATTCAAGTGCTTGCATGTGAAGTGCCTAATAATGAGGCCTTCATCCATGACTGTGACCTGTACAGTTATTGTGTGGTAACATGACAAGTGGTAACGATGCTAGTGTATAAAGGTGCCAGAATGTAATTAGGGAATCCATTCAGAAGGCTTAGAGATAGAAGTCGTATTTTCTAAATGTGAACCCTAATGACTTAAAGTATGCCCCAATAGTCCACTGATTGAGAAACCCAAGAAAATTATTATTTTAAATATGGTGGTAGGTTTTTGTTTTTCTTTCTGGGTTTCCTACCGAGGCCTACCTTGCAGAGAGCAATAGGGCCCTGATCCCAGCTGAGGTACCGTAGTGTGCAAAACAGTCTTTGCTCAAGGAATTTCACTTCATTTGTTATTGCCAGTTTATTGCCATAAACTTCTTGTGACTGATTCAGGTATTCAGAAGCGAAAAAGACACTTGAAGGGAAAATACCTTCCCTCAGACCCCTGTCTCAACTTCAGTCAGCACACCTCTTGGGCCAACATCCTCATCCCTGCTTTTGCCACATGTGAGGTGAGGAGGGCACCGAAGCCGTGATGGATTCATTGTAGCTTCTTTCTTGTCTCCCGTTTTTTCCTCTTCTTCTGTTGTTCCTTCTTTATTCATGTCCTCTGCTTCAGAACAGGCTTAGCCATGGACAACAGTCCTCTTGGGGGTGTCCATGCTCTTGTGTGCTGCCTGCTGCCACAAGCCCTGCAGACACTGCTACCTAGCTAAACCCTGCCGTGTAAATAAACCTATTTTAGATTTAGGCTGCCTTTGAAAAGGCAGCTTCAGAAGATGATACAGCTTTTTGGTGACCACAAAGGACGAAAGAAAGTGGTTTGTTTGCCCTGTGTACGCAAGATCACAGCAGTTTAGGTTCCTTGTTGTGCTTTTCCTCGTGGGAAATGATTCGAGTTACAAGGATGTGACCACTGTGGGCAAGGAACCATGGCTGTGTAAATGAGGTAAACAAGTTCAGGTTGTTCCTTAGATAAAACAAACAAGGTGAAAGGGAGTAAACTAGTGAATCCCTCTGTAGGATTAGGCACAATAGTGTTTTCGCTGCTTACAGCTTCTTAAGGACTTGCATAGTAAGGCCATGTTTAATTTCCCATCAGAAAGAGTTTAATGACAGAAGGCCTTGGGGGTTTCATTTTTGTTTTGGGGTTTCTTTTTATTTAACAGGAAAAGTACTTATGCAATACAGTGGATATAAGTTGAACATAGACAAAAGTAATTTAGGAAAACATGAACTTTTTATCACTAATTTTCACTACCTATAGAAATGACCATCAGGAAGTCCTGAAGTGAAAACACTTGGTATCTCTCCTAAAACCATGCCAGAGCCCAAGCAGAATGTACTTGTTTTGGCGCAGGAATCACTTGTCAAAAATCTCAGCTTTTTTTTTTTTTTCCTATGTAAATTAATATTAAATTCTTCTAATTTAGTTCTGGATTAAATTATCTGAGTTCCTTTGGGCCTTAGTATTGATTCTGTATATTATTTATTCTTTAAGTGGACAGTTTTGTCTAAGTCTTATATGTAACTGTGAAGTGAATAACCTACAGTCATAGTATAGGAGGAACAGTCTTTTGCTTTATTTTCTCCGTTATTCTCACACTTTTATTCTCTAAACAAAAGATAACAGAAGATAAATAATACCAAGCTACCATGGTCATTGGTAGTGTTTTATTTCATTGTAAATATCTGTGCTGTATTTTAACACTCATATTCTTGAGTGTTGTTTGACTTTACTATTATTTATACATTTTTTCTGTTCTCCAAACATTTCTTAATGATTCTAAACCTGTTCTTCCTTCCTGCATTTTTAAAAATGTGTATGTATGTTATATTCAGTTTTAACAAAATATGAAATAACACTTTTTGACACAACACTCCTCTCTCTTCATGATCACCTTTAATTCCAGTCACTGTTTAGACATTCTTCCCCTTTCTGAGGGTCCAAACTATGTTTGTATAGAGGCTTAGCTTCAGAAAGCGCAATCATGACCATCTTTCTACAAGGATTTTGCCCACTAACATGCTATTGCATTATGCTCTTCAGCAGAATGTGCAATTTTAGCCATCATGCGAGTCTGAAAGTGTTGGAATCTCTGTTAATCTTATTTTATGCTCTTTTGTGTTCTTTGTTAGTATTATATCTTTTACAGACTACAGGATACAAGGTAGTATCTGCTAAGTCAAATTTTCCTCGCCCAGAATTCTTCTTGATATGTCAAGTCCAAACAACATTTTAGGGAATTTTGTCATGATGCAAAGTTATTGAGATATATTTTCCTTGATGCTTTTTCTCAGAAATTCAGGTTTTTTTATTCTGTTTGCTGTGTCATTACGGTTTTGATGCCTTGTTCATGTACTGCTTCTCATACTTTTATGTCACATTGCACAGTAAAGAACAGTGTAACAAACAGCACCCTGAAAACGACAGCAATAAGCTTTTTCCCTCCACCCATCTCCATATTCTGCAAAGCAAATGCTATATATTAATCCTATTTCTTCCCATTTTGAATGAGAAATATTAACAAGAACTTTAAAATTAGCTACATAATTCTCCACGCAGGTCACCAGTCCTGTAGTTTTCATGGCTGTGTTGTTGAGTAGTGCTGTGGTGGTCTTCCACTGTTTCCATGCCTTGGCAAGGATATCCTGCCTTATGCTAGTCACTTTTTCCCTTAAATGAATGCTTATTGTTTATTGCTATCTGTTGTTCAGCCCAGCTCCAAAAGGAGATCTCTGTTTTATTCAGATACAATGTTGTCGGAACATCTGTGCTGCGGTCTTAGGTGGTCTCCAAGATGCTCATGCTGGGTTGTTGCCTCTTTTAAGTTATTTCTTGATCTGGAGACAGTCCTATCCCCATTTTATCAATTTTCTTCACTTAAATTTAAGTTTATTTGATGATTTGTAACCCTTATAATCAAAATACTAATTTTTAAGCTATTTCTCAAGATGACTGGCTAGCAGCAGACTACTTTTAGAAATACAGATAGCCTCCGTATGGAGCTTTTTCCTGAGCAGACAGAGAAATTGGCCCTTACTGATTAACTTCCTTTGGTCATGATTAGGGTGGTTGTCCTTTGTAAATGCCTTGCTCCTGCAGTCTGGCAGGACAGGGTCCAATACCCTCTCTAAAATATCTATGTGAGTATTTCTGTACATTATGCTTTGAAAATATGTGTACTAAGGCTTATGAAAAGCAGATGAATACATATAATTCACTATTTCTTCTTGATAGAGATGAGATATATCAGTTACAAAGTATATGGGGGCCAATAGTGGGTTTAGGGTGAGGGACCATTAGCTTTGTTTAGCAAAAATTTTGAGACACATAGCAAAATTATTATTGCTATAGAAGGACTGAAAATGACTTTCAAACCTGAGGGCTCCACTGAAGAGACGTAGTTTGTGAAAAATCTTCAATTTATTTCAATTTTGTTCTTTAGTATGGCAATTCCACTTTAAACAAGCAGTGTTCTTTTAGAATAGAGGTTCTCTAATGTAGGTCAGTGAAGCTGCATGGATTATAGATGTGAAAAGGAGAAAGCTAGTCGTTTCTTCACTTGAAGGGAATGATGAGACTCTTATCTGGGAGCATATTTCTTGAAAATTTTCGGTCTCTTCCAGGCTCTGAATTGTTATGTGTGTGATGTAGATTAAGTTTTATCAAGGAATGTATTAGTAAAGAGCCTTTCATGAGAAAGTTTCAGCTGATTAGAAAGGACTGCATCTTAAATACACTACAAGTAAATAAGTGGCCTGAATTTGGAGTAAATATATATATATATATATATATAGTGGCATGCTCCAGCTACCTCCATTACCTCCATTCAGTGTTTCTGTGTACTTGCCACTTTCCTCAGTGATGCCATTTTAGTTGACTCATTAAGACATTTTCTTTTTTTTTTTTTAATTAATGGTCCGTAGACACACAACAAATAGCACAAATAATAGTTCTGTTACACTAACAAATGGTTTGTGGGAAGTCATAAGAGTTTTGGGAACTTAAGAGTAATTTGAGCAGTCCTCCAGAATTTTAATTTATTGCTGTGTTAATCCCACAGTAATTGAGTCCTGCATTAAACCAGGCAGTCAGGTGAAACTAATGTGAATAGATTAGTACAGTTGTCTTGTACTGACAGTCGAAGAAAACTTTACTGCTGCTAAGAGAATTTGCTGGAACACACTTCCCCTGGCATTCCAGGGTATTAGGTGTTAGTTTCAACAGCCATGTTGTTGGTTTTGTAAGGGAATAAAACAACTTTCTTTGCTGGTGTCCATCCTATTCTGCTATATTATATATATTATATAGTTTGATATATCACTCATATCAATACACTACCCTACATGGAAAGTATTGACCTGCCTAACACCTGTGCTCTGTGCCTTGTTCTTTCTTTCATTTTCTTTTGTACCTGGGAAGGGTGAGAGAATGGTTTGCATAGAGAACAAAAATGTTTTGGTTAGATTTTATTTTGAAAGTAGTTGTTTTTAAGTTTTCTTTCTTATATACCTTCTGATAAGTATTTGTGTGATAGAGATGGTGGTGTTAAAACAACATACTTGCTGATGTTAAGGTGAAGGCTGTAAACTGTCACTGGTCATAAGGTGAAGGCACGGAAGAGGAAAGTCTTATGAGAATGTTACAAGAAAATGAAAGTTGAGGCAGGTCAAATGCAAGCTTTAGTTACATCTTTATACATTTTTTCCTCTTTAAGTTATATCACCTCGTCACAGTCCCTTATTGACATGGAATTTCATGCACTGTTTCTTAATTTATCTAAGCAGTATAGGCTTAAATTCTGTGTAAGTAACTTTTTCCATGATCACAAGGAGATCACAAGCATAATGAGAAAACCTACAATTCAGTAGAGCTCAATTGCACCAGCAGTAGTGCTGGCTTTTTACTGAGCTAGCTATCCCTACCTCTTCTGCCCTTTCTGTGTCTCAAGAGGGTTTATTTGTTCCAGCATATGGTTTTAAGGAGTCCTGGAATGGAGATTGCTGGGGAATGTGGTGCTGGTGACATTGCAACTGGCCCTGCAGGACCCAGGATGCCAAAGGGAGCCTCTTAGAAGCCTTCACATTGTGCTGCTCTTGAGTCTTCTGTGTGTCAGTGCCCACTAGTGCCAGTCAGGAGTTAAATGCAGTGCAAATACTGTTTCCACAGATGCCCACCTCACTTTCTGCTGCTCCTGCTCCAGCACAGCAATTCCCATTTTCCTATGGGAAGCATACATTAAACACTCAAGTCTATTATCTACAGTGACATTTCTTGTTCCTCTAATGCAGAATGCTAACCAAAGGGTCAGGTAACTTTGAGAGGCTAAATAAAGCAATCTGGCAACATGCATAATATATAAAATATATAATATATATTTTATATTTTTAATATTTATATATATATATTATAATATATAAATAAAATTAATAGAAATAGCTGCATCAAAGCAAAACAAACCTTCCGTCCCACCAGTGTGTGAGAGTTCTCACTCATACACTATGCACGGGAATTTAAGAAAGACTTCTGTCAAAGACAGTAGCTGTTTGTGCATGGATAGCTGCTCAGTAACTCACAGTCTGGCAAGGAGAGAGAACATGAGAAAACAGTGGAGTTACAGGTGTGACAGCAGTGTGCACTGCCCTGAAACCTAAGGCATGACTGATTTCAGCTGCACTGTTGAGCAGAAAACTCTTATCCAATGGGCAAAGTGTGGAGTTAGGCAATTAGAAACCTGTCATTCCATACCAAAAAAATTAGATCCTATCAGTGTAATTATCAGTCTGTGCCATTAAGACAATATAGCTCTGCATAATGAAAGCTGCAGTTACTGGGTAATAGAGGTAATTGTTTTCTCAGTGGAAGATTTTCACTTTCAGACAAGAGCTTCAGTATGTGACCACTTTACTGGCTTTGACCTTCAATACTTGCATTATGCGTGGGACATGTTGTTTTACTTTGCCTTCTGAGATTTTATTATTTTATCCTAAACAGTATTTTTGTAAAGCTGATTGAAATAACCAAAAACTCACTGTGAATACAATCTGTGATAGTCATGCAACATTCCCCTCTGCTATTGTAATTAGAGTGATTTACCAAATCATCTTTGATTTAAGATTTGATAACACAGGGCCAGATTGCACTTGGCTTTCCCACTTCTGCTAGGGAATAAGGGGGAATAAAGCAATTCCAGAAAATCTGGATCACAGATGGTCACTCTAGAGGGGGTAGCACACAGATAGCAGAAGTTTAGGTGTGAATCTTCAGCACATCTGTGGTGACTGGCTTCACGTGCTGCCACTCTGTATTGCCTTGTGGCAAATGTGTCTATTTACTGAAAAATGCCATTTTCAGTAAATAGTGCACAATCTCAGTTTGTTACTCTGTAACTTGATATTTAAAGATTGTATTTCTTTTCCTAAGTGTATTTTCCTTACTGTTCTTGGGTACCTTCAGTAGCTTCTGTATTGTACTGTAGAAACTGTCATTAAGATGTCACATGAACATATTCTTGCACAATATCTGTTATGCACTGTATTTGGAGAAGACCTTGATTACAATCTAAAAGATTAGTGTAATACTTTGGATCCCCTGTGAACTGCTGAAATATAACTTCAAATAACTGTAAAACTGCAATTCCAGTTCCTGTCCTTCTCATAGGAATTGAATAGAAATTACTTGAAAGAATAAAAGCATGTGATCTAAGAACATTACATACTGTATGTATTCTTTACATTGATCATAAATTCTGGTTGTGATCAAACTGGGAGATAGATCTTGCAAAATCTAGTAGGTGATTTGAGTAAATATGTAACACATCTAATGAATAATGGCCACTTCTATATTCTGTTTTTAGGGCACGGTGCTGGGAAATAGATCTTGATTTCTTTGCCACAGGGACATTTTTGTGCTGCAAAATTTTTGGATATGCAACTAATTGTTATTTTTCCTAAAATCTCTGTAGCTATTTTCAGTGGACAGACTTTTTAGTGGTACAGACAGCTTTGGATGTCTCCCTAATACTTAGCAGAATTGAAGACTTTTTGAAGAAATGCTATTCCACCTCCACCAAAGGTGGGACAGGTCATCTTGGAAAGTGTCAAGATGCTTCTACTCCCATGCTGTAATCAGCATTTTCCACTCTCATCTAAACACTCCTTTAAAAGGTTGTCTTCTACTTCTCCATCAGAACTGCACTACTGCCACATAGAGGGTTACCATAATGAGCAGCACTTTGCCTCATTTTAGACCACAGTTTATGCCTACTAAAAATACATAATTATTGTGAACCCTTCATTTAGGAGTCTTATTTCACATCTGAAACAGAGTAAACCACAAAATATTATCACCTTTTTCTCTCTTTTGTGAAAATTACAGCAAATAAGCTAAAAATTTTGGCACTTAAACATCTGCAATGCCTGGCCCAGGTTTCCAGCTAAGTTATATACTTTTATAATTAATGAAAGAATTAAGAATTGAAATAAATTATTGCAGATATTTCAAAAGATGTGAAAACAGAAAATTTCCTGTCAGAAGACTCTGTCAGTCACCAGTGGGGCAGGGTCATACATAGAGCACAGATGCTATGTTGATGTGTACAGCAGAAAAACCTTCAGTAAACTATTCTATTTCTAGAGGAGCTGACTCTATACAACACTGATTCATCTTGACAGAAGTTACCCAGGTGCTTACAAATTTAAGTAAAATAGATTGGTCACAACAGGACTTCTATATGTCTCTTCTGATAAACTGTGATATTATTTTCTTTTAATTACCTGCCTGTGGCAGCTTTTGCATGGCTTTTTATAGTGTTATGTGTACTACTTACATATCTTTCTGTATTAGCCAACTTTGCTACACTCTATATACAATATTTTTCTTACATTTGCTTTACATCTGACATTTCTGTATTTTTAGGCATTGCACTTACAGTTCTGAGGCTAATTGCAATTAATTAAATATGTTTATCACCATCTCTCAAACAACAACAAAAAATCAGTTGTATTGGTATTTAATCCTTTTCTCTGGAACAGGCTCTGTGTTTTCTTTTTCATATTTTCCTTTTTTTTTTTGCAGTTCATACATAATCATAATTCTGCCATTACCTGGATGTTTTATTTTTCTCCACAGTATCTTATACAGAACAATGTATCAATAGTGGTGATTTATAGAGGGGTAGTGGCAGTGAATGGAAATCGCATATTATGGAAGCCATTTAATAAGTCAGCATTCTACCATTATTATACCATAGACATGGATATGTATCCCACTGACATTCACATATCAAGATGATAAATGGTCTGGAAATAGCTAAGGTTGACGGAGGTAACTGGGGTGCGAAATTCTGAAGAAAGATTGGAGTATTGAGGGAGAGTACTGTTTTTAAATAGTTGCTCTTGAAATCTTCTGGGATTCATTTAGTGGATGTCTGTGTGGTTATTTCACAAACAGATTAGTCTCTGCATTCTTTTACGTGGTCAATCTTTTATCCAGTGAAGAATGCTGCTTCTGCTGTGCATTTATGAAAGCTGGTTAACCTGCTCTACAGTAATTTCACAAACATCTTAATCCTAATCAAAATAGACTATGTTAGATGCTTCACACCTATCTGCTTTCTGTCTTTTCTCTTCTCAAATATTTTGCCAGATTTGTCAGATATGATGCTTTATGTTATCATATCACACTAGTTAATCTGCATCAGCTTGTCTTTCTCCAGATGCTTTCTGATTTCATTCATTCAAAAGTGCTATGAAATCCATAATACCTATGCTTTTAGGGATATGGAAACTCTTGGTATCTCCAAGAGCTATGATTTTTTTTTTTTTTTTTTTTTTTTGGTATGTTTTTTTGTTTGTTTGTTTGTTGTTTTGTTTTGTTTTGTTTTCTAAATTGATGTTTAGTTCCTTCTGGTCCTTAAGCAGTCCTTCATTTCAGTTAAATATTATAATCAGCAATGGATTTTAGCCACAATGCTGACAGCAGTTTTGTGACTAATAAGTGTTCAAATGTTTAGGGCTGCTGTAGTAAACATTCTTGACTAAAGCATGGGGGATAGTATTACCTTTTTCAGTAATTCATGTACTGCGAAAGATGCAGGATTGGAACTTCCAGTGTTCCCACAGTGTCCTCAGGCACAATGGGGAAGGTGCAATTTAGGAAAAATTTACTCTGGAGAATTTCATTGCTATTCAGAGTAAACAGGTATTTTTTAACAAAATTATTTTCAGAACCAAAGGGTGACCTTCTCTAGCTGTTGTGTAGTACTAGCCCCATTGCTGAGAACCTCCACAACAGAGCACAGTGTTAATCCTTCCTGCACAATCTAATTAGATGCATTCTTAGAAATTTCCCCTGTCAGGAAGCCAATGAAAGTGAAGTAATTAACATTTTTGTATTATTTGCTAATTGAGGGCTAGTCCTGCATTAATTTCGAAAATGAAAAACAAAATGGAACAAACAAACAAAACATGGCTGTTGAACTCAGAGGCTTTTTCTTTGGGATTTATATCATCACATTTACTGTGGTGAAAAACATTGCTTTTCATGACAATGCAACACAACTGGAAGGGAACCTTGGTGGGTAATGCTGTTGTCCACTCCTCAAGACTACAGGGAACTGTGCCAAATGTGCATTGTTCATAAAAATGTGAAGTCTCCGCTGGAAAACTTAGGAATGGAAGAGGCAAAACAAATGAAAAACACTTTCAGGACTCCATTTCCTTAGTGATTAGAAAACACCTGCAATACACTTACCTCATATTCATGGCCACTTGTTCTAATGCCAATATTGCCTTTTCACTTCTTACTATGGCTGGAGACGAGTACGTAGTGATACTTCCCCTCTATATCTTCTGTATTATGGCAGCCTGAAATTGGGAACTTCCTACTACTTACTAGAGGTTGTATTTGCCTTTAGGTACTTAGCCATGTGTCATTCATATGTATAGCACAGGTGAGCCATACAATGTGACAACATGTGAACTGTGGAATTCAGACGGAGACAGGATTTACACTAACAAAAATAATGTGGTGTTGATTTTTGGTCCACAAATAACACGATATAGTCACAGAGTCACAGTCACAGAGGGGTTGAGGTTGAAGGGACCTCTGGATATAATGTGGTCCAAGCCCCCTACTCAAGCAGGGTCACCGAAAGCACATTGCACAGGATCACATCCAGGTCGGTTTTGAGTATCTCCAGAGAAGGAGACTCGACAACCTCTCTGGGCAACCTGTTCCAGTGCTCTGTCACCCTCACGGTACAAAGGGTTCTTCCTCATATTCAGATGGAACCTTGTGTGTTTCTGTTTGTGCCCCTTGCTTCTTGTCCTATGACTGGGCACCACTGAAAAGAGTCTGGCCCCATCTTCCTGACAACCCCCTTAAGGTATTTGTGCACATTGATAAGATCCCTTCTCAGTATTCTCTTCTCCAGGATAAACAGGCCCAGCTCTTAGCCCTCCACTGTACTCTCTTCAGGGGCCCCATATCCCCCTTGTACTGGGGAGCCCAGAACTGGACACAGTACTCCAGATGTAGACTTGCCAGGACTGAGTAGAAGGGAAGGATCACCTTCATCAACCTGATGGCAACACTCTTCTAGCAGACGCTTCCCATATTGACTGACTCGTGTTCAAACTGCTCAGGCCTAGTCCCGCCTAGATCAGACTGGTTGTGTATCCACTTGTACAGTGGTTGGTTTTGATCCCCATTGGGCCCCGTGAGTCACCTTTATGGCCCCAAGACACAACTAAAACATTTTATGGAATTATTCAATGTGAAGTTCCTGTGAACATTGTGTCGCTTTCATGTTGCCACAGCCCGCTAGGTTTGTGCTTTCATAATCCTGTATTGAATGTATATATTGCATGAGGAAATGCCAGCCTTTCGAGAATGTTGAAGATGTGAGCTTATCTGGAATAGTGTTACTGGTATATATAGGCTGGAGGGAGCTACACAGAGTACAGGCACATCCATGGGAACACATCAGGGAACCGGAGCTACATTATTTGACAACGTAAGTGCTCTCATAAGTGCTGGTTTGCAACAGACTGAGGCTGTGGTTTGACTTGTGTTAGGAGCCGTAGCACAGATAGTTTAAGATGAGGCAGGGTACATGAATATCTTACTGTCAAAATCACAGAGTTACGTGGTACTGAATTTACACCAGCTTAATACCTTTATGTGGGAGGTAAGAGACCAGACAATACCTACTCTGGCAAAAATTGAGGTACCAATGGACAACACATGTTGCAATGTGCAAGCTTTCAGTTCAAAGTGAAACCATCAAAACTTAGTATTTTTTAAGTGGCATTACCTGATGTCATGTGGTGCTTTTGCCATAGTATTCAGAGCCTTACAGACAGAATAAATTTATCACCAAATCACAGCCTGAGTGCCATTTTATTTATTCACAGTGTTACTTTACATTTCTGCACCCTAACCTGTGTAATAAAAATAAGGGTCCTTTGTAAACTTAATACTTCACTTCTGCTAGATGTTAGAAATGGGATTCACATGACCATTTTCAGCAGAAGTCAGATCTACAACCCATGACTCATGAATATTTCCTATAGGGAAGAAAGAAAGAAAAAAAACTTACTGAAGAATATCATTTAGGCAGTTTAGAAGTAGTGGAACTTGGCTCTATGCCATCACTCCTACAACCATTTTCCAGATGAAATGTAAATGCAAGCTGTTTTTTGCACTTTGAACTCTGCTTTAATTTGTAGAGTCTATGTGCAGCATTTGGAGAAATCCAAGCATATGAAGGGCTATGTCAACACCTGATGATTATGGTCAAACAACTCATTTTAAAATTAAGAGAAGCTTGATATTTTTTTGTTTCTATTATTCTATTGTATTCTATTCTATTCTATTCTGCTCTATTCTATTATTTTGTTACCTGTCAGAAAGCAGATTAAGTTTCATTCCGTTAGCTTTCCAACAAAAATATTTTGAAAATTACTTTTTTTGTCTTGTAAAGAATATAACGTGCTTATAGTCTTAGTCAACATGCAGATTTTGATGAAAATGAAATGAGCACAATAGTTTTGTGTAGCTATAGGCAAGTGCATAGATTTATATGTGGCAATTTTTATTTCTTTGTAGGAATCTCAGTTGTTTACAACTACAATTTAGGGAATGATAATGTAACAATATTTGCCACTTCAATTTTTGGTTCTTTACTTACTATTGCTACATATTATTTTTCTTATACTGTGCTCCCACTCAGAGAAAAGGACCTTATTGGACCAGTCCTTAACAAACACAATTTTCTTTATGCATGTTAATATCACTTTTTTTTTTAATAATTACTAAAGATGAGACTTGGTACTTGGTTTTACATTACTATGTAAAACTTAAGAGGATTTCCTCTCTCCTCCTTTTCCAGCCTTAATTTCCATAGATTTATTTTGTTTGTTTGTTTGTGATAGATCAGGAGAAGATGGCATTGCAAAGCTTCCTTTGGTTTTATGGCAAATAATGTTATGTTAGATAAGAAAGCCATATGCTTGCCAGGCCAAATAATTTGTATTGTCAGCACTATAGAGAGAAGCTGGGTAGCTGCATGAAGCCACTAACTGTAATAGTTAAGAAAATATATATATATATATTTGAACATTTTTAGCCAGTTCTTTATCACTTGAATTCCCCACAAATGCAGGTTTCATCACATAACTTTTTCATCTTCTGTTCATTGTACAGATAATAATTTACAATATTATCAGGTGACGAGGTAAATATTTTCCTTTTTGTTTTTAATGTTTCTGTCAGGATTAAATATGAGAGCAGGCTAGGAACAAATTTCATCATTTAACTGGTTTAATCAAGGAAGACAATAGTAGCAGGTAAAGGGGCCTCAGTCTCAGATGTTCTTTGTGACACAGAAATCTTTAATGCTGGAAAAACAACAACAACAACAACAACAACAACAAAAAAAAAACTTGAAGAAAACTACCTTGAGCCTCAAATTTATTTGAGGGTCCAGCTCATTGCATGGCCTCTCCAAGATTAAGTCACCTCTACTTATCATCACTATTTGCAGATGCTTATCTCATCTGCTTTTAAACAGCTCTTGCCAGACAAATTCTACCGTTCTCTCAGTTATTTTGGTGTTTGCTATTAACTACTAGCAGTTTTCCCCTCTATTTCTGACCCAGGTGCGTTAATCCTGCTAAAAGCATTTAATTAGTACTTCTACAAGTTCCTAGGGAAAGTCAAGGAAAAGGGTTTTAATGCCAGAACAAGACAGATCTGCCTAATGGTCAGTTTTGAAAGCACACTTTTTTTTTTTTTTGAGATTTTCTGTCACATTCATCTTCATTTAGGAAGCCCATCTCCCAGATGCTGTAAAATAAATGGGTCTAGAAACAGTGGTGCTCTCTTCTCTGATTGCATCTTACAGAATCAATCTCTAGCTTTATTTTTAATGTGGCAGGCAATTTAATAAGTTATTTGAAAACAACATATTGATCAATCTACTATTTTCCCAACATCTTTTGTGTTTTTCAGGGACTTCAGTTGTCAAATTGCAGAACCAGAGATCTAGCTGTCTCTACTAAAGGAATGCTAAAATTCCATCTGGATTCAAGCAGTGGCATTCAGGCCAGGATTGAAAATTTAGAGCTTGTCTCCCTCAGCATCTCAAAGAATCAAACTAGTTTTAGCTATCAGAATATCAGCTCACATACCTGGTTTTGGGCAGTGCAATTCTGGAGTTGTGAACATAGCTTTCTCTTTGAAAAAAACACCCAAGTTTGTTGGCAGAGCTTCCAAGTTAGGATCAGGATTTGTTTCCTGTTCTGAAAAACATGGGAACTTAACAACATAAAACCCTATCCAAGCCATGGTAGCACCTGCAGACAAATTACTGAGGATAACAAGCTGTGTTGATTATAAATGCCAGCAGTAGCTGTCCTCATGTATGCTTTTACTACAAAGTAAATGATAGATAATTAGAGGTGCCTTAGAGTTCAGTGAAGGGAGTGGATAGACTTTTAGACATGTCTTTCAGGTCAAAGTGGGTAAAAAGGTAGTCACTGAAAAGAAAATGACATTTAGAACATCATCCCTGGATTTACATGTCACTTGTTTGTGCCTTCATGTCCAAAAGCCCTAATTTTGTTTCACAACTGAAAATTGCTTTCACATGGAGAATGAGGTCTGTTTAGCTCATCTATTGATAAAATGTTATTAGGGGTAGGTCTGATCTGTATTTCTTGGGAAATTCTTTCACTGAGCAATGCCAAAACTCATTTTTTTCACACACAGTCCCTTTTTTTTCAAACCACATGTTCATGTGGCTCAGTACAAAATGCCATATTTTCCTCTTTAGCAAGAAGCTTTGAAGAAAAATATGTTAAATATCATAGGTCTACAAGAAATTAAAGCAGCTTTGAGTCAAAGCACAGAGCTGACACACATATACACAGAAAGTAAACATCTTTGCAGGAAAACTTTATGCTGAGAAAAAAAAGAGAAAGCATATCTGAGGAAAAAAAAAAAAAAAAAAAAAAGTTGATTTGACAGTGATAAGTCCAGGAAATTTCTCTTATGGGTGTGTTGAACTATCTCCAGTAGTGCATAAACATTAGAAAGGATTTCTGCAGAAGGAGATAATATTGAAGACAAGATTTAAACAGAGTGTATTAAAACTTTGAACGTTCTCTCTCCCCTCAAATACCTGGCAGTTTATAGAGATATTCTTGCCAAAAGGTTTTGATTTTCATCTCCAAATAAAACTGGCATCTGCTTAGTCTATTAGTGCTAGTCTTGCAAGAATTCTTTTGATAACCAGTAGATCTCTGGTCATGCAAGCACTCTATTTAAGACAGTCAAGAATAAAAGAAGTGAAATGTTACAAGAATTGCTTTTCTTTTCAAGTCAACCTTTCATTTTCTGAAGGAGAACTAAAAAGTAGTTGTCTATACTTGCTGGCATACATGTATAATTTTTATTTAAATAAATTTGGGTTCATTCTCTTTGAACATCCAGCTAATGAACAAAAAATTTGAAAATCTAATCCCTCTTTTAAAATCAGAAACCTTTAAGTTGCAATCCCATTTTAGACATTGCTTCTGGTTTTTGAGGAAGGTCTTAGAGTCTCTAAATTATTATATCCATCTCTAAAGTTGAATTAATACTACACTTATCTCACAGAGGTGCTGTGGGGTTCAGTGAGCTAGCAGCATACTAAACCACTTATCCCTGTCTGCTCCTCTTCCTCCTTAACACATTAGGCTAGTGGGCAAGCTTCTCTCTCTCATATCAGCAGAGTAATTTCTTTTACCTCCAGCAGCATATACCAGATAGCAGGGAATACTCATTTATGGCTAAATGGGTCATTGAGTGACTGTCTTTTGTTGTGGTATTTTGTTTGTTTGTTTTTGTAACAGTCACAGAGCTCCTTTCTGCTGTTTGAATATTTTGTCTCCTCAAATAACACTAGTCTTTTAAGATGCATTTAGCACTGTATATTTGTTCCTGTTACTCAGATGTGTAGAGGCTAATGAGATTTCTAACATGTATCTGTTTTATAATGCCTCCTTGGCTTTCTTTACAGGCTTTACTGTTGTTTTTGTTGTTTGTTTTGTTTTGTTTTTCTTTACAGAAATGCATTGAGCTAACTATTGCTAGTCTTATTTCTAGCCCCTGCGTATTCAGCAGATCTTGCTAGTTGGGCTCTTCTACTGTTGTCACTATTCTTAGGTGAAACTTATAAAAAAAAAAAAAAAAAAAGAAAAAAGAAAGACTTGTTCAGACATATACTATACCTGCAGCAAAAGGGAGATGCAATTAAATAATTAAATTAGGATGCTATGGGGAAGCATCTTCAAATGCATTCAACATTGGCCTGATTCATATCTGATTTAAGATGATGGCTGTTTTATCACTGATTGCAGGATGGACTGAATTTCATGCAACTACTTTTGAAAATGTTATCTTTGAAAGAGGAAGGGGCTAATCTTTTCATTTTAAGGGAGGGATTATATCTTCAGAGAAATGCATACAATCCATAAGCAATGCCCAGAGGAATCACTGAATGACACTGAAAGAGAGCTTTAGGGCAGAGTCATAGATTTGGTTGTCTAGATTCCTTTAAATTGTTGAGTCTCCTGCTCTATGGTAAAATAAATAACATAGCCTACAAATCTATTGAAATGATACACTGTCGAATTTCGTCCTTGAATACCTTCCTGTGTATTTAACCTGCTGTTACTTATTATCAGACTGAGCAACCACTTCCCACACACAGTCAAAAGCATGGGTTCTTCTATAATAAATTAAAAGCTCTCTTTGGTTCATCTTGGTCTCTTTCAGCCTCTGCTGGGGGTGGGGAGGTTGTTTCCTTTGTTAAATATTTGTACTGTTGTGGGTTTTTTTGTGTGTGTTTTTTGTTTGTTTCTTTCTTTGTTTTTGTTGTTTGTTTGTTTGTTTGTTTAAATTGATGATTGGTTGGACAGTTTGAAACTTCAGGATGAAGGAGGTGCACTGCCACTGGAAATAATGAAACGTTGTCATGGAGGTCAAATAAAATACACTTCAGTAGGTTTCAAAATCACTTGCAAGAGCTTTTATAGCACTTCATAGACATGTTCTTTTCTTCTCTTCTGTACCAGCCTACTTCTCCTATAACGCCTTTTGTTTGTGCTTCTCTGATTCTTCAGTTATTTTTAATATAAATACTACATTGTTAATGCTCCACTTAGGTCAAGTAACTTCTTGTAAACCTTATTTCCCAAACATGCACACAATTTTATGCACTCTGTGAGTTGCCAGTGCCCCCAGTTATTATTCTGTTCAGCTGAATCACTTATGCATGTTTTCAGTAGCTCTTACATTTTTTCTTTTAGTGAACGCTTTCTGCTTTCATTGATTTTCATGCTTTCAAGACAGTTGCTATCAGTTGGCCAGCCTGAAGACACAATGAAATAATTACTCATATGTAAAATGTACAGTCATGTTTCTTATTTAACTCTGCTGTTGAGTAAAACATCATCGTGGTCGTGCTAGATATGGAAATGTTTCTATAATCCGTGTTCTGTGGTCTCATTCTTCCACACTTCAATATATGACTTCTTTCTTCTTACAAAACAGGTGCATTTTTTATTAGTTAAACAGATTAGTTGACACCATGATACATGCTATCTTTTCTGTTTCATGACTGCTCTTAAAATGAGTTGGATTACTCTGACTATTGGGAAAAAAATTATACAAAAAGTGAATGGTTTTGATTGACAGTATGAAAGTCAATGCTGAATTTACATGCCTTATGTCAAGAAAGATTTGCATTCTTAGTTTTCTCTCTAACAAAGGGATCCAACACTATCTTGATTTTAATAGACATTCCTAATATTTAATATATGACTGAATGACAATCCAAATACATAATGTCTGTAGCACGAGCATTCTTTGAATTTTCAGGTTTAATATGATAACCCTTTGTGTGTTTCTTAAATTTTAAATGTAACAATGTGTGATTTTCTGAATGCTTGGGTTTTGGACTGTCACTTTTACTGTACAGTTTTAAAGGCATCTACATACATAATGTATTTTAAAAGAAGAAAAAGCAGTCCTATAAAAAGATGGCACATTTTCAAAGGAATAAGTTAATATAAATTATAGAGTTTCTTTTGTTTAACATGTTTTATGTTACACTATTTTGTCATAACATTTACTGTAGCAGTCATTTTCTCTTCTATGACTGTACTTTAAATTAGAGACATCTCATTAGAACGACTGAGGTGGTGGCAGGCCCATCTTCACAGCATCTGTCAGTTTTAAAAGCAAGGCCTACGGATTTCTGTATTCTTACTTTCTAGGTCTGAAAGTGAGTTTTATTAGGGTTTAATAGGGAAAATACATACTCAGTTTTAGTACTTCCTGAAGCCAGCTGCATGAATCCAGTCCAAGCTGTTTGTCCAAGCATGTGGCTTGGAGTGCCTGGTCTTTGCTGGTGACCCTGACTCCTCTGTGATATTCCATGGGGTTTATCAGAACAGCACACGCAGGTATATGTCCACCTTGAAACTGTTCCATCTCAATGCTGCACAACAGATGTTTCTCCTGAGAGGAGGATGGGTTTTGTATTTGGCATAATTTTACTATGCTTAGCTCTAGACTGCTCTCCTGGATTTCAAAGGCCTTAAATGACAAGAGGGTGGAGGCCATGTGGGCTCTGCCTTGGGTTTCAGGTAGCACTGGATACCTGTCAGGGACAGGGGAGTCGAGCCCTCAGTTAGCGCAGCTACAGCAGTGTCCTACTTCCAGGCTCCAGCCTCTGCCAGTGCCGCTGAGGACGGGAGCATAGGGATCTGGGGGAAGCTGCCTCCTTAAAAAGACTCTCTAGGGAGAAGGAGAGGTGGGAGTTGTTGCAAAGCTTCCAGGTAGTGGTGTGTGAGGTGTGAGCAATTCACAGTTCAGCATTTCCTTGATCCTCATCAACTGCCAGTACATTTTTTAAAGTTGCCACACATAAAACTGTGATTCTATGGGAGTGTACATTAGCACTACAGCTGTGTGACTGCAAAAAGGGAAAAGTAGACTGTACTTGTGCACATAAAACCAGCTTTTGAGCTCTGCTGACATTCTGGATCTCTATTTGCCAGTTTATTCATGACCATTTAGATGTGGAGCATTTTAATCAAAAAACTGTTAAAGAAAAGCAAATATGAATGCTAGTCATATCCATATCTCCATATATCCATAAATATTCACTCCTAAAGTCATTTTGAAGAATGATTGTCTGGTTTACACTGTGGACTTGTTTACAAATGTAAAACAGATTTTAAAACATTAAATGTTAAATCAGGGAGCACAGACACTGTCACATGTAAGATACTAATGATATACGTAAGTCTGAACTGCAATGCTCCTATTTACCCTGTGCAGCCAATATATATGCAAACATTACTGCATTCATATTAGCAAGCTAACACTTCTCAATAGTGAACAAAGTTGTATTTGCAAATACATCAAAACTTTTGCTGAAATTTCTCTGACTTTCCATATTTCCATTACCACGTGTAGAATAAATTGCATCGATCTTAGCACTTATATTTGCAGTTTCTTTATCTCCTTAATGTTTTTTTTTGTTTGTTTTGTTTTGTTTTGTTTTGTTTTCTGCACGTAGTCTCCTTGTGTAGTATCTTCTCATACATAGATGCTTTATCTTCTCACAAGGAAACAGATTTTCAGAATGAAGAATCAATAACATCATGAGTACCAGTAGTTCAAAGTTACTGCACTTTCATGGGTTAAATACTGTGTTCAGACAGGGAATTTTTTTTTTTTTTTTTTTTTTTTTTTTTTCCCACTTCTGTTGCAAGTCAGTGCTCTGTACAGGTTCTGTTTTGCCATCTTTGCCACAGCTCAGTCACACATAAATCATAGTGGGCTTGAGGCTTCAAAGGAGAAGCAGGGCGTTGGTGTAGTTTGTTTTTCTTCTATTTCTCGTCATCTCTACTGGCTGGCAAACTATCTGATATGAGTTGGTTTGGGAGAGTAAAATGGACCAGATGGTTCACTCAGAGAGAAGCAAGAAACCCCAGTAAGCCATACAGGATTTGATCTTTTTCACAATGTCAGTCATATCTACTGTCTGCTTCCCAGAAGTGCAAACAACTTTGTCATTGCATTTCTGGGTGATTTTTACTCACTTCTAATTTCACCAAAGCAATAGGATAAGACAGATGGAAAATCCTGACTGTGTGCAATGCTTTACAGATATGTTAATGCTGAAAGAGGAGACATAAACTAAAAGCTGGCTGGTCAGTGGGAATATCCACGTGTTCATTTCAGGACCATTCAGCTTCATCATTTAATCAGTGAAAGTGAGCAGGGACAGAAACCAGGTTAGTAACATTTCTGTAGGTAGGAGAGAGTTTGTTTCTTTATGGGCACAACATTCACAAAACCATCCTAAGGAAGGATACCTTTCAGGATTCAGCACAGCAGAGATAAATTAGCACCAGAAGGCTACTTCGTTTTGCCGGGAAATAGAAAAATCATTCCTTTTGCTAGCGCACTGGGAGGTTATCTGCCTGCACGGTCTGGGGTGGCAGTTTAGCCGTTGCCTGATGTTCCAGATGTGCTGGAGGTGCATGATCGCCATCTAGTGGATATTATAACATGAGGAAAACGAGCGTGTTCCTATCTGGACACAGGCGTTTCATGGGTGAAAATATGTAGTTTTAAAGTTTTTAATAAAAGGGATGCATTTTCACTTGCCTACAGGTTTCCGACTAAAAAGAAAAAAAAAATACAAAATCTTTATAATGTTTTTGCAAAACTGAACTGTTCTTGCATCTGTCTACAGGAATGGGTTTGTTTTGTTTCGTTTTGTTTCAGAAGTTCGACTCGGTGATCTTGTAGGTCTCTTCCAACCTAGACTATTCTGTGATTCTGTGATTCTGTTTTTCTTAAATATGCAATATAGGAGTCTCCTTCTAATGGCTACCCAGACCACTAGAAGTTTGTCTGATGGAAGTTCACCCAATTGGTGCAGGTGGTCTCCCCTGTGTTTTTTCTTTCTCAGCAGTTTCACAGCAAGGTACAACAGAACTGAGAAAGCCCTGAAGCAGTGACCCAACACAGTTAGTAAACATAGAATACATATGCAGAAAATGCTGGAGTTAGTGCTATTCCATATATTAGGCTTTGTTTTTGTTTTTCATCTGGAGTGGCTACAAATGCCATAGGTATTAATAAAAGACTACATCTTGACACAGTTTATTATTTTTCTTTATAACATGAAGTTTTGAATCTTGAAACATAGCATAGAGCTAGGAGGAAAGAGTTGTGTTTCCAGATCTGGTAAATTTTTCGTATGACATTTTAGTTCAGCTCCTCTAGTTCTGTAGTCTCGAAGTGACAGTGTTGGTGCGCTCCCTTTTTCCTAGTGTTCATTCACAGGATGAGCTGATTATAGCAAGATCTGATGCCACAGGTCATGGTGGTGTCACAGGGGCTCAAAAGAGAGCAGAAAATCCTCTATCTTTGTAAAATATGCATAAGTATAAAATATACTTTATAGAATAGAATCCCTGCATAATGATGCTATTGTTCTCTTCTGCCAAGTTTTTTTTTTTTTTTTTTTTTTTTTCCAAAAATAACTTATCCTTAGGTATTTAAAAATCATCAACATGTGTACTGGTACTTTTATTTTATTTTATTTTATTTTTCCCAGTACGCTATTCATCTGCATAGCATGGAAGAGCCAGGCAACCTTGCACTCTGTTAGGCATGGAAACCAGTAGAACTTTCTTCAATTATAATAATTTGTAGTCATTATAATCATTTGTCCTTTGGGTGGTAAAGCAACAATTCTTTCTCCATGCCCCTTCAGGCTAATGCTTCCAGCTGGTAGATTTGAAAGAAACATATGTATGAAGAAGGCATAAACTCCCTGCATTTCACTGCTGAATTCCTATATACCTAAATGAGCATAACTAGTAGTGATACAGTTTTTCCTCCTAATTGCTGTCTTTCTTCTTTAGGTTATAAAACAAATGAAAACTTTGCACAAGTTGAGCAAGATTCAGGGGGTTTTTTTGTTTGTTTGTTTGTTTGTTTGTTTTTCCCATACTTCATTAAATCTTTCATTTTCTGGACCTTTTCTGTTTTGATAATAACCACATGCAGTTGTAAAACATTTCCAAAGGTAGACATATGTATTGGTTGTATAAAAGCAGTCTTTTGAATTTGACACAGATTAAGATAATTATGTATTTATTTTGATCTGTGTATAGAGAAATGTTTTCCTTCCTTGTTTTGATGAACCATCCAACTTGGTTAAAGGAAGTATTTTATTGTAACATAAAAATGTGGAATTTATTGGATGAATTCAAACAAAATCATTAAAACATAGAAATTTCCAAGCATATTCCTTTATCTTACCTCTGTTTTCATCAGAAAGTTCCTCATAAATGACATTAATCTTTATTGCCACCAAGTTTTAGCCAGCTACTGAGACACACAATAGGAAAATTATCCTAAATATTTTGTAGATATTTTTGTTTACGAGTACTTAACAATATTGTAAATGCAACTGTTGAATCCTAGTCCAAAATTTAGTGTTACCCATGCCCACATGCCTGAACTGTTCCATTACAGTCATGCATTTAACCATCTTTAATGGGTGATATTGGTGGTAGGGGAATGGTTGGACCTGATGATCTTGGAGGTCTTTTCCAACCTTAATGATTCTCTGATTCTGTGATCTTTTTGGTCCAAAGCATTTTAATGACTGAAATGTCTCACTGATGCCTATAGTTAGATTAGATGAATCTTGATTAAATGTCCAGGATGTTGACAAGGGATGGCCATATTTTGCAGTGAAAAGGGGCCTGTTGTGTATTCAAATGGCTAGGTTCTGTAGGTTTTCCAAGCCCTGATGCTCATATTACTTCTTGACTTACACAACTACGGGAAGTCCTCTGCTCTCATGTGCCTTAACCATGGCACTTCTAGCACTATGTGGTCAGGGCTTAAGTCCTTGAACTAGTAGAGGAAGGCACTGTGTCACTGATGGACAGAATACTGACAAATACTGACACCTATGGAAAAGGATAGTTTTGCTGTTTGATCTGAGGCATAAGTTAGGTTTCACAAATGGCTGCATTGCCACATCAGGTTGTTTTGTGATGTATCCTACCATCACTTAAAACTCATAGTGAGAAAAACAGAGCTGCCATGAAAGGAGAATCTTTTTACTAGCTTTTGCATTTGCTTTGGGAGAAGTAGTCAGATATTAGAGACTCACAAAGAACAGAGTTGGTTGCTGACTGTCTTTAAATGGATGTAACTTTTAGAAGAACACAAAACATGGAGTAATGAAGTTGTTAACCAAGAAAAAAAAATATTGAAAGCAAAATATTTCATGGTGTTGGATACCTTACTGTCATGCTTTTATTCTATATGCAGATGAAACAGCATTTATAGAAGTAATTAGCAGCATGATTCCTGGCATCAACACTGAAAACAATGTTTTTTTCTAGTCACACACATTAAGTAAGAATGTATATTCTTAGGGACAATTGCTTTATAATGGTTAAAGGAAGTGTTTTATTGTAACATAAAAATGTGGAAAAATTGCCTTAAGAACACCTGTAGCAGGTACATACAAGTACATAAAAGGCATACTTTAATGTCACATATGAACACATTATTTCAAACGGGTTAATTGTGCATTTTTGTCCATTCATTGTATTGCCTTACTGTGGCAGATGGCCCAGTGTGTGTGTTATAAATACTTTGCATGACATCCCCGCTATTTTACTAATCTTCACTGTGACTTGCCCATTGGTAATGAATAATTACAGTTTCCTAGCCAGCAACTTTTAATAGATTTCTTTTTTTTTCTTAATCTCAGCACTGTTTTGTTCAATAATTTAATCAGTTCAGCAACAGTATAATATTAGATAATTGAACCATTACTTTCTAAATTTTTGAAATGCAAAATACCCATGAAGTGATCACTGCTGAATATTTCGGTATTGATAGAGACCACTCTCTTTTCTGAAGAATCGGGAATGGTTTTGCTATCTATGCTTGATTGCTTTTTCTTTCCTCTTTATTTATTTATTTTTTTTATTTCTGTCCATTGGTCCTGAGAAGCACATGCAATAAATAGGAAGGAATTCAATAACCAAAAGAATTAATAGACTGGATTGACATTTTTGCCTAATCATTGTGACCATATCAGCCACTCAACACCTATAGCTCAAACTAGCAAGTGTATACAAAGAGATTTCATTCAGCCCTGTCTCCTTTTTTCAATGAAGATCCATCCGTAAAGGAGACTCCCTAAGGAAAAAACACTTCCAGGTTCATCCCACCTGTGTGTACCTACCACATCAATAAGTGGATGGTGCAAATGTAGAGGGGTTGAGAAGTTGGCTGGTTCCTGCTTAATATCTCTGTGTCACTAGCAGCTGCTATGTTTTGCTAAGGGCAGCACTATTCAAGCTGCTCTCCTCTCTTGTATGCAAGATCTTTCATGAAATGAAGCAGTAGTGGAGCAGAGTTAAAAGGTGACTGTAGGACAGTTCTGCAATTTCACAGCAGTTTGTGAGATTTCCCAATTTAATTTCACAGTTTAATTTTGTTCCTTCTCAGGGTAAAACCAGGAGATTTAAAATGTACGTAAATGGAATAGAGCTAAAAATCCAGTTTTGGATTAAGACCTGATTGTTTCTGACCTGATTGTTTCCATGTGGGACACTGGATTACTGCAGTTCAGATTGCGTGTCTACCTAAAATTGAAGGAGATTTCATGCCAGAGCTCTCCAGTTGGAGAGTAATTGGGCCTTTAACTCCATTCTGTGCCATTGTCATACTGAATACAAATTCTTGTTCCCAGAAGAGTTTTCCTGTTTTTAAAGAACTTTTACAGAAGTAGATACAGCTCTGATAAGCATTGTGGCTTTGGAAAACACTTATTTTGATAATGTTTCATTCAAATGAAGAATGCTTTGGCCTGCCCCACTCCTGTTTTCCTTCTCTCCTTTCACCTCTGCTCCACCACATGCGTGCTGTTCTCAGGATGTGCACAAGACGAGGGAGTAACCTGCCTGAAATGTTGAGGAGCAGGAGTGTAAAATGAGCATAAGAGTGCTGTGACGAGTACAGGGGTGAGGGGAAGAGATGCTCATATGGGTCAGATAGGGAGGGGAAGCGTAATTAAATTGGTACTCAACATGAAAATGGTGCAACCTTCTAGGAAGAGTGATATCATATGAGAGATCAGGGTGAAGGAAATTTAGTCTAGCTGTAAAGGGAAGAAAGGATGCTTGTCTGCTCAAGGCATTAGATGTTAGCATCAAGTTAGAAAGTAGCTGCTGTATTGTTTCTGTGCCTGTAGGGTAAATCAAGACTAGAAATTTCCATTTCTAATTGTTTCCCTTCAAAATAATTAACATATCACATAGACTTTTTCTTTTAAGCAGTCTAGGCATTCTTTTGCTTTGGATTGCTTGTTTCCTTTACCTGTCAAAGAACACTTCTCTTTTCTGCAGAGCTTCATGCTGGAGCTCTCCAGTAATTCCACAAAGAGCTCTGAGAACAGAGAAGGTTCATTCTCCCCTATCTTGCCTGGCACAGGAAGAATCAGTGTTGTTTAAATGCAGGTCATGTATTTGGTCCAATTTGGTCCAATGATTCTCTGTAATACTACCTGCATTATTTATTTACTCATCTTTATTTATTACTATTCATTTATTTCCAGAACTACATAGTGAGGGGAAGGAAATCAATTATGTGTAACAGTTGTGAAAACAGTCCTATTCTTCTGTACTTAAAGAGGACCAAACTCTCTCTCATTGTAACTCATGACAAGTTTATCACTGAATTTTGGAGACACTCACTTTGGAGTGTATTAGCAGATTTAGCACTTTCCAATCACTGTGACTTTGTATCTCCATTTTCAGTAAAGCAAAGCCGATCTATCCTTACTTACTGGCCTCACAGAGGGAAAAATGAATAGGTAAGAAAAGTGATCCCCAAGAATTTTCAATCATATCAGAATATTATTTCTTATGAAAAAAAAAAAAAAAAAGAGCTATGAAAATCTCTACTCTTCATTTATTTCCATTTCCCTAATTTCTATCTTATATAGACTAGCGTAAGCTAATATCATTATTATTATGTAAGCTAATATAATTAGCTTACAGACTTATTATTCTGTTCCTTTTAGGTGGCAAAAACAGAGAGGAGAATGAGGAGTATGTGGCATTTCTTTATTATTTTATTTTATTTTATTTTTCTGTATTTGAGATCTTGAGACCTATCCGTTTTCGAACCTTTTGTGTCTTCTACACTTGCCAATAGCTAACTGATGGAAGGGAAGAAAACAAAATCAGAAGCACTTAAATTTAGCCCTTGTGTAAAAAATGTTGTCAACTTAGATGGGAGTTGGGTTGTGGCTGCCAAAAAATTGCAGCCTCTAGTCTCTGCAACCCCAAAGCATAAAAAATAAACAGATACTTCATTTTAATCAATCCAGCATCCATTTCTATAGAATAAAGGGCTGAAACTCTGAAGTTGTCTGAGTTCTGTCTTTGGAATAATAAAACAAGGACAAAAGATGCGTTCTTCCCTGGCAGCAAGTGTAGCTGTGTGTGGGTGCTGCCAGCTAAGTGCACGTCCAAGCGTGCTGAAGTTAACTCACCATTTAGGTTGCAAACCCTGGTGCCCATACCAAAAAGCCATCTAAGCCTGAGCAGCCCAGCTCCTTTTGAGTGGAGAACCTGAATTTCTGTTTGAGTTGTTTCTGTGAATTGGAGCACAGGCACAGGCATTTTAGCATCCCATCCAATGCAGGTAACTAGCTCCTATTTTGCTAAGCATAATGTTTGTTAAGCCAAATTACAGCTAGCGGTGTAACTGAGTGCATCACTCAGCGTATTTAAACCTGCTCTCTAGTCTGCTCTGCACTTTGCAGAATATCTGTACAGACCTTACAGTGGTTTCCACACACATTAACTCCTCATAACTTTTCTTCCCCCTCTCCAGAACGTTACAGTAAGTTCAACTTAAAAATGCTTTAACATTTTTTTAATGCAGCACATTTATGTTAATGCCATGGCTACGTGCCTGAGCTTCAACATCATTCAGTAGCTTCTTGCAGACACTTAACGGCACTGACTAGCACCATTTTGGTGTACTGCTGTTTATTCAGTCTTGTTTGTATTAATAGTGATTCCTTTCACCTACTGAATGTTGATCCTGATTGTTTTAATTAAATCCGCCTTTTCTCACGGGTGCTGCTGAAATCACATGAGGGGAGAAATTCTACCTTTGGAGACATTTGCATACTCCCAATGAACCCATCTAAGGGGTTATGTATGTGTGTCCAGGGAGAGAATGGAGTCTGGTCTGATATAAAATCAATTCTTATTCAATTGCAGAAAGAAGGAACATAGAAATGCACCTGAAATCTTTTGTTTGAAGTGGGGAGAGGAGAGCTGATATCCTTCTGAGAAAAGACAACTAGATAAAAGATGATTGTTTTTTTAATATTGAAAAAGTTCAAGGGGTTTAATGGCAAACATTTTCATTTTTCCTTAGGCACAAGCATATTTACTGTTTATGAAGCTGCTTCTCAGGAAGGCTGGGTGTTCCTTATGTATCGAGCAATCGACAGCTTTCCCCGATGGCGTTCATATTTCTATTTCATCACCTTAATTTTCTTTCTGGCCTGGCTTGTGAAGGTACTGAAAAATTTCTTCTTTTAAAACTATCTGAAAGGCAGATCTGAATGATTTTATTCTCTATTCTGCTTGCTGAGCTTTATGTCAGCCATTCTTTCTTTTCCTTTTTATAGAATGTTTTCATTGCAGTCATCATTGAAACATTTGCAGAAATTAGAGTGCAGTTTCAGCAGATGTGGGGATCCAGAAGCAGTACCACTTCAACTGCCACCACCCAGGTGAAGAGCCCAAATACTTAGTCTCTTTGTGAACTTGATTGGTTTTAGTTTAGGAATTAATAATAAGCCAAAAATTCCCTTGAATTATTGTTTTCATCCCACTAGGTTCAGTTTCATTTCACTTTACATGTTACCACATATATTTTGAAGTTGATATATGTATTTTCATATAAAATTCTGTTCTGGGGGATATTATCCTACTAGGCTTTCTTAAAAAAGAATGGTAAAGAAGACTATAAAGTGGTTCTCTGGGTGTCTGGGTATGTCATGGAAGAGTTTCTATTTTTTTTAGTTAAGATAAAGGTTTTTTGTTTTGTTTTGTTTTTCTCATGTCATTGGAGGGTTTGGAATTAGGGTTGCTAATGAATATCACTTTCTGTGCTAAAGAAGAGCTGAAATCACAAACTGTCTCTAGAAGAAGAGAGGTCAGAGTGTAGCTGAAGTGTCTGGGAAAGTGAGTCCTGGAACTGAGAAGAGCATGTCGAGACCAAGAGGAGGAATGAGGTGCTAAGGAAATGAAAGAGCAGTGCTGAAATTTGAGGTTGCTAACCTCAACCTGCATTTGAAAGCCTGGTTATAAGATAATGGGTAGGAAGAAGCTAAGACAGAAAGCTTGGATTGTGTACTGTGAAAGACCAAGTATGAAAAAAAAAAAAAAGGGGGGGCGCGCCCCGCTACCGTGTTAAGATGTTAACTCTCATTTATTATTCTAAAAATAATATTAGGTATCCTGAGTGTACAAATGGTCGGGCTTTTCCAGGCAGGTGCAGTTTGCCATCTATGAGGGACCAGTACAAACTACCTGCAAAAAGCCCTTAGGAAGCTAGATAGGTGATACATGAATGAGGAAAACTGTTATAACCACTGTAGGTAGAGATTATTTGTTTTCTTAAGCCTGAGGATTTAAGTGTCTTCAAAATTATTTATTAAATATTTTCTGATATATCTTTGGATATTCTTGTAAACCTTGTGTAAATCTATTCCCTTTTTGCTTGCTGCTACATTTTTGGCCTCAAATAGGCTTTGTGGCAATTGTTTCTACTCCATGTATTACTTAGTCAAAGCAGACTTGGTGATACCAACTTAATGCCTAAAAAAAAAAAAAAAGGACTTTTCCACATGATACATACTTTGCCTGAGGAATGTAATTTATATCATGGGACAAATATCTCAATCATATAGGCTTAACCTACATACTGTGAACGAGGAGCTGGAACAGAGAGGTCCAGATAGGGAAATTCAAGAAGAAATGCTAAAGAATTCCAAGTGTAAGAGAAATTCCCATAATAATGTCATTATGCTGAATATGAACATATTGACTATAAATAGAATCATGCAAAATAAAAATGGTATGTATGCTGGAGACAAGTAAATGGTTACTTTGCTTCTTGAGTCAATGGCTTAAAGAGACATAAAAGAGTCCAGCCTACGGAAGTACAAAAAAATATATATATATCTTTTTCTGTATTTAGAAAGGCAGAAAATTTCTCACAGGATTTCTTGTTCAAAGCACCAGATGCAAGTTAAAAACCTTGATTATTTTGTGCATGAAATAACCTTGAGAAAGAGTAACAGTATCTTGTTTTATTTTCCCGCTTCATAAATCATTGATCTAGTCCTGAAACTTAGTCCTATAGAAAAGGATGTAAGTGCCTAAGAGGTAAAGAAGGGGGCTCTGGAGAAGGATAGAAAAACAGTTCTTAGAAAGCCCTTCAGCACTACACATTAAAGCACGGTACAGAGAGTAATAACTCAGTGCTGTTCTGAGATCTGAGTTGGCAACTCTTCCTGGTGCAGAGATGCTACATAAGGACTTAGCAGCATCACAACCACAGTTGTGTGACATTGCCCTCAGTTTAATGAGCACATCTCTCTGAAAGATTTTTAAGATTCAACCTTGCTGTGGTAGCTGTGTTCTAGCAGTAACTTGTTGGTGTTGTGTGTCAAGAAAAAGGTGGGAGTGAGGTGGGAACTTCACCACACTTCATTGCATAGTACATGCAGACTCTGAGGTAACAATTAAAAATGGTAGAGCTGTTCATTTTCTTCCAAGGACACCTTCAAGGACAGTGTTAATCACTTCCAGACATGATTTCTCACCATTCCTTAAGCCCAGCAGTCTACATATTTTATGTCCTAATTTCTGGAAGGAAAAAAAAAAAAAAAAAAAGAAAAGAAAAAAAAAGAATTGGTAAAATTTGAGTACCACTGTGTTTATGAGATTTTTTTTTTTTTCCATTTACATCTCCATTTACATCATTTAGAGCTGGCATATCATTTGAATATTTACAGCAATTAAGAGCTTTGGGTAACAGTACAGAAGAACTACACAGCTACTCTTGATGTGCATCAGTGTAAGAAAAGCAAAGTCTAATCCTTGGAGTAGAATAATTTTGCCAGTAAAAAAGATGAGGGTTGTCTCTTGTTTGCAAATGCACCATGAAACTTACCTTCAGGTCACAATGTGTTTGTGTTTCCTTAGGATAAGTTTACTAAGTAAGAAATTTATTCTGAACAAGTACCACCATCTAATGATACTGATCAGAGTTGAACCGAATTAATTTCTATGTTAGGACTAACAGAGACATTGTGTTTGATGCTATCTGAGTAAACTTCAGAATCTATTTATGTTGGGAAAATAGCACATGGCTTTTCTTCTGCAGGAAAAAAAAAAAAAAAAAATCTGTTCCCTTTTATTTTAAATTAACTATGATCAAAATGTATGGAGGTCCTTAAGGAGAATATATTAGACTTCAATAGCACATTTCTGACAACTGTTTTCCTTTTCAAGATGTTTCATGAAGATGCTGCTGGAGGTTGGCAGCTTGTGGCTGTTGATGTGAATAAACCCCAGGGCAGAGCTCCTGCATGTCTACAGGTATGACATTGCTTTTTAATAAATCACTGTGTGTAACTAGCACCAGTGAAATGTTGGCATAAGGAGACTGTGGTGAGAAATAGCAGCTACAATATTTATAGTCATAATACGTTTTAAATTGTTTTAAATCTATTGCTTTAGCAGTGTAGGCTTGTTCTTCAAAATCACAGATCAGCAAAAAAAAAGATGTACCACACCCAAAGTGAGAAGACTAGAAAAATTTGTTCCTTATAAATGTGCTTTACTCAGAGCACATGTGTGTCCTCATAAGAGAAAGATTTTATACATATATGCATATATGTATTAAATTTCAAGTAACACAAGTGATCCTTCTTTACCTATCAAACTTTATGTACAAACCAAGTTCACTCCCAGGTTATTCTCAACAGAAATGCTTGTTTAATAATTACAAAATACAATAACATAGAACAAGAAGCCTGACTGATCATATTAAAAACAGAATTTCTTCATTCCTCTTGTTCCATCTTGAAAGTAGGCTTACGGAAGTAGGGGAAGATGCATGTAGGCAGTATGCCATACAGTGTTTCAAACTTTGAGATCTAGTATTATCACTTGGATATGGATGAATTTGTAAAAATTTGTCCTTTTTTTAAAAATAATTCTAGACTAATAGAGATAATATTTTTTTTGTATATCCCTTTTTATTACAGCACATTATACAGTAGCTCAAATTTTTATTTGCATGTTAAATAATGACACTTCTTAATGAAAGAGTAGAAAATGAAACCTACTCTAGCAACCTGGTACCTTGATGGTTGATGGCATTTTTGGTTATGTTTGGTTTAACACGTAAACTAAAATACATGTACATGGTGGCAGCATGTGCTCTGCTGAATGGTAAGCTTGCAAGTATGTTTCATTCACTCTACAAGCTGTTTATTCTCAAATTCCTCTGTTTTGTCAAACTACTGGCATATATTTAATTATAGCATATGTTTTAACTGATGACTCGTTTACACAAATTTAATTCTTGTTTTTGAAAGCAACAGAAATATCATTTCTGGTATTATCAGTCTCAGGTGTATGGATAAAATGTAGCTAAACGTACCATGAAAACTCCTCCAGATAGAATCATAGAATCACAGAAATGTTTGGGTTGGAAAGGACCTTCAAGATCATCCAGTTCCAACCCTCTTTCCATGGGCAGGGATACCTGCCACTAGACCAGGTTGCTCAAAGCCCCATCTGGCTTTAAACTCTTCCAGGGATGGGGAATCCACAGCTTCCCTGAGCAAACAAATACTTGATGATGAATGTTAGGATAGCATTCTGATTTACCTGGTCTTTTTTACTTCCTCAACAAACTATTCTGTACATTAGGAGAGGAAGTACCCTAGCAGCTCAGGAAATGGAGCAGGGTCTGGAGATCTGGGTTCAGTTTATTGGCCAGGCACAAATTTCCTGTAGACCTTGAGAAAACTACTTAGTAGGTGTCTTTGCTTTGCTTCACATTCGTTAAAGTGGTGAAGTGTATCCATCCCAGGTTTGGCTACTGTGGTGTTTAAACCTACTAACTACTTGAGAGACACTTCAGTAAGAGGAGATGTGCCAGGTAGGTAATGGTTAGAGCCAGCTCTCTAAAGCTGTGAGTGATGGCGGAAAGAATGATGTGATGTGTGTGCTTTAAGTGTCATAAAACCTTTCTAATACAGCTGTTATAAGTCACTTTACGTGCACTAGTTGGATCTGTCAGGTTTTAGTATTTTTAATTTTGTACAGCAATGCCTACTCTCAAAGACCAGTTCAGGTGTTTCAGTCTAGCAGGCCTTGCTATCTTAGGTATAACATTACAATGGCATGTAGACCAACACAGGTCTGGTGCTATTTTTGAGCTAATAATAATCCAGACAGAAATACCATGCTGGCTATTGTAACTTGCTTCATCTCACTCAAACATGTCATTATTGAACCAAATTACCCAATTAGGTAAAACGAAATCATCAGTCTTTACACTTCTATCACTGCTGATCTGCAAAAGGGGGATTTCAGACAACTTTTGAGAGAGTCCATCTTCCTCTCTGGGGGTTGAATGGCATAAGACAGAAAAGAACCAGCAAGTACATATAGATCTGGAATATGTACTTGTGTACAGGAGCGTAGCAGTTAAAAGTCGATAAGACTAAATCATGAGAGATGGCCAAAAAAGATGGGTATTAATCTTGTATTTTAGAAGAACCTTATTTAACTCAGACACATATCTACTAAGTTTTCTGTAGTTTTTTAGAACTGCCTGGAAGTAGAAACATAAGAAGTCAGTAACAGTAATGTTCCAGATTTTGATTTGCAAATCTAACCTAATGTGGGGAAAAAGGCTTTTATTGCAGTATAATTTTTTGTTTGTTTGTTTATTGCATTTTTCTTTCAAGTGTTCCCAAAGGTGCTTTGTGGTCTTTTGTTGCTTGTTCTCACTGCTCCCCATGACTGGCATTGATTTTAAATATTGATTTTCTTTTGTCACTGAAAAATAATCTTTGTGTTTTCCATTTCAACATGAACCACTTGGCATGAATGCATGCTGAGGTTCCCACATTGGCACATTATTTTGCTGTTGTTGATATTACTTTAACACATTGCAGTGTGTTAGAACTTCCTGCCTACCATGATTTACTCCTACGAGCACGGTAGGAAGCTCTCAGTTCACAAACAAAGAAAAACTGAGTATCAGGTTCCAAAAAATTCCTCTAAAAATCTTTGGAGATGTATTTGCCCCTTTAATCCCATGTTAAAGGCACATTTTTTTATTATTTTATTATTTCTTTCCTGCTTATTTTAGAGGTTCTTGATGTTTTTATTACTCCTTCGTTCTCTTCTAAGTCCCAGAGACTTGTATATGTATACTGATTTAAAGCTGAAATGGGAAGTTTGAACTCACATGTTGTTCCATGAAACTGGTTGGTATTGTAATACCAATAAAAGACATCTGTCTTCTCAGTACATGGATTTGTAATGAACAGAAAAAGTCTAGAAATGTGGTTCCTGTGGAAGACAATGAGACAGACAATAATTCCATGTTTGTGCTAATATTTGGGGGTATTTTGTCCAACAGAAATGAAAGACAGCTGGAAATTGAGTGCCATTTAGAAAAAATCTAGGGAGCATTGTGTGCAATGTGTAAGTATGAATGGAAATGGTCACCTACTCACAAACTGTGTGTGCACTTGTACTGTGATAGTAAAATCAAAGTCACAAAGTTATGATCTGAACAAGCAAGAGACATTATTATGATTACAGTGCTCTTGAACATACGATTAATGTCAGAAATTTAATCATGTATTTTTCCCTCAAAAAAAGTTAGTCCTTCATGCTCCGTGTTATTATCAGAATGGCTGTATATATTAAAGAAGTTTAGAGAACCTTAAAGGGGAGGACAAAGAAATCAAAAGTAATATAGAAAGACAGAAAACATATGGAGGGTGGAGAAGACATGATTAGAGCAGGAACTGAGTGTTTTAGCAGTTTCATTATGGACATATTGAATGTGAGAGAAAAGTGAGACAAAACAGTATTTAGGGATTTTCACTGCTGGAGTAACAAAAAGAGTACAAATGGGTTTTCTCCTCTTCTCTTTTATGGGACATAATTATTGGTCAACTGGAAAAGCATGGTAGTCCATTTATGTACTAATCTGCCCTTTACTGTAACTTTGGGATCCAGCAAAAGGTATGCCTACTCAGTCCTATTCTCTTCTTACTCATGAAATGCATATATAAATGACTTTCCTTCAATTAACTAAAGTCCTGTCTTAGAGTGAAAGAAAAATGGTCTCCTTCAGTTGGCTAAAATGAACTTTTGATTTGAATGAGTTCATTAACTTATTCAGATGCTGATTTAATTGATTCCAAATCCTAAACTGCTGAGACTCTTCATTAAAAAAAAGAAATAATCTACCTTTTTCTATGCCCTATTCTTGCTTAGAAAATCTAGAGAATGCATCAATTAACAGAAGCTTCAATAGTTTGGTAATGTGCTTGGCACTGAAATAGCAGTGAAAAACAAGCACATTAGTTTTACAGAGGAGACTCAGGAGCAGAACATGCAAAGTATAATGTAAAAGCAAGCCATTGATGTTTTGGTGAGGTAAAACAGGGGAAAAAAATGAGATTTTGGCAACAGAAGAACATGCACAAATAAAGTCCGGCCCCACAGTACCATCCTACCTTCAGTTGCATATAGGAAAATATGTATCTTCGACTTTATGTAAAAAAGAGACTCCCGGTATTCCCCATTTCTTCATGGGGTGTGGGAAGAAATTATGGAACTGTGGAGCAGAGGGGTAGAAATTCCATCATCTGGCTCGCTCTCAGACCCTGGCTGAGAATTCACAAAGCAGGATGGTTTTCAATGTGTGCTCAGTTTCAGCTTTATGACACGACACATGAGGAAGCTGAAGCTGTGACCATCCTCTGCTGCCTGCTCCCTTTTTTTTCAGGGTAATCACAGTAGCAATGGCAACTAAATAGGCAGTGAGTTTTATCCTGGTTTATACCACAGTTCACTGTTTCATCTAGGAATGTAAACTGGCATTACCCAGTTTCTGTTATTAAAAGAAGTTATGAATTCTGACAACTGAAATTCAGACAGTCCATTTAACAGGAGGAAGGACTGGACAGGCCAACTATAATGTAAATGAACTGCTACGCTGTTGAGAACCACTATCCTTTTCTAATATGAACTCATAGAATCATAGTGTCATTTAGGTTGGAGGTGACCTTCAGGATCATCAAATCCAACCATCAGCCTGACCTGCTGAGTCTCCTCACTAAACCTTGTCCCCTAGTGCTACAAACCACGGACCTTTCACATATTTAAAAAGATCGAGGATCCCCTTTTTTAGCAGTATCTTTAAAGACAATCCCATAATACTGGGGAATCAAACATATTTTACCCAAATACATTTTTTGCATGGTTAAGTTTGCCATTTTTGACTAAAAAGAATCTGAAAAAATAGTAAGCTTCATAATGTAGGTTATTCAAGTGCTCATAAAACTAGCAGACAAACTATGCATTTGTCTTATCTTCAACAATGACCATTACCAGAAATAGACATATATAGATCATCCTTCTCTGAGCTTCTGGATACCCATTTATGCCCTCTTTCTCTGTCTTGGACTTCAGCAATCATTCATCTGGGGACTTCCTGGAGTGGATGTTAAATTTAGGCCATTATATTTAGTATCCATTGATGGATTTGTCAGTTATGAATTTGCCCAGCCTTTTTATGAACCTATTTATTGTTCCGGCCTCCAGAACATCTTGCAGGAATAAGCTACATAAAGTAACTATATAGCATTTCAGTTGGTTACAATTGAGGAATTTGATTTTCCTGAGATTACTCAGAAATAGCGAAATTCTAGTGCAAACATTATTGCTTGTAATTTTGAGATTGATGCTACTTTTTCTATAAAATGAAGTATTTGAAATTACAGAACTTAACAATGACAGGATCACAAGGTATTGTAATACACAGCCAGTATCAAGATGAGGGCAGATGAGTGTCTGAGGACTATAAACAACCAGGTGTGGATGGTGGGTAGTTTATTTCATACATGTGGATATAAACTCAATTAGCAATGATGAGGAAACTTAAAAGTGAACTAGCATAGTTCCACAAAGTGAAAAAGCATAGAACCAATCTTCCTTCCTTCCTTCCTTCCTTCCTTCCTGCCTGTCTTCTCTTTCTTCTCTTTCTTTTCTATTTCTCTTTTTTCTTCCCTGCCTGCCTGCCTTCTTTTCCTTTGTAACCATTATAACTAAGCACATTAACAATGACTTAGAGACATAGTTCTTTGTTCTTAGTTTCTTCTCCTTAGTTTTTCATTTATTTCACCTGTCTGTTCTTGTTCATTACAATAGAAGTAAATCACTAGCCACAGTTCATTGCAATCTAACTGCAGAACATAAACAGAAAGAAGGAAAACACATTACTGGTTTCCCTGTTCTACATTTGAACAAATAGATTTCATGAACATGAATTCCTCAGCTTGGACATGTAATTTTCCTGCAGACTTTTCCTCAGACTTAGAGTATCAGAATCCCATCACAAATACAAAACAGATAGGAGTTAAATTATGATTTAAGCTTATGAAAGGATAATGGTTTTCCTTGGCAGGATTCTTTATTAGAGAAGGGACTGCTGCAGCAAAAGACATGGTCACATGAGGCCCTTGGCATCTGCTTGGGAGTTTTTAAATGGAGTATTTGGAATTTCTCTGAGACAGTATGTTTTAAAAATGTTTGTATCACAGGCTTAAGGAAGCCTTGGCTGACACTTACAGTCAAGATCTCTGAACCTCCCCTTATTTTTGGAAAATCTGAGAGTGGAATCTTTTACGTAACCCTGATTTCAAATTGGCCCCAAGAATAATTGTATGCTCCAATGAAAGGATCATTTATATATATATATTATATATATATATTTAATTTTGACTCTTTTTTTTGCATAGGCATTGACAGTTCACCCAAGAAGTGGCATTAGGTAGTGACATTCAACCCCTCCAACATCGTGGTCAAATTAAATAGCAAGAAATCTCACATGCTAAAGATATGCAAGTTGTTATAATATTTTTAAAAGACTGCTCTGGCTGTATGCTTCTTTTTTTTAACCCAAGTGTTTTTGCTGTTATTTGAACAGGCAGAGGGGACCATTTTTTTCACATTCTTTTCAGCGGTGGACTTCTATACAGCCTGTACTCATAATCTGCACTTACAATTTGAGGGGCACATCAGTGTCAGTAAATTATAGAGACTATTCAGTAATGCCACTGAAATTAAAGTTCAGCTGAGTTTCCTTTAGAAGAAAATATTTCTGAGGTTAAATATGTCCAGTGTTTCAAATCCCATCAAATTGAAAACAGGTATTTAAATTGTCATGTAGCTTTTTTGTGTTTAGCACAATTACAGCAATCAAATTGTTGGAAGCAGCAGCAGCAGCAGCATGACTTCCTTTAGAGCTCTAACTCAGATGACAAATCTGAGCAAAGTGGAAGACTGCAGAGTCTTAGAATAAAACTAGCAGGGATTTATTTATTTATTTATTTATTTTCATAAGAGTTGTTTTTGTCCCATTATTTTCTGTATTTCTCAAAGAAAGGTCTGTTTTCACTAGGACTGCATAGAACATTGGGTACTACGGCTCTTTAAATTGGTAGATTTAAAATCTGTGTTTTTTACAGAATTTTAAAACTTTAAAAATGATCTCTTTGCAGTATCTTTTTGTTGTTGAGTTACTCAGTAGTCAGTGAAGAGAGTGATTCCTATCATGAATCTGAAAGTGAATTTTCTATGCACATGCTGGCAGTGCTGAATTTCCTCTTGTATTGTCTGCATTTCTTCATTTCTACAGGGAAGCTACATGAACTGTGTGGCCTTCTCAGCTCCTCAGTGAAGTTCCTAAGAGTAATTGGGGTGAATCTGAGCTAAGCAAACAGCTCCTGGTAAATCCTGAAATATCTAAGTGTCTGTTTCATATTCATATGACAAAAATGATCTTCCAGGTTTCCTAAACATATCTAACCTCATAACCACATTTCTCATAAGTATTTTTTTGAGAAAAAGTTTTTGCCTTATCATATTCTTAGTATTCTGATCACTGACTATAAATTCTCTGAGAGCCAGAAGGGTCCTGATTCATCCCACATGTCCTTAAGCCCTTAGCAGGTGTCTGTGTTACAATCATAGAGGTACAGGGTCCTCATACAGCCTATGGAGGAAGATGGGCATTGCCAGAGGGCACCTGAGGATCTGACTCTGATGATGTCCATTGCTCTACAGACTGCATCCAAGTGGAGGGGGTTTACTTTCCTTTTCTGGGTGTGCCAGTGGTTTTAGGATATGTCTGTAAAGCCAAAGCCTGTACCTCCATTTTCTCCAGTACTCCATAATAATCTGTTTTTCGAGTTTGTGTGTCCTTGGAAGCTTAACAAAATTTATATAGCACAAAAGCACAAAAGCTTTTTCTTAGGGAAAAAAAAAAAAAAAAAAAAAAGTTTCTATTTCAAGCTGTATCTCATAAATAAGCTTTTATAATATACATATTTATAAATATTACAATTTATAAATATTTGGTATTTATAATATACCAAAATGTCTTTTTGATGGGGGGTTGTTTTTTTTGTTTGTTTGTTTGTTTTGTTTTTGTTTTGGAGAGGGGACAGCTTAATTACCACTGAGTAGTGCAAATACAATGGTTCTTTTAAGATGTTGCTTAAAATACATCAAGATCATCAGTCATTCTGAATATGAGAAAGGTCTCCAGTCTGTGGCATTTATGGATGTGGTTTAGTGACGGAACTCAGTCAGTTTGATGGTTGGACTTGATAATATTGAAGGTCCTTTTCAACTTAAATGCCTCTGTGATTCTATGGTTATGTATATATATATTTCTATGCAGATTTAAAATTGAGTCTTGTTTCTGCAAGCATGGCTACTGAATTTTCATATGTATTTTGCATCTATTAAATCCTACTGAAGATAGTAAAAGGTAGCTAGAGCTTTGAGAATCATGTTTTTATATGTGTGATTTCATTGACATAAATGCAGTTGTTATAAAGAGAGAAATATTTGCACAGTCATATTATGTCAAAGTCTACATCCTTTATGCTTTGTGAATCTTGAAGTTCACCAGCTGGAGAGAAGCTTTTTCAGCTGACCTATGCAGTTTTACAAGCTAGAAAGCTGCCATTCAGTGCAGTAAATTCAGATCTTCAAGCTGATTCCCTCACAGATTTGTTTTTCCTTCCTCAGATTCCCCTTCCCTCCTACACTTACCTTTGAAAAGAGGGGTTTTGAGGTCCAGGAGGCAATGGAAATGTGGCATATGGAAGAAGGGTGACTTGCTTGGTGTTTACTGTATGTAAACTGACAGCAAGTGTTTGCAGCCATTCTTTGGTACAGATGTACCTCGACTTCTAGCCTGAGATTTAGTTTGATGTTCATGGTATTCTGCAGTTTGAGATCTTTTTTATTGTCTATTATTTTAATTCTTTCATATTAAAAATATATATATATATATTATGTCTCATCTCAGAGGTTTTGGAAAATTTATAAAACTGAACTGTCACAATAAGAGTGCAATAAGGATGCCACAATAAGGATATCACAATAAGGATATCACAATAAGGATGGATACCTAACCCAGAGGCTCTCTGGACTGTGCCATTCACACTTGCTTCTCTAGAAAGAGCTTGATCATGTCCAGTGTACACAGTACTTGCCCCTTGTTCTTTTCTGAGCCCTGTGGCATCCTTCTGTCCTTCTGGTGCAAGTGTTTCTCCATGTATTTTTCATTTCTGCGTGTCCAAGATGTTGTGAGGGTTATGTTGCAGCTCACCAGAATGGTAATTTTGTGGTCTGATGCTGAGATCATGCACTGCATACTGTTAGGTTTGGTACCAGGGTGAGGGAGGTTGGTCAAGGCTGCAGATTTCTGCAACGTTACAAGATTGGACAGAATGGAGGTAGCCACGATTGCTCTTGAAGAGAACTAACTGAAGAGGTCTCAACCAGAGCCATGCAGCCAGCTAACAATTAAGCATGCAGGTCATGGTGGTCAGTTTTTGCAGTTGCTTCTTGGCTTTCTTCCATTTAGTACAGCAAAAGTACCAGCTGGCATGAGAGAATTAATTTTCCTCAGATGAAAGCTTTTTAACAAATTCTTTCATAACATGGGGAGTATAAAGCACAACGTTTAGGCATGGAAATCAAGAATGCCTGGTTGTTAATGCTGAGTATTTAAAAGGAGTGAGTAGAGAGGACATAAAGCTATTCTAGGGTAGAGCAGAGTGTACATTGTATGGTATAAATGAAGTATGACTAAGAGTAATTAAGAAAAGAAAATGTGTGGTAAACAATTAATGTTGTAGGTTCTCTGAAAGAGTTTGTGTGGTAATAGGGAAATGCCCTCCTATGGTTCTTGTCAGGCCAGGATAGACAAAAGGCTAGAAAATAGTTCTTCATTGGTAGAAGTAAAGGACTGATACAGTGGATAATTCTTTTACTTTCTTACAAGATGAGAAAGATAGAAATGGATCACAAAAAAGTGGCACTCAATTATGTTGGATTTTTTTCCCCAGGTTTGCTTAGTAGCCATAAGTTTCCTAAGGAAATTCTACTTTAAATTATTGAATAAAGCCTAAGACTTCACACTTTAAGTGCAATACATTATTTTGCTATTAATGCCACCTGTTATTTATAATGTATGTGTTGACATTTTATTAATTGCACTGTGCTCAAAGTGTGTTCAAATCATACCATTTGCTCTAGCACAGACTTTTCCGAAAAGTTAGACTCAGGAAAGCAGATATATACACTGGTGGGCTTGATTTCAGAATCTGTCTCTGCTAATCTCTGCTAATATAGCAGAGCTGGCAGTATGTGTGCTGTGCTCCTTTATTTCTGGCTTCCAGTTTCCTCTGTAGGATCCTAGATATTCAGAAGAGGAACTGGAACACTAATTAGTGAAAGCTGACTGTACACCCAATTCTCTCCTTCATGCTATCTTTATCTGCATACAGTTTTGCCATCCAGTCTGTTATTCTGTTGGCTCAGAGCTATCATCTTAGATATCTTCTCAGTTTTCTTTCATATCTTCTATTTCTCTTCTGCTGAGAAACTGCCTCCCACTAACTACTCATAGTTTTTTGTAAGAGAAGTCTTACTATTTTTACCCTAAGTCACTCAATGTCATCCCGTGCCCAAAGTAAGATTTTCTGGTTCTACAGAGCTTAGAAGCCATCACCAATAAATCCATATACCAATCCTTAATCTCTCCTTCTTCCCATAGCCTTCAGTCTGCGCCAGCTGTCCTTAACCAAGGCTGATAAACTTTCACTGTTCAGACCTACTTTCCCTCATCCATTTAGTTGCTGCCACTCAAGTTGAAGTCTTGAGTTGTCTTGAGACAACAGTCTCAAGATGTACATGCTTCACTCATTTTCATACACACTTATGCATAAGAGTTCCTGAAGCAGGGCAGAAATAAAGAAAGTGACTATAACAGAGCAACTGAGCAACTTTATTATGGATGAGCAGTTCCGTGCTCCACCTCTGGAGGATAATCTGAATTGTTTCTTCTGGGGGTCTTTATTTTCCACTGCATGCATGCCAGTTGTACGCTTCATTGAGCCAGAATAGCTTCTGTACTGCTACTATACTGTACTCTTTTTTGTATTAATTAACACTTTCCTATTAAATCAAAGAGTATTTTGTCTGCTGCTAGGTACTGAGTAGACTTTAGCCCTGCCTACCCACAGTATAAGCATTTTGCTGAGGTCAGAATACAGCCATTACCTGAGCACTGTTTGCTTGTTATTGTTCCATCACACACTGATAGTAATCATTCTACTAAGCACACTCAAAGATAAGCTTGTTTGAAAGGGAAATTTTAGTAACCATAAATTCTGCAAACCAAGCTTTTTTTCCTATATTTATACATTAACTCTTTTAAGTAAAGTTCCCACTTTTCTGAACATTGGTCAGTTTCTTTAAAATGACTTTGGTGAACAAAAGTTTGAAATTGCAGTAGCACTGAATTAAAGAGAGCGAGAGAGAGAAAGAAAGGTGCTATGGCACTGGTAAGGCATAACCATATTGCACAGCCACCTGTTACTCAGTATTCATCTATACTTTGGAAAAGTGTGGCAGGACATGGCAGGCAACACACTAGCAATTCATATTTTCACCCTGTTGAGTCAGATACTTCTAAAATGAGAAACACTGTAGTAATGACAGGCTAGAAAAAGTTTCTGGCAGCTTGGTTAGCATCACAAAGTTTCAGCAGATGCAGACATCAAATACTCTAAGAAATTATTTTGCTGCCTTAATTTGAAGCTATCCTTCTGGTTATGCTGTTCTCTGCCTCACTCCACCACGTGTTGCAAGGTATTTTGTTTACTGAGGTGGATCCTACAGTTCCTTCAAGTTCACTGAAAAGTTTGGAAACCTTGTTCAGAGCTTTAGTGACAGTGTCATTAAAGACTGCATTGTAGCATGCACACAACAGATGTGCGTGACCTTAATTCTTCCAGCATTTTGTAACTTTATGTCTTTGGAGATTTAATACTGTTCTGTTGTTCCCAGATTTAATTTTAATAGGGAGAAATTTTCAGTGAAACCTATTAAGCATATAGGTCCTTATTTTGTCTCCTGACATGTGTAGTTTATTCAGCAAAAAATCAGTTTAGCAAACATAGGTATATGTATGAATCTCATTGAAGCCTTTGAAACGTGTAAGGATTTTGTGCCCCAGTCCTCTTATTGATGCCACTGGGATTGTTTGTGGAAAGGTAAGCATGCAGGCATGGATGGGAGACTGGCTTACACATGTCTTATAGTGGGTTGTATTTTTTTGTGGTATATTTATTTGCGTGCTACAAGTCAGAAGGATTCCCCTAGGAGAAGGGAGCACTGACCCATTTTCAAGGATGCCACAGAGCACACTTCACATGGAGATGGTTGCAAAGGATGTGGATGATGTCAGGCAAGGCATAGTTAATGTTTAGAGCATTAGGATCTTGCAGCTTATGCTATGAGACTTTGAGGTGTCAGTGAGTAGGCATCCTTAGAGAGGTGATAGAAGGAAGTTCCTGGGGAACAGAGCAGGCTGAGTAGAGTTTACTGCAATTGAGAATGTCACTGAGTTAACTAAAACAAAACCTGAAGCAATGATCAGTCTGCAAGGACACTTGGGCAAGGAGAGAGCTGTGTATGAGCCTTTTTGATTCCTATGATTTCTGATCAAATTGTTTTGTTTTGTTTTGTTTTTTGTTGTTGTTGTTTGTTTGTTTGTTTTGTTTTTATTTTCCCTTTTTAAAGAGTTATCTTTCTATTTTTCTTTCAAGTATAATACAGAGCTTTTGTCCTCATTGATGGTACTATTGCTTAAAAGATTTTTGGTCTTTTTAGGGCAGATTTCTCTAAGGAAAAGGTCTGAGTAGATCCATCTCAAAAGCAATACTGACTTGGAGTCAGTCAACAAATTCTTTAAAGAGAAAACTGATACAGAACAATACAAAGAGCTCTAGGATTATCTCAAGTGAACATTAATTTTCAAGAATGAAGTAAAACAGTTTAGCTTCAAACTAAACATTGTTAGACTAATGTGCAATATTTTTTTATTAGAAACAACTTTCGTTCTCTGTTCAAAATACTATCCCCAAACCAGCTTCCTCAGAAAATATTCTAAGGTAAGAAAAAATAAAAACCAGGTACGAAGATATCAACTTTAGCTTGCAGGTCTTTCATTTGAGTGTTCTGAGGCAGGTTGTTATTCACTGAACAAACTGCAAAAGAGGATGATTCACTGCTTTTGGTCTGGGTTTCTGAAAGGAAATTGGTGGGGAATTCTCAGTGCTTTGCCATGTTGAGTAGAGCCAAGTACTAGTGTTCAGAGACCTTGTTCTACATATTCCTACCCTATGCCTCAGAGAAGAACATGCACTGAGGAGGAAAGGGTGTGTGACCAATGCAGTTTTTTCCACCCTCTGTTCCTCCAAATTTTCTCTCTTTCCATTTGAGAGAAGTGTAGAAAAGAAATAGTAGAACCCTGGCACTATCAGACGCAGCAAGAGCTGTGCCACCAGTTGCAGTGGAGAAGGATTTCATCTCTACTGTTCTGAATATTCAGCATTGTTTTTGCAGTCATTGAAAACTGAATGAAATAGATTAAAATAAATCTAGATATCAAACAGTGTTGAAACAAATAAAAATGTCATAAACCCATGAGGAAAAAGGGACATGCTACAGGGGAGAATGGGAGAAATTAGCTGTTTATTTCTCCCAGCTATAAATATAATGAAAAAGGGATGTTCCTTAAATGTACTGTAGCTATAAGAAATTCACTTTCCTGCATATGCTTAATCTTGAACTCATTTCTACAGTACTGTCTAGTTCTTGGAATTAATGATGTTCTGTACTTTAGCTATTCCAAGAATTGTTTTGTACTTACTTAATTTCTTCAGAGGAACTTACGTGTCTAAATCCTCTGACTGTTTGAAAATCTTGATCTCTAAGACTATTCCAGATGTGAGTCTGCTGTGTTTTCAGCAGACTACTAAGGAGACCAGTAAGGAGCTTATGATGAGACAATTTAGTGCACGTACAGGACACATAGTAAATGCTACAAACTCTTTTCTGTGGATTGTGATTATGCAAATGTCTTAAGCTAAAAACATTAGGAACTTGCATCATCATTTAAATTAAAGGCCAGTAATACCGGTGAGTATATATGAAACAGTGTAGTTACTCTTACAAATCATTTGGAAAATCGTCTGTAATAATATGGACACTTAGGTTCCTTAGTCACAGAATGGGGAAAAAAAAAAAAATATGTAAATCAATATACAACTTACAATGTATACTCTGTTTCCATTCATTATTAATCATGACTATATAACTAGTAAGATTAACCCTACTAGCTGTTTAAGAGAAGAATAAGCTTTGTTATGCAAAGAGTGAACTATAGAATTCAACTGTGATTTAGAGAAGGTTGTGGGTGGTATAACAACATTATTTAAAATCATAGAATAGCAACATTAACTGGAAATTAATTTAAAAATTACTTAAAAGTCATATGGGTGGGAATGGGGGCAAGGATAGATATTTATGCATAGGTGTTGATACAAGGGTTGTACAGGATCATAGAAGGAATGGAGGTTTTTATTGCCGGTCTGATGAGTCTGACAATTAAATGTGCTGATCAGAGTTGATCACCTTAGGCACTCTTATCATTAGCAGAAAGACATCTACAGAAGGTGATTTGTGTAATTTTAAGATAGTCATTGATGATAGCTCAAAGCCTAGGTGATTTAAAGCTGATTTGAGATTCCTTCCACCCATATTCACTGTTCAAATACTGAATCACATACTGAGCCAAAACATTTTCACTGGGCCTTACTCTTAATATATTAACAAGTTTTTGAGCATATCCTAATTTGCAGACACACCAAATTTCATCTGTTGAAAATAAAGCTATTTTTTTGCCAAAACTGAAAATTGGACATATATGTCTGTAAGGGTTGTAATTCATAGGTATTTAGAATGGCATATTAACTCAGCATGCTACAGTAAGACAGTGGCAGCAATTCCCTCTAAATAATTTGTAGAGGATAAAAGTACACTGGGAGTTTGTATTTCATGATGTCTTACAAATAGTTCTTCGATTTTGCATGTATTTCAGTGGCCATCGGTACTGGTAAAAACAAAACAGCTTTCTTAGTGCCTGATAGAATCAAAACCATATAAACTACATGCTTATGAAATAGCTGGAATTTCTATATTTTCCTGCTTTTCAGGGATGAGTCTATACATGAAAATATTACTTTATTATATATATAAACATGATCTTTTTTTTTAAATAAAAAAAAAAAAAAAAAAAAAAAAAAGCTGTAGATCTTCCTTGGAAAAATAAAATCAACTGAATAATTTTCAAATGAGAAAACATAAATTTGCAGAACTTGCACCAATATTGTCAGATTTATGTTATTAGCTTGTTTTATCATTTAATTACAGCATACTTCTTTCCTCAAGTCTTATGAGATACCTTATAATTCCATTGAGAATTATCAAATAAGAATTATATGCTACAAATATAGGACAACAGAATTTTCCTATCAAAGGATATTCCTTTGTTGCTCCAAAAATGTTTGATGCTAACATTTTTAAAGAAACCCTTTGAAGTTAACTTCAATGGAAACTCTTACTATTCAAACTACAAGAGATTTAGTTTACTAATTAGCTGCTTCATTTTGATTTAGTATATATCAAAATCAATTCACAATTATATATTATTTTTTTAATTAAACTTTTTAAAACAGCTGTGTATGTGCTGATGGCAAACTTTTAACCTGCCTTTCTCTTTTATTTAATTTCTTTTCTTTTCAATTCCCACCTTGATTTAACATTCTGCATGTTTAGGCAAACAGTGCACTCACCAGTTGAAAAGCAAGAACTAGAAGTAAATCTCATGTAAATCCTTATCCTGGAATGAGTTACACAGTCCACAAATGGCAGTTCCCCTATCATTGCCATCAAGGTTACATTAGTACTCTTAACAAGCTCACTGTGGTACTAAAAGCTTTGTTCTCCTTTGCTTCAGTTCTACTTTCCTGTCCTTCACATGAACTGATGATGAGATTTTTTACTTTCCACCCCATGTACTCTCACACCAGGTAAATATTTGTGCAATGACAATTCATGAAGAACATATAGGAATAATTTTTAAAGGATGGGTTTTAGGGAGAAGAGCATTATAAGAGCTGTCGTTATGCATTTTCTTTTTACTTAAACAGTTTTTTCCTATCCATGTTGTTTTTCTGTATTTAGGGTACGCCCACAAAATTTGTAATTTTCATCCAAAATCACACATTATCTTGGGTGTCTTTACTGCTTTCTCAATCCCACTTATTTTACTGTAATCTCATCCGTTTCTAGCAGCATTCAGCAAAGCATCTTTTATCTAGGTAAAACTGACATTGTTGCAAATAGGATCTACCTGCAGCTAAGCAGACATGCAGAAGCTAAGCAGACATGCAGAAAACTAGAAGAGTCAGATACAGTTCCAACAAGTTGTGATGGTGAAAAGAGTCAAAAAAATGGAATAGTATGCCCCTGAAAATGGTCTCCCGGCCTTTGAAACAACACTTACCTCCATTTGATCCATCTGTTGATTTGCCTTTTGAAGGACCTGTTGGGTTTTATGCAATAAGTATAACCATAGTTATGACACTGTGTAGTAAGTTTATCTCTTTTCATATGTCATCTACATTCTTAACTCTTCTTAATCCTATTTGGAAAAACAGTAAGAAGCAGAGAAATGATGTGCAGCTTTGGGAAGTACTTTCTTTGTGGGACTAGGGGGTAGTGGAATGATTTTCAAAGAGGAGTGAAATTTGGATTAATGATGATTTGGATTATTAGGCTTGAGACAATCTTACTGTCTTTTCTCTCTTTTCTTTACATAAAATTCTTAAAATAAACATTATAGATGACAGCAGCATTGAAAATGACCATTACAGGTCACTTTTGTGTATCGTTACACACTGAACGACTACGTGGGCAACCTGCTCTAGGGAACCTGCTTTGGCAGGAGGGTTGGACCCAATGATCTCTTGAGGTCCCTTCCAACCCCTACAATTTTGTGATTCTGTGATTCGGTTACAAAACTGGAAAGCTATTGTGCAACTCATTCAATTACCAAACTAATTTTGAGTGGATATTTAACTAAATTGGTAAGGGTGAACTTCAAAATAACCAGAAAGCTGCAGTCTCCCATATTTTATGATTCCAGCCTCATCAGGATTCCTGTGTGGTCCAGTCCAAATCCAACCTTAATTTCACGACCTTAGATTCAACATATTTGCATTCTGAAATGCTGTTATATTTTGTCCAGGCCACATTAGTTTGAGTCACCTTTCCATTCCTGCACCTTCAGTTCTACCTTAGTGAAAGGAAGACAGGTCTCACAGCTGTAGCTCAGTAGTGGGTGTAGTGGATGGATATGGAGAGCAGATTCATTTTAAGAAAAAGGAAAGGACATAGGCAGTCACCGCTTCTTGCCCTACAAATTAATGGCAGTCTAAATCTCTGATTAGCTCTGCTGTCCCCTGACTAAAGGTGACAGAGCCTATAAGCAGTCAACAGTTTCCCAGACTATTCCAGTTTGGTGAAAATACTCCAATGACTCTTCTGTGAGTCAGATTTTGCTTGAATGCAAGCTGCTATATTAGAAAGTAGGTTTTGAGTCTGAGTGCAAATTCTTCTTTCCTTCTAATTATTCATCTGATCACTTCTTTAATGGAGCATTTGATTTATTTCAAAGTAATCTCTGCTTTTATATGTAAATCACAAGTTTTTGAGAAGAGTGTGGTAATTAAATTATGCAAGGAAAATGCAAAGAAAAACTGTTCTAATCAAAAGGTGGAAATTCCATCAAAATGTTTTATATTTATTTATATAGCCAAGTAACTCATTTTAGAAAAACATTATTTTCTAAAAATGAGATTTTCTGTAGCGTGCTGCTATGGGTATGTTCTCTATTTTTCCCCTCCCATACCTGAGTAACTACCTGAATGTTCTAAACCTTTTTGTATGAAGCAGATGCATGTGTGTTTTGAAACACATCTACTGTGTGCTGATTTTAATTAAATTTTCTGACATACATAGTCAAACTATATAGCCAAACTATATAGTACTCTGTGTTCCTAAGACAAGTACACACAGTAACCCAGAAGATTACAACTCTGTTAGTCAAGGCATTGCAATCAGAAATCAATAATCAATACAAATGAGCAGCACAACCCAGGAAAAGATTTTCAATAATTCTGGGTAGAAGTGCACAAAGCACACATTTGGTAGTTTGGGGTTAGGAAGGGAAGTTTTCAAAGAATTGACGTGTTCTGGTACTTCTAATGCTGACTTCTGTAAGTTTTAAACAGCTCGACCATCTAACGGCTATGAAAAAGCAATGAAATTTAGCTCGTTAAAGAATTTCAAAACACTCATGCTCTAAGTGCTGTAGTAAGACAAAAAGCTGTAATAAGACCTATGAGAAGATAAGTAACTCTACTTGAGTTTGGAATTTTTCCATGAAGGATGGGATTTCCAGTCTTTGTCTGGGAAATACAAATAGCATAATTGAACAGCAGTAAAAAGAAAACCCACTAAAGAAAAGTTCCTTAAGGATCTGCTTTCTAAGAACCTCATTTTTATGCCATTTGGAAATTCTGGCAGCAAAATGTCTGAAGGGGGAACTAAATGCTTCCATACACATATTTTGATACAGGAAAAGAAGTTATTCAGAGGGATATATTTATTGCTGTTCCCATATTAGACAGCCTTTGAAACATTTGGGTTTTATTTCTGCTTTTTCACCATCATTTCACCACAGGGCAGGGGGGTTCCAAATTCCTTATGTACTCATTCATCACCCCTGCAATTTGGAGGAAAGTTGAAGCACATGTGATAATCAATTACTAGTCAAAATGAGAGTTGTTGTGTTGCCATAGGAGTGATCAATATTTTATGTACCACTGCTTGTACATGGCACAGCTTTTGAATAAGGACAAATAGATTTATTCTTTGAGATGGAGCTGTCTTGCTACATAGTAAGCAGGACATTATGATGTTGTTTTTTTTCCTCTTTGTGGTTAACATATTTTCAAAATAAAAGTATACAAAAATAAGAAATGTCAACATTGTTGATATACATGGAATAGTACCTAAAGAGTGCGCTTCCAGTACCTAAAGAGGACCTAAAAGAAAGCAGGAGAGGAACTCTTTGTCAGGGAGTGCAGTGACAGGAAAAGGAGTAGTGGTTTTAAACTAAAAAAAAGGGGTAAGAAATTTAGATTATATATTAGGAAGATTATTTTTTTCCTATGAGGGTGGTGAGGCACTGGCACAGGTTGCCCAGAGAAGCTGTGAATGCCGCATTGCTGAAGGTGTTCAAGGCCAGGCTGGATGGGGCCTTGGGCAACCTGATATAGTGGAAGATGTCCTTGCCTATTGCAGGGGGTTGGAACTTTAAATCTTTAAAGTGCTTTCCAATCCAAACTATTCTATGATTCATGATACATAGAGGATTCAGAAGCAATATGTAAATACAGTGTTGTAATGCAGACTCTGAAACAACTTGAGGTTTCAGAGAAAATTAGAAAATGTAGATTAAGAATGTGAAATGCATCCATTATAATGTCACCAATAGAGCACATCATCAAAAATCAGCTAGAAATTTGGCCTACTCTCTGAGTGTGTATATATATACACACACATATAGAGATGTGTGTACATACTTTTTAAAACGCATTTATGTATGCATATGTGTATTAATCCATAACGTAACGTGGTAGGAGTGTTAGGTTGGATCTTTACCTCTTCCTGCATCTGACATTAAGTGCATTTACCACTGTGCTTTTATACTAATTCAGATATCTAAGCTGCTGTTAAGAGATCAGTGATAATTTAAAAATGTAGAATATTTTTTATTTTGAAAGGAAAAGAAGCTGCAGGCTTTATTTCTGAAAGTACTATGGTGCTAGGAAGCATATGAATTCACATAGGACAGATAGGTGATTAATTTACTTGGTAAAGTACAGGGTCCTCTTCATCCCTACAGCTTAGGTGAAGAGACTGGTAATAAACCAAAAATTATTTTGGCCTATTTTGTTTCATTTTTTAAAAAATAATTCTTTTGACTCATTGTGTTTGCTGAATTGAAAAGTGTTGCAATGTTTAGAAAAAAAAAAAAAAAAAAAGAGTTAAATTTGTATTCATCTTATGTCAGTTCTGTTTTGAATTTCAGAGTATGCAGCTTTAAGAAAATTACTGCTGAGGTGATGATAGACTTACTAAGAGTTTTAAAATCTGAGAGGAAGGTAACAATCCTTATGCATTATTGTTGTCATGAACAATTTAAGTAGTATTTTTAGGTTTCTTTTATGTTGCAGCTGCAGCTCTCCATTTCTCTAAGTCAGATTGCAGGCACTGAAAGGCTGCTTACTTCCTCTGTATCTTCTGCAAAGAAAATGACATATCTGCGCTAGCTGATTTATAAACTGGTGAGGAGGAGGAGGTTCATTTAGTTTCAAAGAAGCCATTATTTCATGGATTTTTAGGGCAGAAGAGTCACCGTTTCTCTTATTGACTGTTCTCTTGGAAGTTTGTGGAAGGAGAAAAGTGGCTACTGTTAGCGGTAGCATATCTATACTACTGCTTTACTCTGTTATTACAGGAATTAACAGAATGCAGCTTGTCTGAAAAAGGCATATGCAACACTCTTTTGCCCTGTAGCAAAAATAAGGCTTTGGCTGTCGAATCTAGGATGTAGGGGAAAAAAGTATATAATTTCTGACAGAAACTTTTCCCTTTAAAGTTTGGTTAGTTGTAAAAGTCTTATCTTACAGGTTTACATTTCTCTTCAATAACCTTTCCATCATTACTTCCATTCATTTACTTCCTAAGTGTATATTCTCTTTCTTCCTGTTTTACTGACTTTACTTTGTTTCTTTGACTAGGATTCTGTTCTCTTCTTTTTAAGTACATTTTTATTTTCATCAAAATTTGCTGAGCAAAAGAAGACAGGAAGGTCTGGTACAATATGACAGATTCATGAATTGCTTGTATTTTCAAACAATTCAGTGAATTGCTTATATTAAAAATACATTTAGATTATTGGAAGATAGATCTTGACAATTGCTGATTTTTGTATAATTTTACCTACAAATAATCTGAAAGTGATATATGTTGCCTTAAAAAATGTATTATGATAGCATGAAAAGCAGGACTGTGCTTGCATATTGGAGCACATATTTGCATCTTCTGTTATGTCATATTGTCCTGTTCTGATATGGTGCCATTATTCAATAATATTTCCATTTGCAGTTTATTTTGAGGCAGCAGAAGTAGTACACCATGTAAAAACACATAGATCCTCAACTTTTACATGCTGATCAGATAAAGTAGAAGGTGGAAAAGAGAAGCATGGTAAAGTGAAATGCATAGAATATTTTTCAAGCCAGGGTAGTTTTCTGTCTACGCTGTTCTTTCTTCCAGACTAGGGCCACCTCTGCAGCAGCCAGATATATAGCATTTATAGAAAGGTTTCCAACTGCATATTCTAAAACTTGCAAGAGTTAAGATCTTATTTGTTCTGCGGGGTTTTGTGTTTCCTTGAGTATCTTCACGTCTTCTGCATTGTCTCCTAAGACTGGGAACAAAGGTTCTCCATGATGTACAAGATCATCTTGAAGTTACTAGACTTTTCGAGGAGATTTTCCATTAGACCGTTGTACCTGAAAGGGTCTTTACATCCATCTCTACTGTACCACTGCCCTGAAAAGTTCTCTGCCTTCATGAAGAATGCTAAAGCAACCGTGTCCATTGCCTAAACCGGTGAGGAATTGTTCAATTCTCACTTCACTGGGACAGGCAGCTTGTATTTGAAAGGAGGGACTACCTCCCTGCTTTCACCAAAGCTGTGAATGTCTGAGCTGAGATTTTATTTGCACTGTCTGTATGCCATCCCTCTCATTGTCTTTCAAACTCACCCTTCACATTGTTTCCTCAATGAAGTTGCATTATTGAATTTCTCTAGCACCCGGAAGTTCCTCTGCATTACAGATGATATCTCAGATTTACTGTGGCTTATAATGCTCTACACTGATATATAACTGCATCAGTATAAGATATTAAAAAGCCTGTTCCCTTAAAATTTGTGGTTAATGCTTAATAATTCCCATAAATGTACAGATTGCAGAGCATGAGAATAATTTGCTAAATTCTCCTTACAAGTGTATCTTTGTCAGGCAGTCATAAAGTAGGTTGAAAGCAAAATGGTTTATAGAAAATTAGTTACACAGCTTGTAAAATGCTCTACAATGTTCTGCAAACAAAAGGGAAAATTTCCTGCAATTTCACAATTTTGCACTTGCTCAGATGGCCATTAACCAACAAGATGAAAATCAAATTTATCCTATTCATGCTATGAATTATCTATGATTAGCAGTGTATAGAATCTGATTTTCTAAAGCTCCTTTCACAGACAAGGTATCTTCAAGTACTTCATTAAAAAAAAAAAAAAAAAAAAAAAGAGAGAGAAATAAAGAAAGAAAAAAAAAAGAAAGAAAAAGATTAAATAAACACCATAAGTATAATAAACCTGTACAGGAACAAACCTTGTCTTTTCTTTAGGCCAAGATGGAGTCTTTACTCAGAAACTCTTAGAAATCATGTTGCACAGAATCCTAAAAGTCAAGCTTTCTTTTTGTTATGTCTAGACTTGTTGAAGGACCTGTACCTTATAATAGACTCTGAGGCATATTATATATCTTGGTGACAATATCAAACCAAAATTGGCTAGCATCTTGAGTGACCATTTCCAGTGTTCCTTTCTTAATGGTAAGAATTCTGCACATACATCTTAGCCTGTCCCTGTTGTACAAAACACATGATCCCTCCATAAGTATTTTGGTGTTGTGGGTCAAGCTCTGAGGAGAAGGCCAAAAAGTATGAGAATTCTCTGGTAATGCATTTTATTTTTTTATTTGACTTACTGTTTTCTGTGCTGCTGTAATGAACTTGAGTAATGTTCTGTTAGCTTTTCTGAACAAGTCTTTTTTATTCTGTGATACTCATGTAACTCCAGCTAATGGTACTCTAAGAAAAGCACCAGGTACCATGAGACTTACAGTGCAATTACAAATTCTAATGCCCCCACAAGTCATGGTGGTGCTGCACATGGCAATGAGCTAGAAGTCATACTGCCTTCATGCCACTGCACCTCCACGATCTAGGCTGCAATAGGCCTGTGAGCAAAAAAGATTGGAGTAGCATAAATGTAACCTTTCAATCCCTATAACTATTTTAAAATATAAAAATATAAACTTTTTCCACATGTAAATAACAACTGTCATAAACCAAAAGCTACTCCAGCTACCTGAAAGGATCATGTTCCAGTAGGAATGTGTAGACATGAGTACAAATAATCCGCAACACCACTGTAGTGATAGGTGCAAAATTAACCACAATAATTGTGTAGTACACCACAATAATCATGTAGTACAGTCTTTTAACAGCTATATCTGCAAGCTTTGCTGGAATATTTTAGCAGGACCTAGCTTCCATAGGTAAACAACAAAAGATAATGAAGACGAAAATGGAGTAAACAGCTTGCCCAAGCCATCCTATTCAAACAAGGAGGAGGAGAAGCTGCTGTTTTATGAAATGTTAAATTATATCTAAAATACAAAGATATTTTGTATTTTTCCTGTCGATGGTTACGAACTTTGAGAGTACTAAGTTAGGAAAAAGACTGCATACTCATACAGAGACTTATCAAAGTTTTTTATTTAAATGATGCTTACACTGCTCATTAATTGATCTGGTACTTTTAAGAGCTGCCCTGCCAGTCTGACAATTATATCCTCTGAGCTTTTAACACATTAAATGGACAAAACAAACAGAACTTTTCTGTGTATGAAATTGTCACCATGTCTTACTTAGTACTAATAAACTTAAGGACTTTGTAGGTTTTTTGTTTATTTTTCAGGCCAATTTGTCATCAGCATTTTTTCCTTAGGTCATCGCCGAGTTAATTATTGTCAAATGCAGTCTGAATTTCCATAAATGTGAACTAAAACCATTGCCCCCTCTGAAGATACCTCTTTCAAGGTTTCACATGATTATACTGAGCATTACTGGCTTGGCCAGTTTTGAGCTAGTAACATCAGGGTAAAATAGCCCACATGTTACTAGTAGGTCAGTCAGATGCTAGAAGTTTGCAATGCATACCTGCTCACTTGTTAAGTAAGGTCTGTTATAGACTTGAAATAAAAAATATGATGTAAAGGATGGTGGTATAAAGAATGACCTGATACAAGTAGAGCCCTCAAAAAGGTGTTTAGAATCAGAAAAACATACTTCCATTGCATTTGGTTATTCTAGTTTGCATCATGACTGCATTTCGCATGGAGTGCTGCTTTCCTAAACCAGGGCATATATGGCTCCGGCTGTGTAAGGTGGCAGCAGCTGTGGATATCCTCCACAGCAGAGAGCTGGCAAAGGCCAATTTATGTCACTCATCCTTCCTCTGCCATGTAGGAAGCTGGAAGGAGTATTAGAGCAGTGTACTATTTTCTGACACTCCTGGAGTGACAAAAGCCTGCTTTCGGCCCATGTGTTGTAAAGCTCTGTCAGACTAAGTGACCCAGGTAGTATTCTCCAGTCAGCAATTCATGTCATTGCTTACTTGAGCTTTTGGGTGAATCTGCAATGTTAAATATAGGGGGATTTGTTTGTTTGTTTGTTTGTTTGTTTGTTTTCATTTAGAGTGCCTCAGCTGTAGTAAACACATTCCTAATGCAAAGAAAAAATAAAAATGTAGAATTTTAGAAGGCTTTTAGAAGGCTTTTCTGCTCTCATGAAATTCCAATCTACTCACAAAGCAAATGTTCAACTCCATTGTGTGTTTCCAAACATTGAAAGAGTTTGGATTGTTTGTCCTACACTAGTTTTGAGGGCCCTGAAATGTTTAATGCCCTGTGCCATCCATGTTCATCACATTGTCCTGGACAGTGAGAACCATCATCCTGCATGAAGCCAGATGCTGGCATTAGAAGTGACTCACAGTAGATGTAAGAAATTCTTCAGTGCTGTAGTTGATTGATGGCAGCAACAGGACATTTCACTTGAGACTGCTTCAGCACAGCTAATCGTACATCCAATTTAATATTAGACTCAATTTTCCCATCATGCAACTGGCTGACAGCAACATCAGAACATTTCTCTCACCTTATTCCTGCACAGTTTAAGAAACGCACATCCAAGGGCTGAAAAAGGTCAGCAAATTAAACAAGAACAAAACCTGGCATTATGTCCCTTTCAAGTTTGCAAAGAGAATTTTCCATGGCTGTGTGCTCTGAAAAGGGCTGTACTCCAAATGACACACTGCTAATCTGGTGATCCAAAATAATTTTTAAGGCTTGGGTAAGTGCTGTGGGCTAAATTCAGCTTTTTCTTACACTTCATTCCAAATGTCCTACACAAATTTGTAAAGAGACAGTGAAGACTCATGTCAGACATTACAATAGAGGTGCAGCCGAGCCTTTTCAAGGGTACAAATCCAAATTAAATTCTGTGATGCAAAAAAAAAAAATATAATAATAAGACAGATGAAAGTAGGGGGAAAGCTGGGCACAGTAGGTGTGTGGGCTAGATTGATCACCTAAGGATATTGCAGTCTGTCACTGAGAGGCCAACAGGAAGGAATCTGTATAGTGCTCATGACAGGTGAGCAGCTAGATTTTGCAATGCTAAAGAAAAAAATAGGAAAGTAGCCTGTTCAATGTTTCAAGGCACAGTAATAAAGATGTCATAAAGGGACACACATCTAATCTAAATCCAGTTATTTGTTCCTCCAGGAAAAATATTTTGTGCTTGTGTATAATGAGCATATATTCACCTTTGATACCAAAAAGTTATAATAGAATATGAAGCTCACAGTGCCCGTGAGCAGTCCAGTCCTGGGATTTAAAAGTAACGAGTTTCTGGTTTGGGTCTCCTCAGCACAGTGTTTTTGCTGTGTGTATGCTCACATACTTGCGTCTTGCAGGCCCTTTGGGCTTTCTGTCTTTCTGCTAGCAACAGGCTGCTTTTGACACTACCTGCCACAACCATCTCCTAGTCTGCTGTCTCATCCAGGTGTTGCTGCCTTTACATAGCCAGTGCCTAGCTTGTATCCTGTCTGGACCTCTTTAATTATTATCTTGGTGCTGAACTGTGATATGCAAACATAATACTGTTAGCTAAATTGTCTACTTTCAGTTTAGCTGAGGGGAAGGCAACATTTAGTAATTGACAGGAAGCTTTACTGAATGTTACTGAGCTCATTATACTTCTGTTAGCATATTATTTACATTTTTGCATTTTTTTCCAGAATTAAATATAGCACTGGAAAACCTTTTTATGAGTATCCCAAGATACAGACTGTAATGAGAAAATGTGCATGTTTATACATGTATTCCAAGGTGTTTTATGTATGTTTATTCTTCTAGTATCATTTTTCTTTCATGATTTTGTTTTTGTTTTTACAAAGGGAGAGAAAAGTGCATTTTACTGCCTGACTTACTAGTTTTTTTTAGCAAGTCTTTTCACAATTGAGACAGAATACTTTTTGTTACTATGAAGGAAATTTTGACACTTATTAAAAACACAGTGTAAAATATGCAGAGAGACTAGCTGTCTGTTTGGAACTTGTGTGAAATAGAAATGTAACAGATAAGATGCTACCTGTTTTGAATCATACACTTACAAAAATGCATGCTTGCAAACAGTAGTCATGTCTTTTATTATCACACCCTGACAGCATGCCTTGTGCATTAAAAATAAAAGCAAGACCTCATTTAGCCACTCACATTTTAGTGACTTCACTGCACTTTAGGCATTGTTATTAGCCAAGGCTTGTTATGTACATTTCTGCCTGTCAGGCTTTATGTCCGAAGCCTCCCTTTCTTGGTGGGAATATATAAGCATTTTTTGTGTCACTAGGGTCAAAAGAAAGCCAGTTGGAATTAACATTGAACTGTCCTCTGTCTCCAATGTTAACGGTGAATCACAGATTAAATCCAAATGTTAAAAGGCAAGAGGCACTCGTGTTAGCTGAATGCATGCAACTTTGCAAATTCTCCACTCCAATTTAAGTGGAATTCAAAGAGAATGAATTCTCCTTTTAGCAAGTCTTTGCTAAAATCCTGAACTGCTGGTCCTTGCGGCCTTCCATATGTACTGTACTCTATTCTAGTTTGATCATCAAAAACAAACAAACAAACAAAAACAATACAGTAGGTAAAATACAGTAGGACTGTAGTTCAGTCAAGACCCTAACAAGACCCTAAGCTCCTGGCAGGGTTAAACATAAAATGTGAATAGGTCTTTGTCAACATAGCCTCAGCTCACTGAAGACTGAGTTAGTATTTTACAAATATGTGTACAAGTCTTCTAACAGTTAATATATCCTTACAAATGTAAATACATGTGTTACTTAGTTCTTCTATAACGTTTTCACATTCACAGTCCCCCATTTTTTTCTGGGGCATTTTAACCTCCCTGATATTTGCAGGAGGTGCAACACAGCAGGGAGCAAACAATCCAGGAGATTTCTGGAGTGCTATGATGGTAACTTCCTAACACACAGGCTAAGGAGATGATGATGGCAGGTGTTCTGGCTGGACCTCTTACAAACAAAGAGGAACTGCTTGGGTTGTGAGAGCCGGGGCAGCCTTGGCTGCAGTGATCATGAAATGTTGGAGTTAGGGTTCTGTAAGGAGCGGATAAAGCTAAAAACAGGGCCATGACGATAGAGTTCAGGAGAAACTTATTCTGATTGGGTATCTGCTGGGGAGAATTCTGTGAGATACAGTTCTGAAGAGAAGAGAGTCTAGAACAGCTGGCTGATTTTCAAGCTTTACAGGCTTCAAAATATTTCATCCCCAGGTGCGGGAAATCAAGCAAATGTGGCAGGATTCCCACGTGGATGAACAAATAGCAGCTGTCAAAACTCATATATAAAAAGGAAGCACACGTGAGGTGGAAGCTGGACCAGGTAGCCCATGAGGAATACAGAGTTACTGTCTAAGCAGAGATGGGGTACTGCTACTATTGGGCAGAGATGGGATTAGGAAAGTCAAAGCCCACATGGAACTGAATCTGCAACATGAAGGGCCTCCTTGGGTTTAACAGCAGCAAAAGGAAGACTAGTGAAAATGTGGGCCTGCTGCTGAATGGGTTAGGGAAACTGGTGACATGGAAATGGCTGAGATACTTTGTGCCTTCTTCACCTCAGTCATGATGGGTAAGACTGACTTTCAGGAATCCCAAGTCCTGAAACCCATGAGAAAGTCTGGAACCATTAGTGGAAGAGGATCAGGTTAAGGAACATTTAAACAAAGTTAACATACAGAAGTTCATGCAATCTGATGGGATACACCCATGATTGCTGAGGAATCTGGACAATGTTCTTGCAAGGCCACGCTTTGCTCATTAACATCCTCTTTAATGATCTGGATGAGTGCACTTTCAGCAACTCTGCAAATAATAGAAAACTGGGAGGACCGGCTGATCAGCAGATGATTGTGCTGCCATTTAAAGGGTCCTTGTTAGGCTGGAGAACTGACCCAACAGGAACCTCAAGATATTCAACAAGGGGAAGTGCAAAGTCCTGGGCTGAAGAAGGCTAACAGTTCTCTGGGCAACATTAAGAAAAGTGTTGCCAGCAGATTGAAGGAGATGATCCTTCCCTTCTATTCAGCACTGGTGAGGCCACTCTTGGAGTGATGGGTCCAGTTCTGGGCTCCCCAGTACGAGAGATGTTGACATACTGGAGAGAGTCCAGCAAAGGGCCACAAGAATTATTAAGGGACTGGAGCACCTCTCCTATGAGGACAGGTTGAGAGAGCTGAGACTTTTAGCTTAGAAAATAGACTTGTGGAATCTCTTGAATGTGTATACATACCTGAAGGGAGAATGTAAAGAAGGTAGAGCCAGGCTCCTTCAGTGGTGTCCAGTGACAGGACAAGAGGCAACGGGCACAGACTGAAGCACAGCAAGTTCCAGCTGAATATGAGGGGGCACTTCTTTACTGTTAGGGTGACAGAGCACTGGTCACAGGTCACAGTTTGCTGTCACAGGTTGCCCAGAGAAGTTGTGGAGTCTCCTTATCTGGAGATATTCAAAATCCTCCTGGATGCCATACTGTGCAATGTGCTGAAGTGATTCTGCTCAGCAGGGAGGTTGGACTAGATGATCTTCAGAGGTCCCTTCCCACCTTGACCGTTCTGTGATTCTGTGACTCTAAAAACTGTAGATATTAGTGAACATTCATTCTCAGATGCTTTAATGGATAGTAACACCATACTCTTCCTGTTGATGCTTTAGGCTTCTACTAGAACAGGTAACAAAAAGCACTTAGTGCACAGATATGTGAATCTCTGTTGGGAGGCTGTCAGCATTTCACATGACTGCCCATTCAACAATTCCAGGAGGAGTTCATCTCACCTACATTTAAACATGCTTATGTAGAGGTTTACGTACAAGTTTGTCAAGGCAGAGAAGGGGCCTTGAAGATACTTCAAGTTTATTGGGCCAGATGTGGAGATCTACTATAGAATTATATGTACTTTTAGGCAAGAGTTTCACTTCTATTAAATCATAGAATCATTAACGTTGGAAAAGACCTCCAAGATCATCTGGTCCAACCATCACCTTACCACCAATATCACCCACTAAACCATGTCCCTAAGCACCACGTCCAACCTTTCCTTAAACACCCCCAGAGACAGTGACTTCACCCGTTCCCTGGGCAACCCGTCCCAATTCCTGACTACTCCTGAGAAGAAATTTCTTCTCATTTCCAACCTAAACCTCCCCCGGCGCAAGTTGAGGCCATTCCCTCTAGTCCTATCAGTAGTTACCTGTGAGAAGAGGCTGACCCCCAGCTCCCCACACCTTCCTTTCAGGTAGCTGTAGAGAGCAATAAGGTCTCCTCTGAGCCTCCTCTTCTCCAGACCAGCCTCTTCTTCTCCAGACCAACCCCAGTTCCCTCAGCTGCTCCTCATAGGACTTGTGTTTGAGGCCCTTCACCAGCTTCGTAGCCCTTCTCTTGACACGCTCCAGAGCCTCGATGTCCTTCTTGTACCAAGGGGCCCAAAGCTGAACACAGTACTTGAGGTGCGGCCTTACCAATGCTGAGTACAGGGGGACGATCACTTCCTTGGTCCTGCTGACTACACTATTCCTGATACAAGCCAGGATGCCGTTGGCCTTCTTGGCCACCTGGGTACACTGCTGGCTCATATTCAGGTGAGCATCAATCAGCACCCCCAGGTTCTTTTCCTCTGTACAGCTTTCCAGCCACTCACCCCAAGTCTGTACCATTGCATGGGGTTGTTGTGACCAAAGTGCAGGAACTCGCACTTAACCACATTGAATATCATCCCATTGGTCTCTGCCCATCAATCCAACTGGCCCAGGTCCCTCTGCAGGGCCTTCCTACCCTCCAGCAGATCGACACTTCCCCCCAACTTGGTGTCATCTGCAAACTTACTGAGGGTACACTCAATTCCCTCGCCCAAATCATCAGTAAAGATACTAAATAGGATGGGCCCCAGCACTGACCCCTGGGTAACACCACTCGTGACCGGTTGCCAGCTGGATTTATCTCCATTCACCACCACTCCCTGAGCCCAGACATCCAGTCTGTTTTTAACCCAGCAAAGAGTGTACCTGTCCAATCCATGGGCTGCCAGCTTCACCAGGAGAATACTGTGGGAAAATCCCATATCACTTGTCTTTCTTGGAGCAAAGGCAATGATGAAGTTAGAATTGATGTTACTTGATCCTGAACAAGTCAGTAAGATCTGCATGAAGAAATCAAAATAGAGTATTAACCAAAGGGAACTGAGTAGTTAGAAATATGATTTAGGCTTTAAACTTACTAAAGTAATGTAATCACATTACATCATAAACCTCCAGTAAGAAGCCAATTGGCAAATAAGAAACTGAAAAGTAAATATATATTCTTGCATATATAAACCAGATGAAGCAATATATTGGAATATTTTTAAAGATTAATAACTTAGAAATTTGTAAAAAAGCTTTATAAAACATATTATTATAGCTGATTGTATTTTGACAGTGTAATAAAGCTTTATAATGCATGTGGTTGACTCATTTTGATGATAAAATTTTGTTTTTCTTTTGCAGAAAATGATGAGGTCATCAGTATTTCATATGTTCATACTAAGCATGGTGGCTGTAGATGTGATTGTTGCTGCTAGTAACTACTACAAAGGAGAAAATTTCAAGAGACAGTATGATGAATTTTACCTAGCTGAGGTGAGTATGCTGAAACAACTATCTAGATATTTTTCAAGATAAGCTAAAGCAGAAAATGTGAATGTCAAGCACATTTAAGTGCATAATTTTTTTATTCCCTTAAGCATTCCAAGAATTCTTTGCTAACTTGTTCAAGTTCCTCTGACAATGGCTGACAGCCCTATTTTACAACCTTTTGAAAGGTAATTTCCTCAAACAAAATGTCAGTGGTAATGAGCTGAGGCTTAAGTATAACATTTGCAGGCAATGCATGGCTGCTGAGTTGCTATCTTTTTCTAGCAGAACTGTAACATCTATAAGAATTTAACTTTAAAAAATGGCAAAACTCTGTCTTTAAATATTGTATTTATTTCTAAATCATCTTTATTTGACATATATGGGTCCTTGAGCGTAGCCAGAATAGTGTTGCAAGTAGCCTGGCTTCAGTAACCTCAAGAGCACCCTGCAAAGAAACATTTATTCAGTCTTAAATTTAGCAAAGGATGTGCTCCTGAAGGAGTGAAGCAGAGGAAAACAGTTTCCTTTTATGTGACATTCTGGCTGAGAGCCTGCTTGACTGTTTAGTTTGTCAAAGATATTGCTGTAGAGCATGTGCTAAAGTGCCTAGAACATTGCTTACATGACTTTTTAGTTTTTTAGTTTAGTTTAGTTATCAAAAAAATAAATAAAACTTTTGAAGTCTTTGGTAGTAAAATATAGGTATAGCTTCAAATAGATACTTTTTTTCTGAATCAAGAGTGAAATCAGTACTGCAGGATTCCTTATTAACGATGCTTGATTCCATGACCACTATGAATTGTCACTTTACCTGAGGATAAAGCCACCACTGCTGAAATTTACTGAGATTGGTTCTCTGAAGATGCTAATCACAGTTGCCTGGACTGTACATGTTTAGCTGTGTGGTTACTGCAGTTCCCCTGACTTCAGTAATTGCACAGTCCTTCTTTGGAGCCAGAGGGTCCAGCTGAAAAGAAGAAGCCCTGAGTAATTTATGGCCTCATTTCCTGAAGGCTGACATTCTTAGACTAGGGCACTGACAGCATATTTTGACTTGTGATTCCGCTGCCTCTGGTATTGCCTTCAAAGCTGACAATAGAAGTATTGCAAGTCAAGAAGTTTGATGGCTTGTACTCTTGGGGTTTTAAATGTCTAAATAGACTTGTGAGTCACACTGAAGTGCTCAACTTTAAACCTTGTAGTGCTTATTTTGGTGCTTAATGCATCTCATTATTTTAAGGGAGGTTGAATTGGTACTCATTTTTAAATTTCTATTTTAGAATTTGTATGTGATCTCTTAAAGTCCTACAAAGCAGAGACCTCACCAGTTCTGAGACAAAAACATTAAAACACAGAAAAATTAAAGGTAGCACCAGAGTCCAAACCCTCAAAAGAATGCAGGTTGCAGAGACATAAGTGCTGCGCCATTCCCTGTTCTATCTCAGGCCACTGAGGATGGCTGTATCTCGTATGAACATTGAGTAAATATTGGCCTTGACCTAGGAAAAATACCTAAAACAGAAGCTACGTATGCCAGTATGTCTTTGTTACTGGGGTTTGTGTGAAAAGCAAAGATTAATGCATGTGAAATTAACCACTCTGTCTTCATATTCTCCTCCTTTCTTTCAAGTGGTAACAGAAGTGGATGACTAAATAGCGCCCTAAAATGTCAAACTGAATAGTAATTAGGAGGGGTGGATATCTAAGACTACTATGAGTGTTTGTTAGTCATCAGTGCTGGTTGGCAAATTGTGTGATTGTTTCCTCACAGAAACTTAGGATCACAGCCCTAAAGTATAACACTCACAACCTTGTCCCTTCTCTTAGAATAGAAACTAACTTTTCGGCATTTCATTAAACCTCCTTGTCTTTCTGGGCATTTGAGTTCCAGCAAAATCATATGCTAGATTGAAACCTCTTTAAAATGGCTGTTAAAGTCAGGGTGATTGAACTCCTTAGCCAAGACCATTCACAGATAAAGACAGCCCATTTGCCAATATGCACTTTAAAATGTTCAGAAAATATTTAATGTTTATTATAATATATCCAGATTATATTTAATAGATTTTCCTGTTATCAAATATGCAAAGTGTTTTGAAAAGAAGGGATCTATTCAAAAAACCTTTAAATATACATAGTTTTAAGAAATCCAGTAAACTTTGTCATTGTTAAACTGAATAAACATCTGTATAAAGTCAGTCCTTTCCCATATCATAGCGATATATCCCATACTGCCAATCAGTAAATGGCAGGAATCATGTCAGATCTCAAATGTGGAATTCATCCTACATCTCAAAAAAACAAGTGCTGGCTTAGTTACACAGTTTAGAGCCAGAATTTCAGTCAGAAGGTAGCTAAGTGGTGGCTTCATATTTTCAAATTATAAGCAAGACTAAGCAACCTCCTCCCAAAGAACTATGAAACTACGTTGGTCCAGACATTAAACAAGTTCTTAAAAAAAACCCACACATTTAACACACTGAAATTATCTCAACTTTTAGACAGTTGTCATAGAAAGAGTAATTGTGAAATGTATTATTTTTGAAATGTATTATCTTTATTTTATCTCCAGTTCTGAGCATATTCTAAAAACAACATGAATGTGAAAGAAGATGATCCTGGGAATAGGATGTTGGAATAAAACCAACAAAGTCTGTATTCTCTTCAGATAACCCCTGCAGGGCTGACAATACTTTCACTTCACAGAAGTGAAGACAGTGAAACTCATTTTAATCTCCAGGCCAGAATGAATAATTAAATCAGCATTAAAGCCTGAGACCATGAACTTTTAATGGAAGGCATTTTATGCTCAGGATACAGCAAGTGAAGCCTGGATTCTTAACAAAATAACTTTAATTCTATTTATATTCAAAATAGGAAACGCTGCATGTGCTATTTATATTTTGGCACTGAATATATAGTATAATTATGCTTTTATTAATCAGTGCTAGAAATACTCTCTTCCACATCTATTTGAAGTCTAGGGCCTGTTTTTTTTTTTTTTTTTTTTTTTTTTTTTTTTTTTTACATAAATACTTGTCAGGGTTTTATACTTCAAAATGTGCAGATCATTTATTGTGTACTAAATTTCTGTCCTATGAGCAATGTCTCATTTTCTTTAAGGATATATTTTTCTGTCTCTGCATAGCTTAGATTGATCAAAATACCGATTTATTAGTGAGAAATCTGTTAGACAAATAATTTGCTTACATTCTACATGTTTATTTTTCTATAAGCTAAATTAGTCTGGAATAGAGAAAGGTATTCTGTTTATCTGTAAGGCATACTGGTTTATGTCCATTTGGCTTTTGTTTCTTTTGTTTGTTTTTTAACCTGTGATGCTTTCACTACAGAACCTATGAAAATCAAATAATAACACCCTACTAGTTTATGACAGGTGGTATAAAATGCAGCATCAGAAGAGCTGAAGAGCCTAAAAAATCCTAGGAAAGAAGAGAAACTGATAAGCTGGTTTCATTTCCTACTCAGTTATTGTGAATCTTATTATTCACAGCACAGTGTATACAAATAAATTGGTTTTAAGAGCCATAAAAAGGCTGCATACACAAAGAATGCAGACTATTACACAGTGGCTGTGTTGTTTCCTTGGTGAGGGAGACTGTTTCGAGCAGGATGCACTCCTGTTGCTTTGTATTTTCCATTAAACTGGGCTGGAGAAAGCTTTCTCTTCAGAGATGGCTTACCAGAGCAGCCAACAGCAGTGAGGATTCCCTTTGCTTAAGGAAAGGGCCAGACAGGTTAAAGCAAAGGCATCCAGCTGATGCATTTTCCATCCTGGAAGCTGCTGGCTTAAAGAGCAGATGCAGTCTAAAACAGTAGCTCCATTTGCATAGTCACAAGTTGTAGTGGCCTATAAATGTACAACTATGTCCATTTAAACTAAATAGACAAGCCTAAGTTAAGTTATTGAGACACTCAGTACCGAGAAAAAAATGCCTTTTTTTTTTTAATTGGAAAGATAAGACAGTCTCAAAAGAAAACAAGGAAAAGGTGAGGCAAAAAGAGGGTAGAAATGAATTCTAAACCCAGGTCCTGTTGGTTGCATGATTTAATATACTCAGTAATAAATAAGAATTGGGGAAGCATTTCAACTTATATACATCAGCCCTGCAAAGAAAGCAAAGAGAGACTTTTAACAGGATGAGTCAAGAAAACAATAGAGTGTCTGAGATCTTGGAAAGAGTAAAGCTCCAAACTCATTTTGGGAGTTGTGACTGAGGATGTTGACTTTATGTTTGTCTTTATGCAACTGCACATTATGTTCTATCAACAGAGGCTACACATTAGAAGTCTTACCAGGCACAGGTGAGATCCCTACACGTACTGTTTTGAAGGGCCTGAAAAGTATTGCGGAAGGCAGCATTAACACCATAAATCTTCCAGGTGGCTGGGTGGGAGGCAGCCCTCAGAGAGCAGCCAGGTGGCTCCTCCATTGCCTCCCTTGTCTCCCACCCTCATTTCATCATTCAGAGCAAGGACAACCAGACGTTTTGGCAATGCAAAGTTTGCAAACTGGTGGAGGGTGACCGCTCAGGTGTTACACCTGTTTTTCCTGTGCAGGTCTGTTCTGGTTTCTTAGGTGAATCTGCTTTTCCCCTGTCTCTACATCAACGAAAGGAGTGATTTCAGCTTAAAAAAAATGTCTGTAAGATTGCATTACATTTCACACCTAAGAAAAAGTTCTACTCAGATATTCTCAATCTTCTCTTGTAATTAATTACAAGGAAGGAAAAAAATACAAGCTCTGTCAGCAGGAAGACAGGTGTATAAATGTAATCAGATGTTATGCAAACCATTTGATACATTTTTAAGTGCTAGTGGTTTGAATTCGTTTGACAAGCATGTAAAATGCAAATGATCCCGCCCACACATTTTTAGAATAAATTAAAATACACTTAACATCATATTTGTTAGTCTTGTCCCTAATGGGAAGGCTATGTACTCTGAAGTATGTATGTGTGTATTTAAATAGTATTGTTATTCCACCTGCTCTGAAACTGAATTCCAGCAGCTTTCTACACCCCATTCCTAATTTGCCCTCCTTATTCTTTTAAGACTTAATTAGATCTGGTTTACTTTAGAAATGAGCTTTCATTTAAAAAATATTTGATATAGCATTTTCCTTGTGTTTTAGATAGAGATTTTCATGTGGAGGAGTAGTTTCTTCAGACTTGTTCTCCTGGAGCTCTTTGAACTGCAAGAGCTGAAAAAATAGGTAGATACATTCAAGAATACGATCATCCTGTATACATTAATGTGTGTATATATGAAATCACACAAATATTTATTTACAATGTTTCTTTCCTAATTTAATGAAAAATGTGGAGGGCTATGAAGCATTTTGCTTTGATTCAATCATTCAGAGGATATTTGAAGCCTAGTAATTGTTTTGCATGCCTTGAGAAAGCCATGTAAGTATAGCTGATAGCACCACCCATAAACAGTTATGTGGTCTAGAGGAATTAGCATAGGACATATACTTTAATTTCCATCATTATCCCTTCTTGTGATAGTCCTGTACACATAAAATATGTAAAATTTTAATTAGCTGTCTCAAAAACAACATCTTTCATGTTGATAAATATACTTTTGATGGACTGAAGTGTTTAAATTTTAAATAATATAAGTACTTAAGGCAGAATCCCAAAGACTGTCACTGTCAGATTCAGGATTCAAATATTAGTCTCTAACTTTGTTACCACCTACCAAATCCAGTAAGCCTCATTGCAGTCAGTTAATCTCTCCATCTTTTACCATACTATTCTGTAATAAAAAAGACTAATAATACTTTAGCTCAAAGAAGATTTGAGCTGTACTTTGTTAACGTTTGCATAACACTTGTAAATTATTAGTTATATATAGATACCACCTAATGTTATTTTAATGTCTCCTTTATGCCCCGAAGCATATTAAGGGTCAGAGAGCAAAACTGCTGAGAGAAGGAAAAACATCTTTTCCGTCTTGGGTTTCTTGGCTGCTGGGAAATGAGGGAGAGAATATCTCAGAGTATATTGAGAGGTAAATGAACAGAGCAAGTGAGGAACAAGTGTGTCTAGCTAGCATGTTTTTTGTTAATGAGAAAAGAAAGATAGTAAGTTTTGAAGATGTAAACCTATACAGAATTTTCTCCCATTTTTCAAGGTGACTATCATGCATTTCGCTATGTAATTATTTCAGAAAAGGCCTCTGTAAGAACCCCATGGGTTATCCATTTTTTTCCTCTGTAACTTCTTTCCTTATTCTCTGCTCAACTTCTTTAACACCATCTGTTTTTAAAATTGTGAAAATTCACCAGTTCTGGATTGAGCTTGAATTTCCTCTTTTTTGTTTTTGTTTTAATGATTAAGTCCCATCACTCCTTTTTTTTAACCTGTTTAAGTTGTTTTATTACTATGGAAGTTTTTGAAAAATAGAAGTAGCAATTTTGATCTTACCAATGTATATAAATATCTTAAGGGACATTGTCAACACGATGGGGCCAGACTCTTTTCAGTGGTGCCCAGTCATAGGACAAGAAGCAAGGGGCATGAACAGAAACACGGGAAGTTCCATCTGAATATGAGGAAGAACCTTCTGTACTGTGAAGGTGACAGAGCACTGGAACAGGTTGCCTAGAGAGGCTGTGGAGTCTTATTCTCTGGAGATACTCAAAACCCATGGGGATATGATCCTGTGCAACGTGCTCTAGGTGACCCTGCTTGAGCAGGGGGGTTGCACTATGTGATCTTCAGAGGTCTCTTCAAACCTCAACCACTCTATGATTCGGTAGTTTTCAAACGAGAACTTTTAACTTTGGTTTCTTTCTTAGATCTCCTAAAATTTTTCAGATAGCTTATATGTGTTACTTTACATTTTGCAAAAAATCTCTCAATTTTTTCCTTTATATACATGTACACAAAGTGAAAAGTTATTTGGATCTTTCTATTGTTTCATGCTCTCCAAATTGTGACATATATATGTCTGTGTGTTAGGAATTCAGAAATTATCACCAAGTGTACATTTTAAGGAATGATATGAGCAAAACCAAACAAATTTTTAAAAAACAACAGAATTTATACAAGAAGTCAGATCTAAATTTAACATTGGGGTATTAATCAACAAATTTACAAATTGAGCATACAACTCTTGAAAACTTAGGTGTCAGATTGTACAACCGTTTGTATGAATAGTTTAGAGACAACTAGTTTTGTCTCTAAATAGTTTTTTTTACAATAGTTTTCAACTATTTGTAAGGGAAGCTGAATAAAGAATTTGACTAGTTTTTTTGGCACGGTAGATGTAATTACTTAAAGGAACAGTAGATACATGATTTGTCACAGTTGATTTTCATTATATTATCAATTTAAAAAAAAATCATTTTAATGGTTATTTATAAATATGTGTATTAACAGAAGGCTTTCAAAATATAATAATTTCTGTAAAATGTTCTGAAAATGTAAAAATTAATTTCAGTTATGTATTATTCATAGTTGACCAATGAACAAATAAGTGCCATGCAATCACAGAAATTTTAAAAATTCAATTATTCATTGTTTATTATGTTTAGAGAATGATTGTTTTTCCTAATACAATGAAGATTTTTATTTTTACCAAACAAAATATTTATAGATGTTATGACATGGAAAGTTTTAATTGAACAAAGTGTTTTGAACACATCTCTCTCTTTTTATATATTTATCTAGGTTGCTTTTACAGTTCTGTTTGATTTAGAAGCTCTCCTGAAGATCTGGTGTTTGGGTTTCACGGGATACATCAGCTCATCTCTTCACAAGTTTGAGTTATTACTTGTAATTGGAACCACTCTTCACATTTATCCAGACCTCTATCACTCTCAGTTTACATATTTCCAGGTATGATCAGCTACGTTCACATTCTACCCTAAATACAAATTAAAAACATTACCCATCAAAAGGAGAATATATTTCACTCTCATTTACTTTTATTCACAGATTACTGATGTTTTCAAAATGTTGACTCCTGTTGAAAATGTATTTAAAATACCAACTAAGTCTGTTCGTAACTATGTTTCTTGTGTCGATTTACAGAAAAAGGATTATTTCTAACTTTGTCTACCAGTCCTGCAACTTTCTGTTTTCAGTAACTCACATTTCTTATGTAGGCTGCACTGTTCAGTAGGTTCTGGGTTAGTTTGTTCCTCATCCTTCATTCAGCTTTGACCTTGCATACAGCTTTTTATTTTGTCACCTTCCTGTAGAGTCCACCACTGCTTTCCTGGCTTCCATCCCTGACACCTCAACAATCATGCTGTTGCTCCTCCAAATCTTAATGTCTGCAGCAGCCACATCTCTAACCGAGACAAGTCTTCACTCCAGTCATTGTGGGTTTTCTCCAGAACCATATTAGGGTTTGATTTATAACTCTCTGACCATTCCTAATTGAGAGGGAATGTGTGTTGAGGCTCTTCCTACAGTTTCACTTGGGGAAGAGTAGGGAATAGAGACAAGGAAAGACTAATTAACCAGATTTCTGAATTCTTCTGTAAACCAATCCAACGAATTCCCTATTCAGCCTCATCAGAGTGCTTAGGTTGCGCCAGTTGTGGGAGAATGTGATGAGATTCATTATAATGTGCTATATTCTACACTGCTGAAGAAAGTGATTTTCTTAAAAATAAATATTAAAGAATGCACATCATGTTTGTCCCTTATTCAGCAGTGGATTTTCATGATTAAAGATTAATCATAAGTAAAGGCAAATAATAAATGGCATGGCAGAATCCTGTTGATATATGTGATTAGCTCCAGTAACACCCAATAATCAAGTGAGTACACAATGAGGGTGGCACTCTCCCCAGGTGTGGGTTGAAACATAATGGCCTTTTCAGACTTGTGCAAATCCCATTATGTATTCTTTCTAAATGGTTCTACAAACCTGCTCAAAGACGATTTCAGAATTTTAAATTCTATTTTACTTTCACGTGGTACTGTTTGAAGGCTTTTACACGGTTATGCCTTTGATTTTGCTGTCCAAATATGTGGGTTTTTTTTTTGTTTTTTTTTTTTTTTATTCAAATGTTGCATGATATTCCTAACATGCAAGAAAGGATGCATGTGCAGTAGAATGCCTTTGCACTCCTGTGCAAAAGCACCCAGGAAACTGAACTGGGAGCTCTCAGTTATTAGTTAGCCACTTAATTAACACATTGGTATATAGTTAGTAGGGCAGAGAACACACACATCTGTTGACTTCTTTCTAGAATTTTTAAGTATAAATTATGGGTACTTTGGACTAAATATATAATACTGTAACTAAATCATAGTACTGAAAGTATAATTAAAATGCAGACAGATGTTGATAAAATCATTATTTTTGATGATTTTAAGTAGTTTCCCGTCTTTTGTTGTTTTGTGCTTTTCTTTTCTTTTTTTTTTTTTTTTTTTCCTAAGTGCTTGCTTTTCTGACAGAAAATTTCAGGATATGTTTTTTATCAAAATGCATGTGTATAAGAGACATATATTTTACAAGGAGAAACAGCTGGTATGCTGAATGATTTGGGTTGTCTTTTGCAACCCAAATCCCCAGAGGCAGATGACAGCAAGGTTGGAAAATAGTTTACCTTTGATGTCAGTGTGTAAAGGAAGTACACACCATATTCTCCAGCAACTAAGCTTCTTGGCAAGCTAGATAACACATTTTCAAATAAACTAGGTCAAAAAGTCTTTTTCACTTGGATAAATCTTGATGGTAGGCAGATTTCCAGGCCTTTAGATATTAATAATGACAGGTTAAATGTGTTCCTTGTCAGCCAACAAAGCAGGTTATTGAAAACACAAGTCTTATCTGACACATTCCAGGACAGTAAGCAGACATATTATTTTCCTTGTCTAGTCTTCCTTAACATATATTTTAGTCTGCATTATTCATTGGCCTTCATCATTCATTACCTTTTGCCAGCATATCATTTGCTCTTCACCACATTGGCTACTGTCCAGCTTCCCACCTGTCTTTCTTACAACATACAACATACTGACAACATACTCACTGTATGTTCATTCAAAGCACTTTGCACAGCTGTCTGTAAAAGAAAATGTCTATGAACTACAGCAAGGCACCTTTCCATGGCCATTAACTGTAGAACATCTTATCAGCAGAGAAACGGCAGAATTTGCATATTATTGCAGATATCTGTAATAAACTGGCATTTTTATGCCAGTATATTAGAGATTTAAACAGAATTTAAACTACACTGAAGAGAGTATTTGTGTCTGGAAAAATATTGCTGAGTCATTTTCCGAATAAATATCACTTTTAGGAAATATCACTTTTAGGAAATGCAGCTATTATTTGGGACAGAGTGGTGGTTTCTCTTGGAGTTTTATTTTTGATTCATTTTTCAACAAAATTTTGCATTTAATCCAGATAGGGTACCTTCTGCACCTTTCAAATTTAATACAGTTTGCCATCCAACTACATGGAATGAATAAATGTTCATTACAGTGTACTTTTGCTAAATTTAATTTGTTACCTAATGAAAATAAATTAAAAATATAATATCAATAAGATTAGCATGTTGCTTAAAGGTCAATTAAAGCTCCCCAAAGGAAGGGAAAAATTAAGTCATTTAGTAAAGTTTATCTAAAACACAACTCAGAATACAGACTAGCATGAAATCTTCACTCCACTGGAGTCATTGTTGACACTAGTACTGAAGAACATTTACATCAAAGTAGATGTGCTAACATTTACACTGCAGGTAGATCTTATAAGTAAAGACACCACATTTAAATGTTCATAGTACTGTTCATAGTAATTCTCACAAATGTCTTTGGCTGTCACTGTCTTAGTAACCAGTTTTATGTACTTAGATTATTTGTAATGTGAATATGTTACCAACATGTTTAAGTATCTCACCTTATTCTAATGATGTGAAAGTTAAGCTATTTAGTGTAAGCTCTCTGTCCAGCACCCCTTTAAATATTGAAGGCTGTGAAGGCTCCCCCATATCACATTAGGAGTTTGGTATGTTTGGAATAAGTGGCTCTCTGGTGTTAACTTTCCACCTCCACTTTGACAGTAAAGTCTGTTCTGAGCCCTGCTAGACATTACAGCATATTCTGGGTACCTGACAGATAGGTAGGGAGATGAATTGCATGGAAAACACAGAGGTGTGTACATTATTAGCAACCTACAAGTACAGTGAAGTCTTTCTGTGAACAACTGCCATATCCTTCTGTCAACTTTATTTTCTGTCCAGAAGCAGCACAGTAATTGTATTTGACTTGCACATAGGGTCAGTCTATAATTGTACTGTAATTCCTACCTGTCAGTTTTGATGTGATTCATTTGGAATTTGGCTATAATTTGGGCTAGAAAATCTTTTTTTTTTAAGAACTTCCAAATGTCATTTGCCCCACAAAGAATCACAGTCATAGAATCCTGGCAGTTGTCTCCAGTGACTGCTGTGGTTTGCCACTGCCTCCTGTTGATATTAACGTTCATGTCACTGTTTCTGCCATAGTTTTTGGATCTACATGGGAGGATCAGAGCTTTCACCAACTTTTCCAAGGTAGACTCAGCAGCGAATGGGTCAGGAGTTCCACACATGATCACAGTTCTGCTGCCACTACTAACACTGAAAGATGTAAAATATGTCAAATACATCAGTGGCCTCCAGTGCTGTTTACTCTGATATTGAGAAATACCACCCGAAATTCCCTTGTTGTTTAGAATATAAAATAGCAACATGTGCTTATTACCAAACTTGCTAGGTTGTACTGTGCGCAATGCCAAGCAACTTCTACTGGGGTCTCTGAAATGGAAAGATGACCTGTGGAAGAAGATTTGGAAGTTTTCATGCAGATACGTAACCTGGAGTAACAAATAACAATCACAGAAAAGTTTAGGTTAGAAGTAGTCTTTTAATATCATCTTGTTCAGCCTGCTGCTCTAAGCAGAGCTTTCTTCAAAGACTATTCAAGACCTTGTCTGTTTAAAATAAGTGTGATTTTTTAACAGTGATGATAAGCAAGCTTTGGAGCAATTTACCTAACATTGCAATCAATTCTCAGTTGCTATATCAAGACAGATTATTTTGTCCTCTGCTGGAGACCGTTCTTATTATTCTGTAATTCCTCATTACATCCAGATTTACTATCTATGGTATGTTTTGTGTATGGTTTTGTTCCCTTTGTTACCCCTAAAAAAGTCCCAGCTGCATTTCTGTGATGACCATGGGTCACTGGTGAGTGGATGTCAGCATCTTCATTACACTCCTATGCCTCTGCTTTAGGACCTCTGCTGTCATACCATGCGTGTACACCTTGATGCTGCATTTTATGAAGGGACCACAGATAACTTATTCTATGCCAAAATTCTGCTTCTTATTACTATATATTAGATGCAAATATACATGTAACAATAGCATTACAGCACACAATTAAAGGCTATAAAAAGACAAAATAGACAAAATAACAACCAGTGATCTGGTCATTAGGTAACTGCTGTTACTAGCTAAAACAAAGCTGAAGGCATGTCTAGATAAGTGCAGAACCTGACAGGTTCCTTTTGCCCTGAATTCTCTTGGAAAGTTGTTGGTTAACATGGTAATCAAATAATTAATGCAATTGTATTTTCTCTTTCTTTACAGGTTCTTAGAGTAGTTCGGCTTATAAAGATTTCTCCTGCTTTGGAGGATTTTGTGTATAAGATATTTGGACCAGGAAAAAAACTTGGGAGTTTGGTTGTATTCACTGCCAGCCTTTTGATTGTAATGTCAGCAATCAGTTTACAGATGTTTTGCTTTGTGGAAGAACTGGATAGATTTACAACCTTTCCACGGGCAAGTATAAGACACATTGAAACTTTGTATTATTATTTTCTTATATATATTATATTAATTATTATATGACCATTCTTCCTTTTCTTCTAAAAACCATGGAGCAGGATCAACTTAGGCAAAGGGAAAATAATTTTATTTTCTGTGTGTAATAGTCTTCCACTACGCCTTCAGTAGCGAAGTTTGTATTTTGGTTGAGTTTTGTGTTCTATTTCTGTTGTTCAGCGAATATGGAGAATTTTTATGTGTGGACACGGATAATGATAATATAAAGCATATGACTTAACAGTAGTCTAGCATGCCACAAAAAAAAAAAAAAAAAAAAAAAAAAAAAAAATCCATCTGCATAATCATAGATATTATCCACAAAATTTATATAAAATATCTTCATATGATTTATATCTACATATTGTGAAGTGGTTGATCTTGAATTGTATAGGAATGCTTGTTTTACACAGGGTTATAAAACCTGTCCGCATTGACAAAATAAGTGTTTGCCTTTTGGGTATAAATAGTCAATATTTATGGGCATTACGTTAATTCAGAACAGAACACAGAAAATCAGTGGAAATTGGAACTAATGTATTTATTGAAGCACAGTGTTCTGAATGAAAATACTGCCATTTCTTTAATAACGTATTAAACTGAGTGTACATGGATTGGTTCCAGTCACAATTTATTTGTTTCTGTCATTACCGTTTGGTTATTCACTGTATCTATTTTGGTGAAAGTGCATTGGTGGGAACAATTAAACAACAATGAACAAGACAGCCTCAAGGATCATCCATTTAGCAAACAAAATGGCTAGGCAACAATTTGTAATTATCAACCTGGATTTGATTTACGGGATGCTAGCCATCTAATGCAAGACAAAAAATACCTACCCACAGGGAATAGAGTAATGCCATGCTTTCTAGTTTAGAAAATGTGCTTAGAAAAGCAGCCACTAGGATCATAAAGAATTCAGTATAATTCATTTTTGAAATGCTGAAGAAAGCAAAAAGATAAGATAACTTAAGCTTTACTTATGAAATCAGGCCTCTCTCTCTAAAGTGAGTGATACTACTATCATATTCTATGTCCAAGTGCCATGCATAACTTCTGATTAAAAAATTCCAGCTGCAGAAGTTTGAAAGTGCCACAGAATTTAGTTTTAGTATTAATTTGTTATTTATGCAAAATGGTGATGACAGTCCTGAAGGAATTATTGTAGTATAATTAAAATAAGAGACATTCACAACAACATGTGTATTTTAACTAGTTTAATTGATATAAATATCTGAGAAAGATTGATTTGCAGTAAAATGTTGCCAAGATAGATCAAGATGTTAGGAAAGTTTTAAATGATTTTGGGCATTCAATCTGAGGCTAATTAGGACTTAATAAGAACTTCTGGTGTATTGAATTTTAACAGATATATGTATATACTGAAATACATTTGAAGTGTGAGAAAATATTTTCTCCATTAATAAATAAAATAAAATTTACATTAAAAAAAAAAAAATCCAAGGTTATTCTGAGACCAGTTGCCACTAATAAAGGAGTGTTCCAGTAGTAATGAATTGAAATATTTTTAATAGTTTTTGTATAATAGCCTATAGTAAGAGTGCCTGCTTGTTTTTTAGTTATTGTTTATTTATATACATATTCAGCTAGTCATAAATGATTCAAGAGTATAATTTACAGTATGTTTTCTTTCTTTCTGTTATTTTCTAGTGAAGCAGTTTTTAATAGTTCAATAGAGTCAGTGAAAATTTTGTACTAAATAAATTTTGACTGACAATGCCCATCTAAAGTGTGTCTTCCTACTAAAGGCTGGGAGATTAATGTTGTCTGCTCTGAATAAAGACTACAGAATAAGACAAATAATGCAAGACAAGTAAGTAAGACGAGTTTGCAAGCAGCTCTGAGTTTGCCTGGAACATATTCTTTTCATAATGTGACTGAAGAAATGCTTGCATTACTATATAATGTAGGAGGCAATATAGGGTCTGCATCAGCAGAATTTGTGACAATGTTTTAGGGGCTCACCCCCAAATAAGAGTGAACCCCAAATGGCCAGCACTGTTGCTGTGGGCTTCTTTCAGTTCTGAAAATGCAGATGACAAGTACACTGACAAAGTGGTGGCACCAGAGGTTAAATTTGGAGTTTTTACATTGAAGTGCCTTCCACAGTGAGACACAGAAAACGTAAAATCATTTTTGAAGCCGTAAGTGCTTTATAAGAAGGCACAGTATGGGTTTTGGAACAAGGAGACCTCCTCCTTTCACTAATGCCTATAAATTGCATGTTTTCACATGGTTTCCTGACAACAGTCAATAGGCACAAGCTCCGTGTTGCCATGGTTACAAATTTCAATCTTCTTCTGTCCATCGCAACTTTCCAAATGGACTGGCTTTCTCTCTAATACTGAAGTATAAAAATACAAATGTTTGCTCTCCTTTTTCTAACCGATCTGACATCATCCGTGTCTTTGGCTGCACGTACTGAGCCATGAGGGGAAATTAAAAAAAAAAAAAAAAAAAAAAAGAGGGCGACTGGGTGTTGGGCCCAAAATGAAGAAGAAATGAGAGGAAAAGTTATGTTCAGGCAGCAGTGTAAGATGGCTGCTAAGAAATCTAAGTATTCACTGTGTAGACAATAAAATATTACTCTGCTGTTCTGTTAAATGGGTCAACACAAAATGAAATCTAGGCCCAGCATATCCCAACAGCAACAATCCCACCATCTTTGGCAAAACCAGGACTGGCTTCCTAGCCTTGAGCTTGGAGGAAGCTCCATTTGTGACTTGTTAACTCAACATAATTTTAAGTTTCCTTAAAAAAGGTGAATCACATAGTCTTACTTCTCTGATGCATTTACAGTCTCAGTGCTGTGGACATGTTTTTGGAGGGCAGCTGCTCTTCTCACAGAGTGTCACAGAGCAATCATTACTGTGTCAGGAGAAAAAGGATAGTTCAACATGGGTAGACGCAGTGCACAGCATTGGTGTGCATCCTGTTATTTTCATTTGCAAAAGTAATCCCACTGATTGTAGGACAGCTTCCATGAATTAGGGAATTGAGGAACTGATTACCAAATTCCTCAGGGATTTGGCCCGTAATATGCTATGGGCAAACAGCAGTCACAAGTCAAGTACGTTATAGCTGAAAGTAATTCTTTGCGTGGCACCACCCCAAAATGGGTGGACAGGCTATCAGAATTGGCATTTTACTTGTACATACCACCAAACATTCGCTAGTCTTCCACTAAAAATAAAAAGGTAATTCAACTTCCATCATCAAAACAACTAATTAAGTAATAGGGTATAAATACTCAAAGAAATTGACAGCCTTTTCTATAACATAAATTAATTCAGAAAGTCACCATTTGCATAAATCTCTGTCTCATCTTCACAGATGTTGATTCTGTCAGCTAGATAGTTGCATTTCAAATTCATTTTAAAATAAACAGTGGGAAGAGCACCTTTCAGCTAAAAATAGCTTGCTCTGAAGGAGATTGTCAGGTGCAAAACAAACTCATTGTGCACTGCCATGTTTTCTTAAAACTACCATTTTGTGGTATACCAGACATTAACATGATAATTAAATATTTAAACGATATTGAAAGGCCACTATAAATAGCTACATGCTTTATGGACAGCTGATTTAGATGGAAGATTAATCTTTATAGTGTTAAAAGTGGGGTTTTTCCAAATTAATATAGTGCCTGTACTAATACGGGGTCCACAACAGAGAATTGGAGGTATTTTTATACCTGAAGAATTAATTAAAATACATGTTTTTAGGAAGCAATAAACTGTAATATTTTAATGTGATTCAGAATGAAGGATACTGCACTGGTTCAATTACCCAGTAGACCAGGTGTTTTTAAAGCCAGCAGTGGGATGTATTACAATGTAGTATCCCCCTATCTTGTATTTCAGCAAAGAGCATCACACCCATCAGGTATGGCCACCACTGTCTCCAGAGATGCTCTGAGCACAGTGAAACAGCAATTGCCTCTCTTAGCTTTATCTGCACTTCATAACAGGAGGCTGAGAACCAGCGCTGTGCACTTATGGGGTCGTTGTCTTCTTGTCCTTGAGGACCACTGGCCAATATAAAGGAGGCTGAATGTCCCATTTATTTCAAACATGCTTCCTTGTCTACAGCCTCTCCACAGCCACAGATCCCAGATGTTTCCTTCTCTGTATGTTTTGCACAGGGAGTGACTTGAAGGATTTCACAGATAACACTGGTTGGTATTTTGGCAGGGTCAGGGGTTAGTTTTGTGTCTTTTTTGTTGTGAGATTCTCAGCATGATCTTTTGTGAGAAAAGGAATCACTAGTAAGATTCTGTCTTTGCACCATGCAAGGAGTCTGCATTTGTGGCTGGGAGGGGACTACGGGCAGGAACGTGCAAGTAGAGGGCACTGTGCAAATTCCAGTCTGTATTCAGACTCTCCAAACACATGACATAGCAAAGATTGTAGCTGACATGAAGGATCTATAGAAAGGTGATTGTGAGCAGTTGTGTCTATTTGCTGCTTCTAGTTACTATTAGCCTTTGTTCTGTGCATGATCTATGTGTTGAAAGGAAAAGCTGGGACATGACATTTGGTCAAGATGTTGCTGACACAGAAATTGCAGTCATAAGCTAAACTTCATCCCCCACTGTGTGTAATTGCTCACTTGGATGCTTTGATCAATTCCATGTACACCTTAACTTCCCTTCTTATGAGTGATTTGGATGTGTAGGCCTACTCATCTCTGAAAATTTGGTTAGTGAGTTTTAATTCTGAAAAACAACTGTAAAAATAGCTGCCTCACTCAAACTCCAAGGTCTTAGCCTGACTGCTTATGCTTTTGTTTGCTTCAGAGAATCCATTTCATTGTTTTTCAGGGGAAAAAGTTTGCTTCTACATATTTTCAGCTTTTTCCACATGTGTTTGGGCTTAGGATAAGTTGATATGAAAGGCTCTCCAGATAAAGTTTTTTCATGGGTGTAACATCTTCAATTGCTAGCACTTTTTTGGTATGTATTATACTTTAGTAAGATCTCAGCTTTGATCTTTGCTGTCTGGAAGGATAGTACCTATGATGCAGGCAAAAGCAAAGTAAACTCTTGTGACAGTTTGGTATTATTAAAAGATTTAGTACCATCAGGATCCACACATCATTCCTACTCTGTAGTCAAACTTCTGTGACTAAGGCAGAGCAGTCAGTGCCTGTGTATGACGTACATTTAATGCTCACAGGTTTGTCATACTGAGTTAGATTCTGGTCTGTGCTGGGGTCAACGGATACCATTAGCTCACCTACCTGCAGCCGGTGACTATGTAAACTTCTGAATCTATGCGTTCCACCCAACCTTTACAGTCAATGGAGAGATGGAGACAAAGGGTGATGCATCTGCTTTAGCTATTTATGTTGAGCAAGCTTTTAGTGAATACCCACATGTAAACATCTGTAATGATTGTGGCAGAATCTGATCAAAGAAATACTATCCCTGACTCAGGCTTTGTTTTTTTCCTGGTGATTCCCAGTTCCATGAGCAATCAATCCTTCAGTAAAACCGAGCTGTCTCAGCTTTCCCCAGAGGGTTCATTCTAGGAGTGTGTGTGTCAGGTACCACCTTTGGCCTCATTCATTTTTATCTCTCTGAGCCTGTTTCCATATTCTGATCTGAAAGGCTTTTAACACACCTCCAGCAGTTAGGCTGCATGAATGATAGTGACCACTGATTTGCACCACGACAGGATAATAGTTTTGGCATCTTACTGGCATCTTACTGTCATCCTATCCCTCATGGGCTGGGATGTAGCTTGTCTTGTGCTTTACACAGTTTAGTGTTTGCATTTTGATCTGTGGCTCAGGTGTGCATATGGGATTTCAAAGGTTTAAGACATCTGGGTTCTAGGGCTCATCTGGATTCATATCCTGTCACCAAAGATAAGAGAACATTTCATTTACTCCTTCTGTTTTTGACATGCACACCTGATCTGAAGGAATTTGAAAATGTTACAGAAACAATTGTACAAAGAATGCTACTGTCAAAACTTGGTTACGCATTGGAACCGGTTGCCCAGGGAGGTGGTGAAGTCACCGTCCCTGGGGGTGTTCAAGGAAAGGTTGGATGTGGTGCTTAGGGACATGGTTTAGTGGGTGACATTGGTGGTAGGGGAATGGTTGGAGCAGATGATCTTGGAGGTCTTTTCCAACCTTTATGATTCTATGATTCTATAAAATGTGTAGGGGAAGGGTATGACTGAAACAGATGGAAGAACTGGGACCTTGTTTTGTATTGCTTTGTCTCATCAGTAGGAAGCCTGAAGTGCTTCTGCTGTTAAGATAAAATAAATGTATGATCTCATTTAACATTTACATTTTATTGTAGGCATATTTATAGAGAAGCAACCCTGAAGAATGTGCATAAACAAAGAATTACAATACAGTGTTGTATTGTAAACAATGAGCTGTGATGCTCAGGTTATCCTTCCTATTTTGTTAGCCCACAAGGAAACCAAAAAGGTTTTTATATGGGCTAATGGAGGCAAGACTATACTTACAAATTGCAGATTACAATGCAGTCAGAGGTTAAGCTATTTATTTCTGCTTATGCTCTGAAATAACATTTCACCTGGCTTTACACATTGAAATACACTAATTTATTAAGATGTAAAAAGAAAGGAAAAAAAAAAAAAAGAAATGTTTTGCTCTGTTAAATCAATTTGATAAATGTATCGATAAAAACATATTAATATAGTTCATGAATTGTTAATATTTATGTGATTTATTTTTTTTTTCTTGCAGGCATTCATGTCAATGTTTCAGATTCTCACACAGGAAGGATGGGTAGATGTCATGGATCAGACACTGAATGCTGTAGGACATATGTGGGCACCAGTAGTTGCCATTTATTTTATACTATATCATCTTTTTGCTACACTAGTAAGTTTTGACTTGCAAATGCACTGTGCTTTTCTTTGTTTTGAATTACTCTCATACCTATTCAATGCTTTTCTCATCTAGTTAAAACTAATTGTGATGCTTATTTTCAGCATAGGGGGCTTTCTTTTTAGTTCTTTGATGTAGTAGAATTCACCCTTCAGCCATGTGGCATAAGTGGGGAGCCTTTGTTCTGGTGTGAGTTGTTCTTCCTAAGATCCAAGTCACACTGGTAGACTAATAATATAATTGTTAACTGTCTTGTGCCTTCATAGTTCTGATGATTGCAGAGTGAAGCAAGTGCTTTTATTTATCATGTTGAAATGGTCTTCTCAATTTCCATTGCAGTCTCTTTGCAGCTGTAATTAAAGTCAGAAGTGTTAAGCCTTAGGATGCAAACTCCTAACTATAAAGCAGTGCTTTCCTGTTGTCTGATGCAAAATCAATGCATGGAAAATATGTTATATAGTATATCAGGCAATAAAAGGATGAGAATTAATGAAGCAGTTCCTGAATGTGTATGAAAATGGGGATTATATATAAAAAGATTTTTTGTGTGTATGGATTTCAAATGAGATGATTACATTTTTCAGTAGAGAAAATGGTATGGAAAACATGATTTTGGAAATTCTATATCAATAAGGGCTTAGCACCATATTTTGAATACCGACACAGAGAAAATACCACAATTGGGGGAATAACCATTTTATCCACTTTTATTTCACCCCTACTTTTGTTCATATTGTATTTTGCATTCACTGCAGTTTTTGATGCACTTATTCATAGTTTCATTTTCTTCATTTTTTCTTTTTTTTTGCTCAGTTGCCTACTTAGGTGAGGTGCTAACTGTACTTATATTATCTCCATCAGTTTCATGTTACATTTTTACTTTATTGTATGTTCCGCTTCACTCATAATAACTGACTGACTATAATTGTGGGTGCAGGAGATTTCTTCACATGGGTTTAAATCCTCAATAAGTGGCAGTAAAGGGCATTCAATTCTCTTAGAGCTGCTTAACCAAATTAAAATATAATCTGAGCAAAGGTACATCGTCAGCAGTTACATGGAACTTATACTTTTAAGGAGCATTGGTTCTGGAAAAGCAACTTCTTATGCCAAAGAAATCCTTAAAACTCCATGGAAAGTGGGGAAAAAAGCAAAAAGGAAGAGGATTTTGGTCATGAATTTTCAAGAAGTTTCTGGTTAGAGATTCAATGATGCTGGTTAGTGCTTTTATTTATTTATTTATTTATTTTTCCATTGTGAACTGGAATCTGTGCGGTTTTTTTGTTTGTGTTTTTTTGTTTGTTTGTTTGTTTTTGTTTTGTTTTGTTTTGTTTTTCTTCTCTTAGATAAGCATTAAACAAGTAATATAATGCCAGGTGGCCTCTGTGTTAAAAATTCACATCTTAATTAAAAAGTAACTTAGCTGTAGGAAATTTTTAGTATTCTGCTTTATATGTTATGTTTTGAAAGAATTTTCTGGGATTCCTACATTTGTTTACTCAAACTACTTATTTTACTAGGAGCTAAATCACGTGTCTGTACACCGTACTTCAGTCCTTTTCAAGGGCATTCACAGTTTAAGCAAGCAGTCCTTGCTTTGCTCCATAAGTGTATCCTTCTCATTGACCTGTGCAAATTTTATAGGGATGAAGAAACTATTTTTTAAGAGAACTTTGCAAAACTACTTGGCCTTATGAGGTTGTTAGCTTCAGTTCTAAGATTTTCCTCAGACCTTGGAAGAGGAAAGCTATGTAGGACAAAGTTGTCTAGAGGCAAAAGAAGCTTAAAGAAATAAAATATCGTGGAATTGGTAAAGTAGCATGAAAACGGATGGTCTGCTCCTGAAACCAAAAATAAGAGATCTAAGAAAAAACAGCCCTAAGTGAAAAACAAAAACGAAGTCAAAGGGAGAAATAACTTTCAACAGCCAGAAGAAGGGGGAGGATTAGAATTGAGAAGTGATAATTGCAGGCATTTGGCAAAACAGACTATAGAGCTTTGGAAAGAAATGAATAGGTTTCACATGAGCAAGGAAAGTTGAAAAGCTCAAAAAACAAAACCTCTCTTGGAAGTGAAGACTGTTATTAGTTGAGATGGCAGTGGAGGAAGTTAAACAAATAATAAGCTTGCATTTAACTTTTCTTTTGTGGTACGTGTTCTTTGGTTCTTGTTGAAGAAAGTGAAAACAGAGTTAATGAAAGTCTTGATGCCATGATACAAATCTGTGCATGAAGCAGCAATGCTGTAAGAGGTGGTATATTTAATGAGTACTGTATTTCTTCTTCGTGTGGAACAATATTTGCTTAACTAGTGTTCTTTGAGCTGCAGGTACTAGAGTATCATAGGCTGTATAAAGTATCTGAAGAAGAAAAACACCATACTGTAAAATCCTGGCAGAATGATAGCAAAACCATTCATTAGCAATTAGGGATCAAAGTGCTTTGTGCCACGGATTAAGTATTTTATCAGAACTCTGTCCTGTTTTGCATTCTGAAGTCCATCTTAACTTTCACAGTTCATAGTAATCAGATCATCAAAAACAGTTTGAAGTCCTGCTTAAGTATGTGACATATTTAATATGTCTTTTCTAACAGCTGCAGGAAATTCTAAATATTGCTAAAGACAGTACCCTATTAAAATAATTCATTTTCCGGAAGACTGACATTTTATAAGTTTATGGGTGAGAGTCCTTTCTTTGTAAGTATGCTTGAACTGATGGTAAACTTCAACAGTGGTGAACAGATACGATGGCCTGCTCTGGTTGTCAGTCAGTGGTTCAAGACCAAAGAAATATTTTAGAACTGTAACTCCTGTAAAAGAGCTGAAATTCTTACTGATATCTCTAGTAAATTGGTGCTTGCTTGTAGAAGCTCAGTATGTTTGTGAATATTTGCCTTGATCCTCAGAGACTAAAACCTTGGCAGTAGATGTAAAGCTACATCTGTACGCATTTGCTGCTTTAAGACATGACATCTGAAGAAAGATGCTGAATGGAGGTATCCTCCCTCACCTATATCCATTCTCTGCCTGTTCCATCTCCTTCACAGCTATATCAGTGAAATTTTCCCTATCTTTGGCCTCTAGTCACTACCTCGACACAAAGAAAACGTCATGTGATATACACATACTTTCTTTTTCTGTGATTCTTCCTCCTAAAGGCATATCTACATAATATTTAATGGACAGTAAATTAAAATGCATGTGTTTCCAAGATTGTGGCTCCTGATGCACTCAAATAATGATGCAAATTTACTTTTCTTTCCAAGTGGAGTTAGCTACTTTGCACAGAGACATTGTGAGCATTAAGCAAGACAAATAAGCCAGAAACAATTTACTACTTACAAAATGGCTAGCAGGCATATATAGGCAAGCAATATTAGATCAACAAATGTCAAAAGAAGTACCCCTTTTACATCAATAGCACCCTCATTTTCCCATTGTATTTAATAGAACTTCTTAAGAAATATAAGGCAAGCTTTAAAAAAATAATTGTAATTGTTTTGTAGATTCTACTCAGTTTGTTTGTTGCTGTTATTCTGGACAACTTGGAACTTGATGAAGATCTGAAGAAACTTAAACAAGTAAGAACATGTTTTTTCTGTGCTTGAAAGTATTTTCAATAAAATATTTCTCTACTGGTGTTCTTATGGCAAAAGATGTGAGATATTTCATGAGTATGAAGAAAACAGTAGATGTTGAAAAGAATAGCCGTACTTTGGTGGATAGTTGATCATCACACAATATAAGATAGAAATTAAAAAAGATTTAGAAAATAGCTTACATCATAGAATCATAGAATCATAGAATGGCTCAGGTTGGAAGGGAACCTAAAGATCATCTAATTCCAGCCCCCCAGACTGTCATATATTTGAAATGATGTAAAAATCACACAGCTAGGTAATCTTTTTCCTTATAATCTACTTATTGATAAAATGTTGTTTAGCTTATTTTTGTGTTCACAAAGGCTCCACTGTGTGACTGCTGTGCTTCAGCCTAAGTAGTTATAGGTCAGTATTTGCACTGCACTACGAAAAAGAAGTGAAAATACAGTGTTTCCCCTCTACCACATCAGACATGAGTAGGATATGAAGCATCACCAAACCATGGACCCACTTCTGTAGAGGGTAAACTTTTGTAAGATGTAGCTCCTATAGACTTTTGCAAGTAAAATTAAGTAAAAATACTTGATTTACAGAGAGGCAGACAATCTCCCTGACTTTAGGCCTCAAATGTTAAAATGCTATGAGCCATATGATAATATTTGAGCAGACTGTGGAACCGCTGTAGGTGAAAGTACTGGCAAGAGTCAATAAACAGGAAGTGATAGAGGGCAAATCTTTTGCTTGTGAGCAAATCGCCAGAGGTATATCTATACGTTTTACATAAATACATGGGTATGATTTTATTTGTTTAGAGATGCAAAATCGTAAGCCTATTTCATGTGTGAGATAACAGAGCTTAATATGTCGAAAGTGCTTTTGAAATATTTGAGTTATAGCCTTCTTTCACCCACCATTTGTTGGTTATTTTTTTCTTTAATGTGCATCAGCAATTGGTGTAGAATTTTATTACTTTAATCCTTGAAAAATAATCTCCCAGACAATGTACTTATTTTGCACTGAAGCTAATGTGCCAGATTAACTTTCCCTTATTTTTCCATTCATATTATTTCTCTTTTAGTTTGAAAACTAAAGTTATGTATTTCTTCATTTATTATTTTTGTTGTGCTTATTTTCTATAAACTTCCCATTTGTCTAAGAATGTTAAATGTGGATTTAAGGAGTGTATGTTTCATGTATGCTCACTGAATAACAGTAATGTGTCAAACTACTATTCCTTCCCAAAGTTCTAATATTCAGGGCACTACAAAATAAAAATATAGGCACTTTAAGATCTTCTTTATAGAATTCAATCTAAAAATCATTACAGCATTTGCTGCTGCAGTATTATATATGAGTGTGTACTGCAAATGCAGTGAGTTAAAAGAGTAGGCTTTTTATGACACAAAGAAATATAAATACTGGATATCAGTTAATCAGCTCACATATGTGAAATGAGAGATCTTATGGTTGATTCTGGGATGGCCAGACAATCTTGAGTATGCAAATTGAATAGACCAAATCAAGTTTACTCATTTTGCTCCTTACCAGTCTCAAGAGGTAAAATGATCTGAAATAAAAATGACTCAGATATATGATAAGCAATGTGATATCATACTGATAATCTTACAGGAAAAATTTTCATAATGTCTGCATGAATTAGGAGCACAAATCAACTTTCTGAAGTGAACAGCTTGAGATGTAAAATCCTGTAGCTTTCCTGTGAAACTTAGCTTCTTTGATTCATAAACCACTTTTTAAATCTACACCTTTGTTTATGAGATGACAGCAACATGACTGTTTTAGGTGCACCCCTGTGGAACTGGTGAACAAAAAGCAATGATGAGAGGCTGTGGTAGTTATACCCAGCTAAACTCCACAACTGTTCCCCACCCTCCCCCCACCCCCCCAGAAGAAGAGGGGAAAAGAAAGTATGATGGAATTATATTTAAAAAAAAAAAAAAAAAAAAAAAAAAAGCTCATGGGTTGAGATAGGGATAATTTAATCAAAGGGAAAAGGGAGGAAAAAACAAGCAGAGGACAAATAGAAGCAAAGAGGGGAAAAAAAAATATTCTCTACTTCCCATCAATGAGCAATGTTTGGCTGTGTCCATGGAAGCAGCACCACTTGCAGTGCTTGCCACTGTGTTAGCCCAAAATCTTCTTAGCCAGGTAGGAACCCTGTCTCCATAATAACCATAGAGTATAAGTAGACCACACTCAATTTAAAAACGTAAATAAAATTACTGAAAAAAGTCCCCAAATTTCATAACTTTGAGAGTGGCAGCAGCACAACTACATGAGTTGGATGCTGGGCCATAGTAAAACAGATGCCCAAGTGAGCAGACCTTCTGCCAAACTTTCTAGCTGCCGTGCAGTGTGGTACCATCACTTCAGTGACAGTACATTTTATTTCCATGACCAAGCCACTATTTAAGAAAAAGGTCTGCAGTTTGCTATTGGACATGACAGTTTGTTTGACTCTGGCATAATGATGCATTTATTATACACCATTTTGATGTATAAATGTATCCGAGTTGGCTGACAGTAATTCCCTTGTATTTATGCTTTGAAATATTACTTTAAACAGTACCCTCTCTTCAAAGACTATTGCTCAATAGTACTGAATATATTCTCTTCTGGTGTTTTATACAAACAAATTCATATTATGAAAAGTGTTGTATGGTTTAAAAATGCTTAAGGTAAAAGAAAGTAAGAAATTGGTTCTTGGAGCTGAATCACAGGGAATTATTGGAATGATTGCACACCTGACTAAGTGTCTAGAACAGAAAAGGTTTTCTGTGGTATGCAATGGTATCACAGGCTCAGTGCTGTCAGTGGCTCTGCACTATTATAGCGAAATATTGGTTGTCTTATCTCAGAAGATAAAGCAGGAAGAGTTTTTAATTCAATGATATTTTGAATTCTCCACTAAAAATGAACTATAAGAAGGAAGATTGTGAGGTAATTCTTATGTTTTAATCAAGACCATTTCTATAAGGAAACAGACCTGTATCACTGCAAAGGAAGTTTTTTGACATCTATAATTGAAAGCTGAATGATGCCAAGGGATAAATCAATCATTCAAACTGTTAATGTAAAAGACATTGATTTGTTAAAAATGGTGTAACTATAATGCTCTCAAAAGTATTTCTGTCCTCATGTTTGCATTTTTTCTCTACATTTAATGGCTGTTAAGCTTGGGGGCATTTTCAAATGGATGATTTTCAAGGTAGAAGGGAGAATATGACACCTAGCTAATAATCCCTTTGGGATGTATACTTCTTAATTATAACTTAATTCATTTTATTGATCTTGATAACAGAAATATTATTACTTATCTTTCAGATTAGTGAGAAGGGACTAATTAGCTAATATTTGCAATGTACTCTAAAATATAAAGTGATATATAAACACTTGGTATTCGTGTTGGTTCAGTAAATGTGTTTACATAAGAATAAATCCAAGCAAAGAATACTTTACACAAGTAGGAGATTATAAGGAAGATTGTAAAATGATGTCATTAAAAGCTAGTAAACTGTTAGAATTAAATGTACCTGTGTGAATTTGTATCCTCAATTTATTTAAGGATATACATCATGATTCAGTTTTCAATTAGATCATTATATAATATTATTTCCAAAAGTCTAACCTCATTTAGGGCAAAGAACACATACAACTCACTTTAACAAGCAACTAGCTAATATTTTTTCTCTTTATTGTGCAATGTGTGATGTGTCTATTATTTATTGCACAGTATTCAAGCTTTGCTGTGAAGACAAAACTATTAATCACCTTCCTGACTTTCTATGATGCCCTTCATAAGTATCTAAACCAAAAATAACACTTGTAAAAGATTGATTTAAGTGATTTACTTAGTTTCACAGGTGTACATAGGAATAGAATCTATTTTTCCAAGACTCCATTCAGTTGGTTTAGGAACAGAATCATTCTTTGTATTCTTACCACTCTGTGCTTCATTTACAATATGTCTCCCATCTCCTGCCACATGTCTCATCTTGTCTTTGTCTGCCTTGATAGCTCATGTCAAGTGAAAAGGGCTTGTACAATAGCTCATGTTCACTAGTTGTCTGTACAATAAACTTGATCCTTTGCTGCAATACAGACTGACTCTAACACATTAGCTCATCTTCAGATATGAGGTTGATCCTGTTCATTCTCCAGTGATGCCCTCTTCTGTGGTGTTCAGAGTATCATGAGTTATACGGATGACAAGGATCTAAGGAACAAGAAATCTATCAGCAACAATCTTATTTTCCTCCCTTTTTATTCTTTTCTTCGTTCCATAAACTGTTGCTTAAAATTTAAGAAGCTGAAAGGATTTCTTTGAAAGCCAATTTTTGGACTTTTCATTTTGGATATTCAGCTGCATAGTGTGAGATACAATCCAGGTGTTGTTTGACTACTTCAAAGGACTCTTAACAGATTGTGAAGCATGACTTTCCTTCATAACGGCTCTGTTAACTTTTCCCATTTTATTTTCCACACATTTACTGATTTCAGGTTTCAGCCCCAGAGGTTGTCAAAGCTGAGAGAACATGCAAGAAGCATAATTGATCTGTATTTGATCTGTTCTTATACTTATTTCCTAGACATCTTCTGCTGGTCGTGTCAGAGACTGGACACTGGTGAGATGGACCTTTGATCCAACCCAGTACAGTCATTTTTAAACCTCTAATTTTCCATAATCTGAATGGGATTTCAGAAGCAATTTGCAGGTAGCACAATGAAGAACTAAAGTCACAGAGCTCAGTAACAGTTAAAACAATGCAACATTTAAGTGTGTTGTATTTCCACAAGGGAAAGAGCAAGCCTCTCAAGCATTTTTGAATGTAAGCAGTTGCCTAAATTCCTTGGCCATGTTATCCTACTTCTGTAATCCTACTTTCTCCACAGTTAAAATATATGTAATTTCAACAGTATTAGAAGATAAAATGTTCTTGATATGCTTTATGCTTGTGATAACAACCCCTGTTTACCTTAATAACTTTGAAGGGTTCATCTTAAGGCTTATATCAGATGAGATTGTTGTGTCCCTATTTTAGAACTAGAGAATCAAAGCTGAAGTGTCATCTTTGGGTTCATATATAATTTGACAACATCTGGGTTTTCATACATGGAGAGAAGGAGAACAAAGTCCCTCTGGTGCCTAGGCCCCTCAAGTCAGACAGGAATATCCATCCACTTTCAATTACTGAAGTCACACAGTGTAGTCCTGCAGCTTCAAAGGCATATTCCCTTAGGGAAGGTCAGATTTCTGTCATACCATCACACATGTGCTGTCTCTGTACTCTTGTGCGCATTTAAAACATGAGTACAGATTGCATTCATTACTAAAAATATTTTCTCAATACATGCGTTACTACCTAGCAACAGAAATTCTTGGACTTAATAGGAATATGCAGTAAGGACATTTTTCTTCCAATTTAATTAAATTCTTATTCTCACCAGTGTTGCCAGATATACGTACTCCTTTCCCTCCCATTCTGCTCCACACCATAAAATTCATATAAGTTGTTGGGGTTTTTTTGTTTGTTTGTTTCTTTGTTTTTTCCCTGAATCCATATCTAAGCAGTATATGCAGGAGGATGCAGAGATGAGTATAAGTATATATTTATAGTATATATTTTTTAGAAATCCTGCCTTTAAAAATACATTATTTTGCCTCTGTGCTTTTAAAAACAGCAGATGTTTACCATGCTTAGTTTCTCTTTTTTAAAATCTCAGTGTTAACTCTTTGATGTTGAAAACAGAAACTTTCATAACAGAGAAGCCTGGAGATAAAGATAACTTCTTTGCTTGTTTTGTCTTTTGTGATAGATTCTTGTTTTTGGCAACAATTAATGTCTGAACAACACAATTTGATGTCAGTGACTTAGGGTCAGGTTTTTAAATGCCTAGAAGCTTTCCAAAATGAAACAGTTCAAGAAGCATCGGTATTCTTGACAGGACTTTCATAGTGAAAGACAAGAAGGAAACCGTTAGGTACTCTGTTTGATAAGGAGCAATTGTAACAAAATAAAGTTAATCCAGACTTGGGTACCATCCATTCAATGATGGCATCTGGTTCCGTAGTACTCCTTGTTGTCTTTTGTGGTGGTGGTAGTTTTGGGGGCATAGGGAGTAGGGATGTGTACGGGTACTAGAATCCACTACCACCTGATTGTCCAGAAGTATAGAACCAGCAGGGTACAGATGTCTTTAAAAATAAACAAAAGGGAAAAAAAAAAAAAAAAAAAAAAAAAAAAGGAAGAAAAGTTTTAGGTGTTAATCCATTTGGTCTTAAAATCTGCCTTGGTTTTTCATTGATTTTTTTTTCTAGTTTTGTGGTTAGGGAAACAGAGCAATTAACACTTCTTTTTTTTCTCACTAAGCAGTTACTTCTGTTTCTTCACTATTCTGCTTGGTACTAAGGTCAGAAAATCTCCAATTTACAATGAAAATTTTGGCCTCTTACTATGTAAAAGAAGAGTACCTGGTGTTTACTGAACATTATACAGGATATTTCTGGGGACAATATTCTAAAAATTATTTTGATACCGATCACTTTTCGTGCAAGAATGCATACATAAAATTCTGGTTAAAGTCAGTGAAGACAGGGTAAGTTAGTCTTTGAAAAATTGTGCTTAGTCCTTCTACATTCTTCTCTAAAGTAGAATTAATTCAAATAAAAGACTCAAATCAAAGATTTATACTAAGTAGGATAAAGTATTTTTTCAGTGTTGTAGGATTCTGATCATCATAGCATCTTGTTGATTTTAAGAGGGTTACTGGAACTTAGTTGCTTGTAGAGTTGTAATTTTTATTAAACTAATAGCAGCACTCACATGCCAGAGGATTCCAACTTACATCCCAAGAACAAATATAAATTTTCCTTTCTGTGATTGCTATAGTTTTCAGTTTTGTTCATCTGTAAGCTGAAGAGAAAAAACAAAATGTGTATCTTTGATCTTAAGTTCACATGCAATCAGTTCAAAGAATCATAGACTATGCTAAGTTGGAAGGGACCCACATGGGTCATCAAGTTCAGCTCCTGCCTCTGCACAGGACCACTGAAAAATCAGACAGTGTGTCCCAGAGCATTGTCCAAATTCTTCTTGAACTCTGGCAGGCTTAGTGCCGTGACCTCTTCCCTGGGGAGCTTGTCCCAGTGCCCGACCACCCTCTGGGTGCAGAACCTTTCCCTAACCTGACCCTCCCTTGTCCCAGCTCCATGCCATCCCCTCGGGTCCTGTCGCTGTCCCCAGAGAGCAGAGCTCAGCCCCTGCCCTTCCGCTCTGCTCCCCTCATGAGGGAGCTGCAGGCTGCCATGAGGCCTCCCCTCAGCCTCCTCTGCTCTGAGCTGAACACACTAGAGACCTCAACCACTCCTGATACATCTTGCCCTCTAGACCCTTCACCATCTTCACAGCCTTCCTGTGGATACTCTCTAATAGTTTTATGTCCTTATACTGTGGCTCCCAAAACTGCACTCAGCACTCGAAGTGAGACCACACCTGTGCAAAGCAGAGCATCCCTTCCCTTGACCAGATAGCAATGGAGAGCCTGATGTTCCCCAGGATGTGGTTGGCCTTTCTAGCTGGGCACACTGCTGGCTCATATTCAACTTGCCATTGGCCAAAACACCAAGATCCCTTTCTGCAGTGCTGCTCTCCAGCCTCTCGTCCCCCAGTCTTGTACTCATTCAGGATTACCCCTTACTTACTTGCTTTTGTTAAACTTTTTATTATTGGTGATTGTCCAGCCCTTCCATTTGTCAAGATCTCTCTGCAAGGCCTCTTGACAGAGTCAACCTTTCCTCCCAATTTAGAGTCGTATGCAAAATTGCTTAGTATACCTTCAGGTCCTGTGTCCAAGTCAGCTATGAATACATAGTGAACCGCCCTTGAAACTGAGCTCTGCAGAACCTCACTAGTTGCTGATTTTACAGTTATTATTTTTATGCAGATAAAAATATTTCCAATGTCTGGGCTTTTCATATCTAACTTAGATCAATTAAATACATGTTTTGAACTCTTGTAAAAGAAATCTCCAAAGAATAAAATAAAAAAACTTTGTGCACTTAAAAAGATGGATTTATTTTTGAGACAGAAGTAACAGCATATCTTCTCTTCAGGACAAGCTGAGGACACTGGGCTTGTCTAGTTTGAAGGAAAGGAGGTTGAGAGGCGACCTCATTGCTCTCTACAACTTCCTGAAGAAGGGAAGCAGAGAGGGAGGTGCTCGTCTTTTCTCCCTGGCATCTAGTGGCAAGACACTTGGGAATTGCTCAAAGCTGCATCAGAGGAGTTTCAGACTAGACATAGCTAAACTTCTTTACCAAGAGGACAGTCAGACACTGGGACAGGCTTCCTAGAGAGGTGGTTGATGTGCCTGCCTGCATATGGATAATGCTCTTGATTATATGTTTTAACTTCGGATCAGCCCCAGAGTACTCTGGTATTTGATCATTTTAGGTCTCTTCCAACTGAAACCTATTCTATTCCATTCTATTCTATTCTATTCTATTCTATTCTATTCTATTCTATTCTATTCTATTCTATTCTATTCTGTTCTGTTCTGTTCTGTTCTATTCTATTCTAAATATACACCGAATAAATAAATAAATAAATCCTTAGAATTCTCTGTGCTTATGCAGTAAGCAGCATAACAAAACATTTTCATGCTTTTGTAGTTTAGCCAACACTCAGAATTTTAGAAGCTACTATCCTCAAGTTTTAGAACAATTATGTACCAAGAGAACTAATTCTTACTCTTTTAGATAAAGGTTGCAATTTTCTAAAATGTCAAAGGACAGAATTCATGTTACCTTGTTAGCCATGCAAAAAGTTAGACATTAGTCTAAACCAGTCATCTCTGCTTCCCCTGTAGTCATAGTCACCCTCTGAGAAATGATTCATACCTTCCAAAATGGGTGCTCACTTTTTCTGTTTATTACAGAGAGAGTCTAGACAACTAATTAGGCAGTGTCTGACTTCCAATGGATAAAGTTTAATGACATGAATCTCCGACTTTGGGAACCATGTTTCATTGGCATTTAATAGTATGGGTGCTTTTACATTACTGAGGCCCAAAATCACTGCCTGTAATGTTAAGTATTTTACAGAAGTTCCTTGGTTGAGATCCTAATTTAGGTTAGGCACTCACTTGGTAATAGAAAGAAAGAAGCACAAAAGTCAACATTTGAAGCTGTTTATCTCTCTTCATTTGCAGCAGAGAAAGAGTTAGTAGTCTGTGAACTTAGGTTCATAAAGCAACAGGTTTCTGGCTTTGGCACTTCAGTTAGTTTTCCAAAGGTGTTGCAAGAGTCTGATAGGATCTTTGCAGAGTTTCCCAACTTCCATCTTGATGGGCACAGAAGGAAATTTGGACCTTATTCATTTGAAGAGCAAAAGGTATCCACAGAAAAAAAGACGAAATGGTCTGTGTGAAACCAGACATTCACCGTTTACCATGGGAATATGTCAGAAATGTGGCTCTCATGGGTCTTAATGTATCCCACTATATTTTTTTTTAGTTATATTTGGTCTTGAAAGGCAAAGACACAAATAATTGCTTCCCCAGAGAATAAAGCTCTAACTGTACCACCAATGATGTTGAGGATATCCATCTTATATTCCCTGCACTGAGACATTAGCTTGTGTTGCTACATCAGTACCAGGATTCTGGGATTTTTTAATTTTGTATTTTTTTATTTTTTTATTTCTTATGATACTACATTCTTCTTTTTGTCAACATGCTCATCACCATTGTTATGGTTCTCATTTTCTTCACCTGTCATTTCTTTTTTTTTTTTTTTAATATCTAGATGCAATAAGAATAGTATTTTGTTTACATTAGTTCATATGTTCACCTCTGCCTGTATTCACTTCTCCCCATTCATTGTCAAAGGGATTTATCCATCCTTCCATCATTGAAAAATTGCAAAACAGCCATCTCTTATTAAGAGAGCCTCCAAAAATTCACAAGTGCAGTACTGGTTTCCTTGCCGTCTTTCAAGTTTTCTCTCCTTTTTGAAGTTATCTGTTGCTCTGCCAATGATCGCTGCTCTCTTTTGGACAAAAACTTCCTACTGATATCTGATGCTCACCATTTCTGTGTCCGAAGCATGTACTTATTGCTGAAGTTTGTGATGTGAGAAAAAGCTTTCACACAAACCAGGTTTCCAATATGAGAGTTACACTGGCAATGGGATAAAAATGAGCAGTACGCAGATCTTTCCCAGAGCTAAACACAGAAGTCCATTCAGCAACCTAATCTTCCGTTAGTGTGCTCCTCTGTCTCACATATAACATGTTTCTACTGTCAGTGCTCGGGAAGGTTACAAATTTTAACTCATTTTCAGGCTTGGGTGTTTTGTTGTTGTTGTTGTTGTTGTTTGTTTGTTTTTTCTGTTGAAGTCTAATGAACAGGAAGAAAAAGCCAGGGTACTGCCACTGACCTGAATCACATGATAACTTTTGTTTTGATGAAGCACACAGTGTTTGCTGAGACAATTTATCAGTGTATTTAAACCTTTCTAGGTTTTATTTGCTTTGTAACCGTTCCTAGATACTAAGATACGGAATTTGGTTTCCATATGCTTTTGCCCTCCAGATACTCATCATCGCTATGTAAAGCAGTTCTAACAACTGAAACATCACATTGGTTTTCTCGCTAGTGAAAATACATGCTATTTTTATAGCTTCTGCTAGACACTCCTGCTGCTGTCTTTCTGTATGATTGTCTATAGAACAAATGAAGAAACTAACCTGAACTCAGTCCTCTGTTTATTTTCCTTTAACTTTTCACAGTGAACTTCTAAAAATAAATATTTTTGCATTGATCTTTGCTTATGTTTCTGTCAATAAATCTTCATAATTAAACCCCCCTGATAACTTTACAGAGGTAAGGGCTAACAAAGTAATTTATTCAGCAGAATTGGTTATAAAGAGAAGTCACAATCTGACCATCAGCCAAACTGAAGCCTGTGTGGTGCAGTACAGTGAGTAAGGCTGAGAAGTTCTTCTTCTTAAGCTTGGTTCCAAAGGAGAAGGAAATGTAGATTGTCTGGTGTGAGAGATAATTGAAATAGGATTCTTGAAACAATACAAAAAATAAGAGGTTTCCTTAATGTGGATTTGGGAATTGAGAAAATAGAATTACATACTGAAAAAAAAAAAAAAAAAAAAAAAAAACTCTAGAAAACAATAATTTTAATCTCTGTTAAAAAGAAAACACATAAACCAACTAAGTCTCTACAGGGCTTGTGCTCTCTGTGTAGGACCCTGCTTTCCCACAGAACACATTCACATGCCAGCTAGCCAGTAATCTGTGAACTGCTTGCAACACTACCATGAGTGGCTTGTTAAAAGCAAAGTACTTTCCTTTTTTGGAGGCAAATAACTCTTTCGAATACAAGCCATTTTAAAAAGCACTCTATGAAGGAAAATAAAATAATGATTTGGAAGAGTCCTTGATGTTCCCTTTCACCTTATTATGAAAAACAAATCATAAACAATTCAGGTTTCAGAACAAGGCACAGGTACACAGCTATCTGCAGCCCAAACCATCTGTGAATGGGTATTTAGCGTGCAAGAATCTGCGTTATTCTGAAACCAGAACATCTGCAACTGTGAAGTTTTAGACAATTGGCAGTTTTAACAATATTAACAACAAAGGTTGCATCAAACAACATAACTGTATTCAACAGACTGTTATTTCAGAATGTTCCCTATGTTAAGTATATGCCTTAGCCTTTTGGATCTGGATACTCATACGGATAACACATGAGAAAAATTGCATTCTTTTCTTCAGTCTGTATCTTAGGTAAGTTTCTGATGTGTATCAAGTAGTTTTGAAATCATGAAAAGATGTAGATGAGCTTGGAGAAAACAAGCTGCTAGCAGTAGCTGCAAGTAATTTTAAAGACATGCCAGAGCTACTGTAGAAACTAAAACTGTTAATGCTAGCTGTCATTTTTTATCTTTGAATTGTGATATCAACAGATATGCATAAAGCTTCTCTAAAAAGACTTTCTGGTGTCAGCTTTTATCTATTTACCACATCATGTCTAGATATCATAGGCTTACATTAAAGTCTTTCAAAAAGCAATGGGCAATACATTTTGTTGGGATACAGGATGAAATCCCACATGGTTTAAAACAGTACTTCATCTCTATGGTTCTAGGCTATCCCTCATCCTCTTCCTCTTTTTGTTCTTCTCCTTTAAAAACACAGTGAATCTCTCTCAAAATTCTTACAGTATATTTTCTATTTTATATGATGTGAAAAAAAAAAAAATATTTTCTGGTTCAGTTCTAAGAAAGCAGACTTCTAGTTCATTTACTGAATCCATAGCTTATATTGGAGTTCACAGTTATATAGGAGTTGTAAGAAATTGTTACTAGACTTTCTCCGTGAGTGCCTTAATGTGATCTTCGTTTACATTTGAAACCACTTTTATTTTCCTTTCTTTCAAAACTTGTCTGTCTTGAATATCTGACATGACAGTCTTTAATGCATTTAAGTCTTGTTGTTGTTTAAAAAAAAAAAAAAAAAGAAAAAAAAGAAAAAAAAGAAAAGAAAAGTAGAATATTACCCATGGAAACCTGTTGAAAATTTTAATTTGTTAGAGATGATAAAAGTTTCAGCAGACACTTTTTATCCACACTTCATGTGATACAGAGGATGCATGTTCTGTGTATTTGTGTGAGGACTTCACTGGCTCCCCCTAAGCTCACAGGAACGTGGCAATTTGGGTTGAGCATGAGCAGGGGTGTGCAGAAGGTTATAAGGGCCTTCACAATGAGGTGGCCATTACTTTCTATTTCCCAATATATAACAACTAAATGTTCCTTGTCTTGTTAGAGTTACTTTGAAAAAGAATAGCATATACTCTTGCTTTGTGTGATATTGTTCTCTCAAAACTCCTCTATGTTAAACATGCATAAGCACACAGACATGCAAACACATATCTGCTATATTTTTTTCTGTTAAGAACCCTACTAGCTAAAAAGCAGTTATATTTGCCACTGCAAAATACTAAAGCTGACTTATTGGTGCAAGTGGCAGGGGCTTCAACATCGACTTCAACAGAATCAAGTTATATAAAGCTAAGGTGAACTGCAGTACAACCTAGATAATGACCATCGTCTCTGCTCAGTATCACTTCATGTGGAAATCAAATCTGTTAGTTCAAGGTCTCCTGTTGGCAGCTGAAATGAATGTACTTCAAAATGGAGTTTCCTATCCACTAGAGGAAACAAAATCTAGAAAAATGAGACATAGCCATGGTAACACTTATTGTCTACTGGTCATCACAGTGCAATGATGATGAATTCCTCATGGTGAAATGTGTCAATAAAACTTCCACAAAATGGTCAAGCAGCAGCTGAGATTTCTTAATTACATTACCAGCTATCTGGTAGCTGATTTTTTTATGTCAAGTATAAACTTAGGTCAATGTTGCATCGTCATTATCACTGCCATTTTTCAGGACTGTCCTCACAATGTCATGCCCAACTGAGCAGAAGTGATCTCTTGCATGATTTCAAATAGCATGAGTGACCTTAGGCCTGATTTAATATTTTTGGACATTCATTTCTTTCATTCCCCACTCATTACTCTTTTCATTCTAGAGCTCCATAAGTCTTTCAGTGTCCTTGTGAAAACTTGGGGTGAAAGGCTTTATTTTCCTGAAACCTAGCTTCCTTTGCTAATTTGGACAGGTCACTAAGGGCCATTCCTTATTTCTATGGAGGCCTCTTATTATCACTTTAAAGAATAAAGCAAGTTCAATATGAGTGAAATGCTAGCCTTTTGATTTCACATTTACCAAACAGGGATAACAGAAATTTTTACAGTCCAATCTTCCTGTGTCTTGGTGAATTCAGATTCTAACCTCATGAAGACAGACAAGGCCTATTTACAGTGTGTTGATACAGATAGATTCTGACATGGTGTGGTCCCACGCTCTGCTGAAATCTCTAAGCACTGTTGGAATATCTGTAATAATTATTAGATGCTGGTGAGGGCTTTTGCTAGGAGATATCAGAGAAAAAGGGTCCACATACTTTCTCCTTCTTTGCATAAGTGTTTAGATTGTGATGATTGTGTGCTGAAGAAAAAGATGCATGATACATGCAGATTGAACTTTACTCTCACATAACCAGGTAATATAATTTAGATTTTTATGAATAGAATCATAGAATATCCTGAGTTGGAAGGGACCCACAAGGATCATCAAGTCCAGCTCCTGACTCTGCACAGGACCACCCAAAAATCAGACCATGTGTCTGATATTCAAGGTTGCCCCTTCCGATGTGCAGAATCTCTCACCTGCTCTCATTAAACTTCATATTGATGGTGGTTGCCCAGCTCCTTTGAAAGAAGTAAAAAAAAAAAGTAGATCTCAGTTAATGAGTTTATACTGCCATAGTGGGAACAGTGCTACTAACTCATCATAGTGAAATGATATTGGTTGTTTGGCTATGCAAGCTATTCTGGAAACCTTTCAAGGTGCTTCTTTTTCTTTATAGGAAAATAATAATAGTAATAATAATAATAATAATAATTTCCATTTTACACTACTAGAGGTAGTGTAATCCTTACCTATCTTACCTTAAAATACAGTGACATATCTACTAGATTGAGCCAGACATGTAAATGCTTAAACTAAATCAAAGGCATCATAAAATGGTATACAGAATTTTAAATTATAAATGCTCACAGCTAATCATTTAAATGTTAAAGCCTAAATCTTGCTAAAATTCACTGACACTAGTCCTGTAGGAGCTGACTTTTAAGGCTTGGATTCACAGTCTCTAACTTCTGGCCTTGTCAATATAGTTGTTGCTTCCATTCTCTGAGCAATGGAGAGGAATAGGCTTCTCCAGAGACAGACTGAGATCTTAGGTATCCTAAATTGTCTTCTTCAGATTTCTCTTTCTCTCCATCTCATTGTTTCCTACAGCTGGACTCCAGGTACCTAAGGTAGGTTACTTAGTTAATTGCTTACAATTGACAGAAATTAATTTAGTGTCACAGAGCAACTTTTACTGGAGAAATAATTCAAAATTCAGTCACTTTAGGTTCATATCATGTCCCTACACATGGAAGCAGTATGTTTGTAGAAGTGCAGCTATTAAACATACAAGCCAATAACAATTGATTTCACTAACTTACAGACCAGAGCATTCCAGGCTAAAAACTAGGATGGAAGAGCACTAACACAAGGAACTAGTAGAAAAGGTACAATGCAATTCACAACAAAGAATGGAGAGGTGAACTGTAATTTGCATTGACCATATCCTTCTGAAAAGAAACGTGTACTTCAGTCTTGTTTAAAATATTTCACACAGGTTTTTTAAAAAAATGAAAAAAAAAATGACAAAAAAGTAAAGAATCTTTATCTTTAAAACCATTCAAAAAAGACTCTGAAACAGATATTTTTTGGTTATACTAGCAGTGCCTTGGGGCAGGTAGAATGCTTACAGTGTGCTACATTCCTGCACTAAAAATAACATGTGAGTTCTGGGACGATGAGGTACCCTCTGGGCAGTGGTGTAAGCAGTTATGTTCGGGGCAAAAAAGCACTGATCAAAATGTCAGGACAAGCTCTTCTTTTTGCACTTGTTTTTATGCTATTTGAAAAGAGTAAAGAATATGAAGACCTCCTGAGTGTTTTTGCAGATGCATATTTTTCTGTTCTGCATCTGATTATCATATCCTAAATGTATATTTTGTGTCTGCTTTCCTGTCGAACCATAAAAACGTATTTTTTTTTTTCTTTCAAATGTATAATCATACTAGCAGCTTATATGATTTTGAATTTACTGGCACGTGCACAAATTGTTGCAGAATCGTAAAAGTTTACCTTCATTTCTGCTCCTGCAAATACCTTCCTTATACATGCATATGTGAATGCAGGTGTGCACACCCACCCACACACAATAAACTTGTCAAATATACAGAATTTTTCAAAGTGCCCTGATTTTTGCAGGTTGCAGAATGGCAATAAATCCTTTCAAAATCAGGTCAATTTTATGTAAGTGCTGAATGTATTCCCAAAGCTTGAAAGTTTGTATGATTGCCTTATAAGAATGCTGCTTCTGAAAAATAAATAAATAAATAAATAAATAAATAAATCCTCAAGTTTTAACAGCTCCTACAGTGCCATATATAACACAGCACCTCTAATGAGACTTCTTGTGTTTAGTACTTTTTTTTTTTTTTTTCCACCAGGTATGTTGTAATTCCACAAGATTATTTTATCTATTGTCAGTAACAGAATGGTATGCAGTACTTACATGTATATCTTGGTTGTAATGGCAGTGGACTGTCCTTAGAGAAAAAGTTATCATTAAAATAATTTATTTTGGTCACCCAAGTATACCAAGTTCAAATATAAGTCATGTTGTGCCTCCACCCTAAAACTACTGCCCTTTGAGTATGATTTTGCTTGATACTCATGCAAGATCATGGCCACTGACATCAGAGGGAAGCCTTCTGCAGCTCTTTCCCTCAGGAACCCCTATTTCTGAGGCAAGGACAGTTCCTGGTAACCCATGTCTCCCTTTTAGCTCTGATTAAACTGGTACCAACATGGCAGTCATCTGAAAGGAAAACCAAGGCACTGACACTCACTTGGTGGTTTCTTCTGGCCAATGACTGATATGATTTCACTAGCAATGTTTCAGGTAAAAAAGTAATGGCAATATTCTGCTTAAACGTCTATTATGAGAAGGTTCATAATGTGAAAAAGGTTATTATGAAGGTTCTTTCAAGGAAGAACCTGTAGGTTCAGAATGTAACAACAGCCATAATGGGGGGAAAAAATTATTGTTCTGGCTCAATATCCAGTCTCTGGCAGTGGCCAGTAAAGATGTTTGGGGAACAACAGAAGAACAGGGAAGGCACATAGTGAGTAATATTTAATTCTTTAGTGACATTGCATACTTCAGTGATACTCACTCTCTCCAGGCATATGTGGCTTGGGAACTTCCTGTGCCTAAAGTGGTGTATTTTTGTTTAGTAGTTCCTGCACGTATTTGTTAAATCTATTTTCAAATCTATGTACATTTTACCATTTACAGTGTGCAGTAGCAACGACAAATTTTACTACGCATTATGTGAAGAGATATTTATGAATCTGCCACTTGATTATTTCCTATGATGCCCCTTAGCTTTTTTGTTACAAGGTGTAGTCATTCCAGTCAAACAAATCCTCAGTGCTCCCTCCTTCCTGCGGTGCCTGGTATTACTTCCACTGTATTCTCTTTTTGTATAACTGTGCATACAGCTTTACAATCGAACCGAACTTTCAGTTCACTGGATAAGTCTATTTAAAGTGTTCTGCATTTGCAAGCACATTTGGCAGTTTAACTAACACATCTTGGAATAAGTCATATTTAATATCCATTGCAAAACCTCTAAGATTTTTCTAAGCATAGAATAGAATTTCTATAACAGCATTTCCTGGAAATTGAATATTTTTAACGTGAAATACAAACATCTTGTCAATAACAGACAAAAATTATATATTAGTAAGAGTAACAGACAAAAATTATATATTAGCAAGACAGCCTGAAATAATCAGAAGTCCTGCCTCCCTGCGTTCAGCTGGCTTACTGATGTTGTTTTTCAGGGAGTCCATCTTTTTGCCTCGCCTGTGTTTCCATTTCCTCTCCTCAGATGTATTTTCTGGCAAAGCAGCTTAGTATTTGAAAGCAAGCTGTTTCTAGGGGAAGTCCAGGCCATCCAGATACAGTCATTATTCATTCAGAAGATAGTTTTGACCTTACTCCTATTAATACTAAGGAGTGTCACTGTCCTGGCAATGAATGCAAGCATCATTTTGGCAGACCTATTAACAACTCCTTTATTCAGTGAAGAGCAAAACCATATTCACACTTGGTAATCCAGTTGTACATTTAAGTGTGAAGGGGGGGGGTCTTTTCTTTCTTTTTTTTTTTTTTTCATTTTTTCTTTTCTTTTTCTTTTTCTTTTTCTTTTTCTTTTTCTTTTTCTTTTTCTTTTTCTTTTTCTTTTTCTTTTTCTTTTTCTTTTTCTTTTTCTTTTTCTTTTTCTTTTTCTTTTTCTTTTTC
>CM021765.1:149329502-149380328 GCA_011076525.1 Nettapus auritus
AAAAAAAAAAAAAAAAAAAAAAAAAAAAAAAAAAAAAATTTGAAAGTCTCTCTGAAGGTTGTAGCTTCCACTTTTGTTTATTCCACCTCTTACCTCATCTACCATTTTTTTTAAAGAACAGTCTAACTGGATCGTAAATTCTGGCTTATATATTTATGCCCAGTGGTAAAATAAACATCTGAGTATTAGTTCAGAAGTTGCCACTCTCTGGTATTTGCAGTACTGTATTATTTATCAAGAACACACATTCAATTCAAGAGGGTTTCTCTTGGAAGAAGGTTTTATTGTATCAAATAAGGGCCTTCGAAAATTCTAGTTGGTGATCATAGTCAGAATACACACTTTTCAAGGAGGAGAGATTGGAGTTAGATTGGCTATGAATGTGTGAATAGCAGTAACAAAAATATAAATGTAAGCTGCTGCTGCTTCATTTTATATCGCTAAAGAAAATACTTACCTAGCATTTATATCACCATCTAATCTTTATATTTCTGTTTTATTTCGTTGATACCTAAGAAAAAAATGCAAATGCACATAGTGATTCTAGATACTCCATCCTCTGAAGCAAGTGACAAACCTGTTAGTCTTTGGAAGGAAGGAGAGGGCTTGTGTAGCATTGCTCATTATTTTGATGGCAATTGCAAATCCGTGCTGTATTTGCTTTCAGGTTCATTTGTGTCATGCAAGTTTGCATTGCCTTTTCTGAACTGTCTTAGGCCCATAGCCTAGGAGCTTTTGGATCTGTGTACTTCTGTAAACACTGTACACAACCTTTGTATCCTTTGTGCACTTGCAGCCCAGAAAGCCAACCACGTCCAGGGCTGCATGAAAAGCAGAGTGGCCAGCTGGTCAACTGAGGTGATTCGCCCACTCTGCTCTCGTGAGACGTCACCTGGGGTGCTGTGTTTAGCTCTGGGACCCCAGCACAGGAAGGATATGGACATCTTAGAATGGGTTCAGAAGAGGGTCACAAAGATGATCAGAGGTCTGGAGCACCTCTTCTATGCAAACAGGCTGAAGGAGTTGAGATTTTTCTGCCTGAAGAAGAGAAGAATCTGGGGAGACCTTATAATAACTTTCCAGTACCTAGAGGGGGCCTCAGGAAAGCTGGGGAACGACTCTGTCAGGGAGTGTAGTGGTAGGACAAGGAGTAGTGGTTTTAAACTAAAAGAGAGTAGATTTATATTAGCTATAAGGAAGAAATTCTTTACTCTGAGGGTGGTGAGGCACTGGCACACGTTGCCTAGAGAAGTTGTTGATGCCCCATCCCTGGAGGTGTTAAAGGCCAGGCTGGATGGGGCTTTGGGCAACCTGGTCTGGTGGGAGGTGTCCCTGCCTACAGCAGGGGGAGTGGAATTAGCTGATCTTTAATGTCTTTTCCAGTGTAAAACATTATATGACTCTATGATTCTGTGATTCTATGATACTTACAAAAATAGAGGCTGTGCATGAGATTTAATTCTTAGCTCACTAACTAAAAAAGCTAGCTGCTTAGAAGGGTGAATTCATTGCATTTTTGCTGAGATTTTTAGGTTCCTTAAAGTCACAAATTTTCCGCTTTGAATTCAGAGGACTTCTCTTTACAGCTCCTCAAGAATGAATCAGGCACTCTTTTAAAAACATGACAGAAGATGAGGAAGCACATACAGTTTTTGCTGCATAATATCCAACAAATGGGAGCACTATTTCAGAATTAAGGGAGAATTCATGCCATATCTTCCTCTCCAAAGATGCAATCCATCATCACATGAACACAAATAGAACCATCCCCACTGCCTGTGAAAGGGAAAAGCAGGATGCATAATTCCAGCCCCAGCTAAAATTTCATCAGCAAACTTGTATGGTAGAAAGGACAGCTATTAACACCAAACTATCTTTCCTAGTCCAGCCAAGGTTTCTGAAGTAGCTTGCATCAGTCTCTGTGGCCTTCCCATTGTTACTCATATAGTTTTGCCTCTTCATGTCCTTTGTTTAAATTCTGTGTGAATTTCTGTACTGAAGAAATACTGTAAAACTGCAATGAATCTAAAACTCAGGGCATCTGTGTCAAGTAAAATGTACTCTCTGATTAAAAACAAAGAAACCACTGAAAAAACAAGGGGCAGCTCAGTTGTGCAAAGACAAAGTCTTTTTTGTTTAAAGAAATATATTGTATTCTGGCCTCAAGCTTCAGCGATGATTTTTTTTCTCAACTTCAGTTATTTTTTCTAAGTGTTACGGATATCCAATTGCAGAACTAGGTCCACCATGTTGATTGCAAATACTATCTTAAATCTAAGTTATATGAATTACCCTCTCACAGAATCTAACAGAGCCCAGTAATGCTTTGAATGAAAGTACTAGTTATCAGGAGATGGCAGATGCAGGCAGTGAAATTGAAGGCAATTGAAGAATTGTCTTGGGTCAGATAACTATCACCAAAATAGAATCATAGAAAAGTCCAGGTTGGAAGGGGCTTCTGTAGTACATCAAGTTGGATGTGCTGTATCTCTACACCAGTTTACTCATGATCCATCCTGTGTAATCCCCAGGACAATGCATTAATCAGCCTATATGAATTACAAGGAATAAAGTTTTTGCATCAAATACCAGTCTTCCTATAATTTGGTAGTGGAAGTTCCTTTTTTTTTTTTTTTTTTTTTTTTTTTTTCCTGGTCAGGCTGAGAGCAGAGACACACAGATTCCCTGCAGACTGAGTCTTTTATCCATGTGACCTCAGTACCATTCTCCATTCTGCATTTTTTATGCTTCTCACTGTCTGTACCTTGATAGGAGGTCAAGATGATGACTTCCTTGGTCAATCACAGCCCGGTTCTCTTCGGCTCCTTTTTAACTAAATGGGAGCTGCCTGTAGTGAGAACCTTTGAAAGTCTGTCTGTAATTATCATTTCCCAGATTGGCCCTATTTTTCTGTGAACCCAGCAGGGCAGATGAATTTGTATGTCTTGACAACATGTTGGTAAGTGCCATTTACAAAGCTACCTCCATGAATCTTCCTTTGTGCAGGGTCTGGAATAGGTAAGCAAACATTAAGAGTCTCTGAATTTCCCTGCAATGCTATTTCCTTTGCTTCCCAGACAGAAGCACCCATTCAGGTTCTAATTAATCTTGCCATATGTCTTGGAAGATTAACACATTGTACCTAGTCAATATTGAATGATTCTGTTTGTACAAGAGCAGAAATCGTACATCTTTTTCATTTGTTCACTCAAGAATGTTAGTTGCTTATTCATCAGGACATACAGTTCATAACAAATAATGGTGCCTGGTTTTGGTGAAGTCTCAAGCAGTTTCCTCTGATGAAATGGTGCATGTAATGCATGTTTTTATTATAGTGGATATTCTTTTGTGACTCAGTAACCTTTGTAAGGAAACAAAGATATTTCTGCTACTTATCCCAAAAGAATAACAATTAATATGAAAGTGGCAAAGACGCAATTTTTATGTGAAAAAGCTATTTAAAGAACAGTTAGCATGTTAGAATTAAATGCATGTTTCATTTCCATTATCTATTTCATTGGGCATCACACATGTGGCTTAACATACTGGATTTAAGTTCCCTGTTTAGTCAAAGGAAAAAGATAAGCATGGCCAAAAGACACAGCAAGCCCAGTGTCTAAACTGACCACTACGAAGTGTGTCCTTGTGTCTTTTGGCTATAAAGAGACTAAAACAAAGAGACTAAATTTGGCTACAAAGAGACTGAAATGCAATTAACTAAGGTAGGTAGATCAGTCTGAAGGCATGGATGTTGAATCTGATTTAGTAAGCACATTCCTAGGCCTTGAATCTGGTCACTGACTATGCAGAATCTCAGATTTTGTTTGTTGTTTTTAAAATACAATTCTTGTCACCAAAAGATAAGGAAAAAAATGGAAGAACAGCTGAAGTTTAATCAGCATAGCAATGTTTGTTCAAGCTTGTGGAGAATATGAAGTAATCGCTCTGAAAAAATCATTTATCTCAATCAAAGGGAAACTCTCTGACACACTGGATTCCTGTCCTCTATTAAACAAATGGACTAAATCTTAGCCGAGTTTTGCCAGAGGAGTTTTATGCCATTTGAATTGCAATCACATCTTTTCAGCTGCATTTGTTCATGAAGAACCGATAGGAGCTACAATTACTGAAAGGAAGTTATTAAAAAAACACATTTGTGAAACTTTACTCAATATCTTATTAATTTGGGAGACTGCATGCAAAACTGAGGAAAAAGTTATTTAAATGAACAATTGGGAAATAGCAATCACAGCATCCAATCATACTACACGCAGCATATAAACCCTGTGACACATAAAAATTGTAGATTAAAAAAAAAAAAAAATCTTGTGCATATGAGAAATATATGTGTAATCTTGTTGCTCCATCTGCTAGGAACTTTTTCAGTTTATTTTACCCTTTGAGTATCAACAGTGCAGTCTCTGCTGTGAATGCTAGCACCACTGTAATCATATTTTTGGTACGTTTTAGTGAAAATTTCCCAAGGCACCACAGAATGTGGTTAAAATAATTTAGATTTTGTTTTATAGTCGCTACATGGGAGAATTTTTTATTGCCTGCAATGTCCCCATTTGTTTAGGTGAGTCCAAAGGGCAAAATGCACAGTTGGTACATCTAGACTGTTAACTAAAAGAGGACAAGAGAGCTAGAGCAAGCTGAAACACAGAGCCCTTGTCTATGCACGCTACTTAACTGTTTGCTCATGGCTGGCTCTGTCTTGGGCCTCCACCTGGATTTCCTGGACTTTCTCCCAGACAGTGCTTTGGGAATAGTTTAGGGAATAATTTACTTGAGAGACTGCTTTCAAAGGAAGCATGGACAAGGTTTCACCAGGTTTGTTACCTCTAAGCCACTCAGTCCTTGTCATGCTCTCCTAGCAAGCCTCATGCTTTCAGGCAAACTCACAAGTTTTTCTCTCAGACTAGGCAGTTCACAACCCAAATTTCATAACACAGAAATGTGACTCAGGTGAATTGCACATAAAAACTCTCACTTTATTTCAGGTGCCTTGAAGAATTGGAAAATGCATAGAAATATAACTACTGTAATTATGTCTCAAGGCCATCCCAAGGGACCCAGAGAAACCGAGAGCCAAATATTATGAAGTATGATTGAAGTCAGCTGGTAGGACTGTAGGCAAGGGTTAGGCCCTTCGCAGCCTTTTATCTAGCACTATAGACAAACCTAATAGGATCTGCATGCCATAAGTGCTGTATTTTTTTGTGTTGAAAGTGTCACTTTTACCCAAATTCAACCTACTGCATTTTGTTAGTATTTTTTACCTTAATTTTCAGATTGTTTTTTTGCCTATTTTCACGTTGCAGTTTGCTCAAACAAAATTGAGCTGCTTCTTCATTTTTATTGGAATTACAGGTGTAAATAGTATTTTTTACATTACATTACAACTTTTGATTTCTCTTGAATTTTAATCCAACAAAGGTACAGTGTATTGGCACCAATCTATGCCAAAGCTGAGTCTGGGCTGTGAGAGCTTCCCCACATATGTCTTTTTTTAGTACAGCTCTCATTCATGTCCAAAAATTTACAAGATCTATATGGCTTCAGCATAATATCAGAAGGGGAAAAAACAGCTCATTTAACTCACCATTCTGATTTTTAATTGTTTAATTTAATGTGTCATTTAATGCTATAATTAGTATAACTAATTACTTGGATTTCATTCAAAGTTGCTGTTGACAAATCAGGTGATGATAAATACGAAAATTTGTATGAGAAAAAAAAAAATCTGGAAAACTGTTGGATAGGTGCTGGTATCAGTCTGTAATGTTGTTCAGCCCCTCCTGTATTTGTATCATGCTCAAAGTGTGTGGTGCAGTAGCACAGAGCATATATTAGCAGGAGGGTAGCACAGATAGTGTATAGCAACTGTATTCTTCAAATATAGTCCCTAGAGGATATTTCCAGTGAAAAAATGATATATAGCAGTGCACAATATTAATTTAAAATCATCCTGTAGTGAGACCCCCTGAACTTTCTCCAACAGCTTGAACTTTCCACACTCACCATGGAAGTATTCTGGGCAGCTGGCCAGTTCCTAAATAAACTGTGTGTACATCAGTTACACAGCTTTTAATTTTGAACATGATTGATCTCAGCCTGTTATGAAAACTGTCAACTGAAATGACAAGAGTTTGAGCAACGCAGTACATTTCTCATAATTATTTAATTTCATTGAAAGATTTATGGAATGTTTAAGTGAATTTCACAGACTACATGAAAAGCGCATCTTTCATTCTTTACGTTTTGCATGTTACTAGCTCTTCTTCCACAATCAGAATTAACTGAATTGAGAAACAAATAGAAGTTAGGAAGGGTAGATCTTATCCCTTTGGATATGATTAAATCTGTTTTTCCTCTGGCATGTTCCCACCAATGTGTCAATGTCCTAGAAACTCTCTGACTGTATTCAATTTGAGCTTTCAGTTTGCCTTGCCAAGAACATTACTTTCAAGGATGTTTCTGTCTCTAAATGCAAATTGGTGATATGAACAGATACTCACCTTAGTTAGCTCTTTGAACAGTTGAAGTCATCACATTTATATTACCTGACCCCAGAGCACTTCAATGTCCCAGGCTGTTAGCTCCTGCCTATCAAAGAAGCTGCAGTACACACTTGAAAAGAACTTGCTGCTTTCGCCCCGAACACAATTTTGGTGATTGAGATCTGTGAGATTATAGTACTACAATCCTTTAAGATAGAAAAAAATTAGATGCACCATTTGTTGCTTTACTGGTCTATTCAGGTTCTATATAACAGTGTATAGTGTGTGACTCAATTACTTTAATACAACATATTTTATTAAATTTTACATGTCATCACTTTAGTTTCTAAAACAAGGACAAGAGATTCTTTGTAGTTGGCAAAGGTGGGATGGTTTGTGAATGGTCTTCTGCTGTGGCTCTGTTGGCCTGCCTGGACTAGTGTGATTACGTGGGAGATGCCAGCATCCTGCTGGGGAGGCTGTTATCTCCAGCTGAGCAATTGCTTTGCTGACTATCCCAGCCAAAATGTCTGACCATAACCGGTGTGGATTTGCGGTAAAGAGCTGACCCTGCCCCTATTTCTCACATGTCATTACCTAATGTCTCTTTTATTTCCCCTGCCTCTACCTTCTTCTTCCACTTTCACAACGATACAGACTACTGTATTTATTTAGAACAACTTCTTACAGGTTCTCTTTGGTTTTAAGAGCCCAGGTCTTGGTGATTTTAACTGTCACCCTTTTATAAAGAAATCCTGAAGACAAATAAATTTACAGCTGAAACTGCATTAGGTAGTATGAATGAAGTCATCTCCCATTAATGCCTTGAACTGTGCCACGGGAGAGAATCCCAACAATGCAGCAGCTGATGCACCACAGTTACAGGAGATGCAGTCCGGGTTGTTTTCGTGTGTGTGTGTTTGCTAAAGAATAGATTTGGTGTAACACTGGACTAAATGCCCCATTGCACAAGGGGCTTGAAGCCACCCTAACAACCAGCCATTGGCTCTTATCCTTCTATAAGTGATAGTCGTTGGGGTACATTTGTATTCAACCAGGGGGGGGAGCTTGCAATTTGGTTTCCTCCAAAAAGAATCTATTTTGATTACCAACACAACTCACAAACTAAAACACAAAATAGTAAGTGAAGATTCACTTCAAACTGCTGTGAACCAAATGAAGGCACGGCCATCATGTCTTTCTGGAAAAAATAAAAATAAATCTAAACACCATCAATAAGTGTACCTTTCTATCAGCTGTCTTTTGTGCTCATCTGAGATAGTTATGTGAACCAGATCTAGATATCTTGGTGCTGTGGGCCTGTATCTGAATGTGTTATTCAACTGCTATGATCCAATGGAATCCCAAATTAAGGTTTCCTCTCCATCACTCCCCAACATTTAGGGACTATTTTAATAACTTCTGATCTAGGTTCAGAACATACAGTAGTACTTTGACAGTAGTAGGCATTGTGCCATTAAATCTGCCCTTATAAACTTAAGCACCACAGAAATATTGAATATAGACATAAATTCCTTCTGTGGATTTACAGGAATTGTTCTAGCAGGCACACAAGAATTTCGCCAGCCCAGGCTGACAAAATGTCATTGAACAGCTTCCAGTAGGCTCTTAGGAGCTGGAGACAAGAGCCAAGCAGTATAAATCAAGCCCATGCACATTTCCTTGCTAATTATAATAACAATAACTAAAAAATTAAAAAATAATAAAATAAAAAAAATGTCCTGGTATTTTATTTTGGGTTTAGCTAGAAACATTCTGCACCATCATCACCATATTTCAACATAATCCTGTACCTTTAAAAAAAAATCCTGTACCTTTAAAAATATGTGTTTGTTATGTGTTAAAGAAAGTTGAAATGTAAAGGATTTAAGCAGCAATACAAAACGGGATGTGTGTCATGCAGAGCAACAATTACACCCTAAATGTGTAGAGAAGAATTCAGTGAAGCTAACTGTTTCACGCTCCCCAACATGTAATATTATCACAGCATGAGTAATTGGAGAGATATTCGGTAGAACTGCTCTAACTTTAGGTTATTTTAAAGCCAATCTTGGATCATTCTCCTGGTTTGAAGGGGGATATTTCTGTTCCCTTGCTTATCACTTCAGCTGTACAGTTCCCTGTTTCTAAGCTCTCCCTGATCTGTTCTGCACTGAGACTTCAGGCAGCATTGCAATCTGTGGTGTGTTCTCTATTCTGCGTACGCTGACTTCTGTGAATGGGAGTCCATAGCTGCAAGGGACATTATTTGTCCATGCCAGAATCTGCCTATTTATACAGTGATTTCTCACTAAAGCAAACTAGCAGAAACTCAAAACCTTTTTTTCTTCTAAAATTTACCCCCACCCAAAGCTTTTCAACAGCACAGTGTTGCAGAAAAGCCCTGGTAGATAAATGTGATTCATTTCCATGACAGTGAAGTATTTCTTTCTGTGGTACGCTGGCATTTCAAGGGTTCTGCCTCACCTGAATCTGGAATGATAAGGCACTTCCCTCCAGAGACCTTTCTGAAAACTCCTAGATTTCTTTGTAACTATATTAATCTTTATTCTCAGCCTAAAAATTCCGTTTTCATCCTTTCATTCCTATACTTGGGTCACGCTGTTATATTCTTGAAATAATATGTTTTCAAATATTTCTTCCATAATTTTACTTCTCCTCCCCTTCTTTTACTATCAGTTGTGGTTGCTGAAATATAAATATTGGTCCCCTTTAGTCTTTCACTCCTTTTTTTCTCTCCCACTCCAAATGGTTTATGTAGCCCTCTCATTTTTTCATGTATCTTCTGCACTGCTTTGGCTTGTCCATGTGAGACTGCTGAAATGGTCTTCAGAACTGAATGCTTACCCTGGTACAGACTCCTCAAAGCAGAACAGAGAGTAGCTGAGAACTTCTGTACCATTCTCTAAGACTATATAATACCTAACCAACAGAGATTGGTGTGAGCATAGCCTGTGGCTGATAACATAATTGGTGCCCAAATTGCCCTTTTGATGCTGTATTGAAGTACAAGTTCTGGTTTAGTTTCTGCTCTTATTCTTGCTCTAGAATTATTTTCAGACTTTGTTATTTCCTGCCCCTACTTCTGTATCTGTCCTCTTTTTCCTCCACTGTGCTATTTTACTCCGCATTTTAATATCAAGTGAATTTCATTAATGTCATAATTTCTTCCTTTTAAGGATCATTAATGAAGCCAGTAAGTAGGACTGAACATAATACAGATTTATGCAATATTCCATTCCCCTTCTCTTCGGACCCTGTGCTTTACCATTAATCATTAATCTTTGTTTGTAGCACTTCAAACAGTTTTCTGTCCACATGACAACTTGTACCCAGCCGAATATGAATCAATTTTCAGTTTAAGCTGTCCTGTGGCTGGAAGCGGTGATGTTGCTGATAGCATGACGGTGCAGCAGAGCAGTTGTTCTTCTATAGCATGCTGTGGAAGCATGGATTACACAAGGCCGAGCAAATGGGAGTTAAAACTCTATTTGATTTCCTGGGCAATTCACCATGGTAAAAATCTATAGCTGATACCTATCAGCAGTATTCCCTGCAGGTGCTCGTCAGGCAACTCTGTTTTAAAGTATAAGCTCCTAAGCTTGTGCTCACAAGCAGGCATCAGGCATGGGAAGAAGAATTAAACTTCAAATCTAAATCTCAATTAGATGTGTGCTAACTGAAATGGTACATGATATATGAATATATAAAACTAGATAGAAATTTAATGTTTCAATTCACATTTAATATAAATGTTAAAACAAATGTGTTTCACTGAATCCTTCTGACTTGGTATTTTGTTGTTATGACACAATTGAGTTGCTATATACAGTAATCACAATTCAGGAATCATATCTCCATATCAAATCTCTTTTATCTTATATCATTAGATTTATCCATTATCTGTCCACATAGGTGTATCTGCCTTTTCTGTATTTAAATGTGTAGTATTCCTTGGCATAACTGTTTGTGGATATTTACAAATGCAATGTTCATCAATAGATTTTCTGCAGCTCAGTGTCAGAATTGCTGACGTAGATGGATTCTTTTGAGTCTTTTGATATTATTTTTAACACTTATCTAAATGCAATTTTCCTGTTACTTCCATGTTCTGAAAGCTGGATTTCTTTAAAATTACTCCCTTTATAAATGCTATTTTCTATTGGAATATTTTAAGGCTGTCATGAAATACAGGAAGATGTGACTAATAAGAAAAGAGCATGGATGTTTATTTCCTTGATAAAGTGTTAGGGAACTGTGAAGGAAACATAGAAACAACCATATTGAATAGGGCATTAATATGTTTCATATTTTAAAATTAAAATTATTAGCAATCCTCCCATTTTATGACTTTCAGTTAAAGGCATGGTATTGTTTGGAATTTGTTAGCTTCTAGCACAAGCAGACCAATAAACTCGAGTATCAAATTTACCCTCTGCAGTTCTTTGCTGCCATCTTCTGCTTCTTTAGGTAGTTGCTGTTATTATTTGAATTATGAAAAACAAGGCTGCAATATTACAGAGCAATTTTTTTCCTTTTTTTTTTTTTTTTTTTTTTTCTAATTTCCTTGTTTTTAGCTGAAGCAAAGTGAAGCGAATGCAGATACAAAAGAGAAGCTTCCACTGCGTCTACGCATCTTTGAAAAATTTCCAAACAGGCCACAAATGGTGAAAATCTCCAAGCTTCCTTCAGATTTCACAGTTCCAAAAATAAGGTATTGAAATATTCCCATTGCTAATATGCCATAAGCTGGTCTGGTGCCACAGAGATCCAAAAATATTTAACTGTTTTGCATAGGGATGAAGCAGATACTTCGGAAAATCAGAACTGAAACAGAATTAACAGAGTTGAAAGGGGCTGACATTTTATTTTTATCTTACTTTTACTTCAAAAAATAAAATCTCAGCAGTCATTATAACATATTTATGAAAGGAGCTAGATTAACTGGAACCAACACAAATAAAATATTGAAAACTACATTGTTGTTCCTCCACTCCCATTTGGGCTTTAGGTTCCTGGCTGAAATGGACAGCTAGCGGTCTAATCAATTCTCATGTGGCTTTTTAAAGATGAGATCAACTGGCAGCAAATCATTAAGAGTGGATAATGCAGGCCATCAAACAGCAGTTTCATTGTGATGACCTTGTCCCCTCTTTGGACATGCACTGTTACTACTTTCCTGTAAAACTCACCTTAACAAAGGATCAGTCCCTCAGTTGGATCATCATTTAATATTACTCGATTACTATATTACTAAATTAATATAATTTAATTGGTGTGGTGCAAATAAAAGAAAATTATTACAGAAGTCTAAGGGTTGTTGCTGCAGATATAGGCTGATGAGACTGCTGGAACAGCACAGGCTGGCCGAGCAGGTCAAGCTGTGCCCATACCAGTATCCCCAGTGAGCACATGCTTGGAGACAGGGTGGTGTGAAAGATGGCTGTCATTGTTATTTGTCTTCTGAAATTACCTTACATTCTGATTAAACTCACAGGGATACTAGTACAACTGATTTGATCTTTTTGTACCATCTTATCTGAATGCAAAGAATAATGATGGTGAACAAGGTCAGGAAAAAGTGTTCCAAACCTCAAGGAAACAGCCACAGATAACTTTGTTCTTAGTACCAAAATACCACTTAGTTATATATTGAGAGTGCTCTCCCAATCTCCCCCCGTACCCCCCTTTTTTTTAATATTTCTTTCTAGCTATGTTTTTTTCCCAGCACCCTCTAAACGTGATCATGCTAAATCTTTAAATCTGAAGCTATTGTACTATGTGAAACTATCTCTCCAGATAAAAATTAGTTATGACATAGTCAAATTACACTGAAAACGGGGCAATGATATTAAATTTAAAAGACAGCAAGATAAATGTATGTTTCTTGTAAACAGAAATACTTTTTAAACGTGGCATATGTGAGGCACAGAATTGCTGAAGTGCCTTAATACTGGCATTCAAAGCAGTTATACGAACAGATGTTGTTTGAAATCTTGAAGAAACAATTTCTTGCAGAAAGTATGTTTCCTTTGGATTATAACGCATTTGATTTATATTGCAGTAACAACTCACTGTGTAATGAGCTCAAAAGAGCCAAGAACTGCAAAAGGCACTTCAAATACTTAGCACTTTATTTGGTAAATATATAAATAAAATAATTATTATAAACTGGAGTGAAACTATTTTCTTCAAAGCTACATGCAAGCCACACACTTCTCAATTCAGCTATAGGTTCTTTTAATAAACTCAGTGTAAGTTTTATCAGTTGTTTTTTCTTCATTCTGTCCATTTATATACATCTATAGGTCAGTATATCTGTTTCTCACAGTTTATGTTAGCATTAATGGGTTTTGACACAATGTAAAGAAAAGCAAATATTAACTGTTCCTGGGTTTTTAATCTATCAATATCCTCTGTTTGTTCATAAGGGAAAGTTTTATGAAGCAGTTTATTGATCGCCAGCAACAAGATACCAGCTGTCTGCTGCGAAGACTTCCTTCAGCATCTTCTTCCTCATGTGACCACTCTAAAAGATCAGCAATTGAAGAAAACAAATATATTGATCAAAAGGTAAATCAAGAATACACAGCAGTATATGTCTATCCTCAAGTATTGTGAGGAGAGACCTCAGATTATTCAGTTTGTCAAATTACATAAAAGCAAACACAAGCTAGGACAACTGAACACGATAAAATGTTATACTTAATTTAGTTGTCCTAAAACTGACATCAGAGTAGAGCCTTATTTTGTTTGAGCTCTCTCTCCTTCGACTTCAAAATTTAGGATATGATACATAGTTTTGTTCAAAGCATCCATCTTATGAACCTATTTTTTTTTTTAAATAGTCTTGCTGTTAATCACTGTGAAGCTAGTAGAAAATTAAAAGTTTATGAATATCACAGTGGATTTCTGAGTGTCTTGCTACTTTTACAGTGCTTTACACACTCACTGAAGCAAGGTAATCAGTGGAGATATGTGAAAATGTAAGAAATATTCTAGTTACTTAGAGGGCATTAACCTCTGCGTAGGCCTGGGATTTGCTAGAAAACAGATGTGACTTTTGAGTTTTTGTGACTCATTGTATTACATGCTGATAGTCTCCCAGCTGGACTGGCATGGGTGGTTGAGTTTGAAAAATATCAGGACTGCTTGGAATTATGATGAAAATGGTGCAGCAGCATGAGTAAATGTGTGTGACTTCTGGCACCTTGCAAAACTACAGGGTCAAAAAAAAACTCAGTGTGTACCATGGAAGTACATGGTTTGCAACTAAAACTCAGGATAGCATTCATACAGGCAGGAAGCAGAGTTAGGGAAAGCAATATTCTTCTGACAGTGTATGTAAAGAGCATATTTACAAGCAACTGCTAATTTTCATACCTAATGCAATGCAAGAACTCACTCCAGTGGCCAATGTAGTCTGTGCCATCAGTAAGCCAAAGATAAACAACATGGCCTGAGAGGGAGGTCTGTGGTGCAATATTCTTCAGCAAACAAATTTAAGGGAAGGAATCAAGCCTATATCGGCACCATCTATTCTAATAAGCACAGCAGAAACACTGGAGAAGGAGAAGTTATTAACTAACAAACCTAGGGGTCAGCAGAACTACAGTAAACATTACTAAAGATGGTTCTCAAACACTATGCCACAGAAATCAGAGTACATTTCTACCATGTGTTGAAGAGATGAATGGAGACCTTAAACTTGTCCAAGTCACACACTGAACTCCACAGCGTGCAGTGATTTGGTAGATCTGTTCACATTAATATATAGTTGAAGTATATTAAATTGAAGTTTTAATTTCTTCTGCCTGCAGTTTGCAAAAGTGAATCATTGTTGATTGTCTTTTAAAATACGTGAATAAATTGCACTGTTTATTCAATGAGATTTTAAAATATGAAAATAGAAAGGTACATTCTTTTCAATTTTTCACTTCCCTCCAAGAGCAAATATACGATATGACCACTTCTTTAATTGAAATAAGTTTTTGCAAATTGTTTTTGCATTATTCAACCTGCTTTTAGTATGTACTTTTGGATTTCCATGCCTCAAAGATAGGATTAATGATGAGTAATATTTCTGATAAATGTAGCTTAAAATGAGGTATTTACACATTCCTATTAAGAGGGAGAAAGCACTAGGTAAGATTTTGTGAAAGAAATTACTATGGCTTCCTACAGTTACAGTTGCCAAAGCAACCTTACTTTTGTATGGACAAATCTTAAAAATATCCTTAAAACAAGATTGGAATGACTAGTTGCATTTAAATGTAAACCTTACATGGATGTAAACAAAATTAACCTGAACAAATATTTTACTGATACCATTGCATGCGCTCCACTGCATACCAGGATGCGCTCCCACTGCTCCTGATGACAGTGGCTTCAGAAATTTTTCATATCTCATTTACATTGTAGTTGGTGAAAAAAAATAGGGTGGAATCAAAAGATGGGATTCTGCTGGCAGATTGGACTCTGCTTCCTTTGAAGTTCCTGAAATATGGCTGGCTCCTCCAATTTCTTCTGGATATAGATAGCATTTCTACATTCTCTATCTGTTGAAGTGATTGGAAGGGTATATGATACATATGTTCCCTTACTTACATTTCATCAACATTCTTATTTTCTTTCTCCAAAAATGTGCAACTATATTTATAATACTTTTTTTTTTCATTCAAAATCAATCTGACCTATAACTTGCCATTATCAGTAGAGCAATTCATTCTATGTTCTATGGTATAACAGCTTTAGTAAGTCTTTTCAGAATTATAATTACCTACTTCCTTGAAAAGCATCTTTAAGTTGTAAGAGGGGAGTGGATTTTCATTGAATTATTCCCATTTTAGGGTATTTTATCTTCTCAAAATGGTAGAAAAAAAATGTATTTATTTGTTACCCATAACCATAATGAAAATCAGCTTGAAATTATTTTCATCTATGCCAAATCAAAAGAAAAGTTTTGAAAAACAGGGTTAAAAAAATAAAAATATGTCATCACATTAACACTGTAGATCTTGGAGGAGTTTTACAAAGACAGAGGAAAATGTTCTTTTATACTTCCACAGTTGTATGAAAATTATTCACAGTATGCTGGGAAATTCCTTAGCTAACCAATATTTCAGTGAATTCTTAGAACAGGCTGAAATATGTGTACACAGATATTTTTTGTGTGAGTGGGTGGATAAGAAAGGAAGTTGGCAGAAAATTAAGACATCTCACTGTGATGGCGCTCACAAGAGCCTGAGGGACAGTCCCAGCCAGTTTCAAGGGACAAAAGCAAATAAGCTGTAAGATTTACAACAAATCAGGTGTCTAGTAAAATACAGTTGAGTTGGCTGTCGAGCTGTGGACTTGGGTTCTTAACTTCAAGACTAGAATCAGAGGAAGGCACAAAGCACTTTCATAAGAGACATAAAACTTTTAGTAAGTCATGCTAAAAAATGTTGCAAGGAGGACGCTCCTTAACAGGTTACTTATCTTTGACAGCAACACAGCACATCCCCGTTAATTTATATTTTAAATCTGACATGCTCATGAGATGAACTTTAAAAATGCCTGTGGCTCATTATGTAGATATGCCCATGTGCATGTCTACAGCTGTGGCACAGCAGGACTGAATTACAAAACAAAGCAAAAGAGCTTTAAATATATCCATATTGTTTGTAGCTCAGACTTTCAGCATCTCCCATTTAGTTGAAATATTATAAACAAACCAGCGCTTTATTTCTGCATTTTTAAGATTAACTGGATAGTAGCAAATGTATTTTCTCTTTTCCATCCCCTGTATCATCCTGTTTCCTTTCACTTGTATGAGTTTCAGTTTTAGCTCTGCAAGCAGGGAAGTTCGTAGCTGTTCCTTTTTCATGTGGGACCTCAATCCATAATTGAGGTCTAGCTCCCATGGAAGCTCATCCTCCCACACCATATGACTCTCCCGCTGATTTCCTAGTTACAGCAGCAGCCATATGACAGGACGAGATGGTCAAAAAGGGAATGCTGATCTCAAAGGTAGCCATTACCATGGAGGACAATGAATATTAAGCAGCAGACCTCATGCTGGATTCTGTGTTCTTTGGGGAGTTGGTGCACAGAACAGGGCACTGAGGTGATGTGTTCATGATGACCTGTGTTACCTAGCAGGTGGGCTGCTGAGCTTTGCATCTGCTTTTTTTTTTTAGGCTATTTGGCTTCATCCCCAGATGTGATCCTGCTGATTTTGTTAAAGCTAGATGGAATGGGACAAAAACATCAACCCAATTACAAGCCCCATCTTGGAAGGGTCTGAGTACTCCCTTGGAGATTAACTTGTTTTAAATCTCCCTTGGAGATTTAACTTGTTAACTTGGTTTATGTAGAAATCATTGGTTTTCAACACTTCAGGGAAAGGTTATATTTTTATCTGTTCACTATTTCAAACACACATTGAACACACAAGATTGACCACAACTGTTAATGCATGTTTGCTTAGCATCACAGATCCCCATTTGTGAGCTGCTGAGACATGCCACCTATTCTTGATAAGATGATGTTGTTTAATGTGGAAACTTGAACCAGCATGTCTTTTAGCGGCCTGTGCTCAGCTTCTTTCATTAACTATTCTGTTTTTTGTTTTGTTTTGTTTTGTTTGTTTGTTTGTGTGTGTGTTTTTGTTGTTGTTGTTGTTGTTTGTTTGTTTGTTTGTTTTCAAAAAGAACCACGTATATTCTGAGAGCATTCTGAAAGGAGCTCTCCTTGCAGAAGGTGTTTATAATTGTAAGAGCTGAAATACCTTTTAGAATCAAAAACCGAGTGTCCTAAGATACCTTTCAGAAAATCATCAGGCGTGAAGACATGCTTATAAATTTTATTCCTATTTTTTCTTCTTAGAAAAGAAACAAGGGTAGAATATTTATTAATAAATCCTCATTTCCAGAGGTGAATTCGTACTTCTTATGCTAATAAACTCATGTCCCAAGTTAATCAGCCTCTTCTGAACTTTTCTTTGGCTGTTGTATTGTGCAAAGCAGAACATGGGCACAAAAAGTACAATAACATTCTGTTGTGTTCCTGGTTCTTCTTTTCCCTATGTAATTTGAAAGAATGACTATATCACACTAATTTTGAATACAACAGAAGCTAATAAAGTGTAATTGCACATGAATTCCAAGCAGAAAAGGGTATTTATTTTTAAACACTGAGTACATTTTTTTCTGAAGATTTTTTTTGCAGAACTTTGTGCATAAGTAACAACAAAAATCATTCAAACTTTATCTTTTTCTCCTCTTACTGAGTATCTGAGTAGACCCTTGATCACAATTTCAGTTTCCTTAAACCTCTTGTTAACTAAACACAGCCAAGTGCTTCAGTCTTACCTACTTACGTCATTCACAGGATATTGCCAAAATCTTTCTAGTTATAACATTCAGAAAAGCCATTAAAACAATCTACCTGATAGAATTAGAGTGGGTTATGAACCTATAATTTTCTTGGTCATTACAGCCTTGACTTTCAAAGGAGATGATTTTTGTCCCATGTCTACTCTTATAGAGATCTTTCTAATGAAGCTAATATGTGGAAATGCATTGAGCATTTCAGTTTTTTTGAAAATTAATCTTTGTCTATTTTGCATTTTTCAGATACTTTATTTATTTCCAGATAAAACAGATAGGTAACAATGCCCCTGTGTTGAAATAATAAATATACAGGAAAAGAAAAACTTATGAAGTACAGTCTCATAAAGTGTTTTACCACATACACATTTCATTTGTTAATATTTTACTTTTGTGACCAAGTTTCAGAGCAGAGAAGATAGAACTGCAATAACAGGAAGACACTGTTCTTGTTATGGTCTGTCTCTAGCTACTGATGATTTTTAATTGGCACTCTCACCTCTACATAGTGTGCTCAAAATTCTCCCTGGAAAAGACCAATTTTCAATTACATTTTGAAACAAAGGAAACGGAGGATTGGTTACTTTGTCATTTTCAAAGTGCCACAATTCTGCACTTCTTTCTGGTATTAGCTTTCTATTTCATCAGTTTCACTCCTACAGATTTCAAGAATTTGATGCAAAGTCTGGGAAGATGCATTAAAACACAGGGGGCTGATCATACCCCTCTCGTTTCTTCAATCAACCAAAATTCATACATGGCAAAGTTTTTAGGGCTGCTGGATTCTAACAGATAAGAGCATACATAAGCGTGGAATGGAGGAAGAGTTGATGAGGGGCTAGGTTACAGAAAAGCCTTTCCAGTTTAGCCTTTACTCTCCCTTTCCCTGATCCTACTGAATATCCAGATCTCTTTCTCCAAGCCCTTTGATCTCTGTTACCCACTTAGAAGACTCATTCACAAGAACTGATTAAATATAGTCATGATCACTTTGTGCTAGTGAAGGGAATTACATGCTTGCACAACCAGAAGTAAAGTTTTTCCCTATTCCCCCAACCCAGGTTACCTCAAACTATCTCAGAGTCATCTTCTGCTCCCAGTCCAGCCCAGACTGGCAGTCCCTTCTTCCCTAGTAGGGCCTCCTGCTCCATCGCTGTGCACCCAGCAGAGTATATCATCACCCCATATCAGCTAGGCCAGGAGTCCTCACTTTCCCCCTACTATTGACAGCCATCAGTAATCCACCCAGCCCTCTTTTCTGGCCTTTCCCATGGTTTCCCTGGCTTCTGCCTGGAGTAAGAGAAAACAGAAGAAAAACAGAAGAAAACAGAAGAAAACAAAAGAAAACAAAAGAAAGCACCGAAAGTAAAAAAATCAGATATGCCGAAGACAGAAACCCAACCATATTATGACAAAACATTAAATAAAGGGATTCATTCTTCTTCCTTTCTAGAGCTGCTCCCCTGTGTGTCTGAGATGGACTGTTAGCATCCTCTTTAAGTTTCTGGGGGTTTTATGGGTATGTTGGTATTAGCCCTCTCCACATTCTCAGACTTAACAGAATAAGGTTCCTGGTTATGAAAGACCATGTAGATTTTCCAGACCAGTAATCAGCTAATTAGAAGAGCATGTCTTTCCTTAAGAAACAGGCAGCAATTGAGGTCTACAAAAGGAATTAAGACTATTTCAGGTCAATGGCTTGAGAGAGTTAAGGAGATAATGCTCAATTCTCACTTAGGCCTTCTGCTCAGAAGGGACAACCCTTGACTGCTTGTGGCACTTAGCTAATGGTAGGCCACTTTCTTGACTGTTCTGCAGGCCTGTTTCTTATGCAGGACAATCTCGCCAAGGGCCGGATTTTCAGTCAAAATGAAAATAATTAGTTCTACTTTGAGAGAAGGATGTGGATCTCTAAAGGTTCCTTGTAATTACATCCTTTATGATTCTGTAAGTATTAAGTAAAATTTTCAAAAGAGCTGTAGAAATTTCCCACTGATTTCCATATGATTTAAACACTAACCTGCATCAATTCTTTTGAAAATGTTGTTAGGTGCCTACCAACAACTTGCAGTCTTGCAGTTTGGCCTTCCATCACTCTTCAGGTTTCTGCCACATTCATTTTGATAGACCCTGATCTCTTCAAGCTGAAGATGAATAGACAGGATGTTGTTGAACAAATGATTATGTATGTATTTTAGAGGCTACATAGCAAATTCATGTGGGCCAAAAATATCTTGTATTTAATGAAATGCTCAAATCTTTAAAAGATTCAGCCCAAATAAACATTTCCTCACTGTTTCTTATAAATAACTCTAAAATGTCGTTTACTGTAGTGACTCTTCGTATTTTTCCAAGAAGCTGTACATGTTTAAATAATGATATAATACCTAACAATCTGTTCATTCATCAACTCTACATAAACCATCAACTAGCGTCCAACAAATTCCAAACTGAAACAGAAGCTTGGGATGATTTTTTTCCCCCTTTCTTGGAATTTCTGTCATGGTACAGAAGACTATTCCCATATGGTCCTGCAGTTGCCTATAAAAGATTGTTATTAATGACACTAAGCTAAAATTCTAATGCTCTTATAACACTTAAGGGATTGACTTAGAAAAGTATGTTGTGTTCACTTTTTTTTTTTTTTTTTTCTGTTGTCACCTAAACATTTCAGACATCTCATTATTTTCTTGTTACCATGTCTCCTCTTGTGTTGCAGAACACCCAACACTTGTCTCTTCTGCTAGCTCTGCACGTGATATAAAAATAATACACTACCTCGCCACAGTTTAACCTCTTGATAACACACTATTTTAAATCAAATTCACATTGAAATTAATTGATTTATGCAGTTCTGGCTTCTGTTTGTGCACCGCAAACCTGTCACTTGCAAAATATATCAAAACCTTGACAATGAATAGCATTTCTCAAAACTAAAAACTGCTGAGACTTGTCTTAACTGTTACAACTTATCACAGATCTCCCTGAAGTCAGCAGTGCTGTGCCAGTACACCTAGGTTGTGGGACCAATCCACAATAATTAGCAGTCATCTTGCAGTGCTACTGTCTTGTGTTGCCTTCCTTTAAATCTTATACAAATAATTTTCTTTTTTTCCAGGATAGAAAGCCTTGGAATTTTACAAATACTACTGAATAAAGATTTCATGTAAAATGTCTGCAGTACCTTTTCGAAGCAGCGGGTGGCACTTGCAGAGCAACAATGTTCTGTGCGTTAGCTGCCTTTACAACGGTTACAGGGGTTTATTGCTTTGTCCTTGTCATTTTGGACAAATTGCATAGGAATGCAGAATTCAGATCAAGTTCACACTGACAGGAATGAGTCATTTTGTCTGCCTGAAGTCTGTCCTACCAACAGCAGCAATGAAAGATGCCAGAGATTGTGGAAGAAGCACTACAAACAGATTTCCTAATTCTGTGTCCGCAGGCACACTTGTATAAATAAACTGAAAGGAATATGGGAACCATGCTGTTTTATTCATGTTTTGATAGGAGTACACACTTCCTATCTAAAATATTTTCATCCAGGAAGTATTACTGGTAGCTTGCTGACCTGTCACAGCTGTTCCTTACAGATCCAGGTAACCTGCAGGAGTTCCTTAAATGTGTTGTTGAAAACGTATTTAACAGTAACAGATAATGTTAGGTGATTTCAGGAAAGTGTCTTGTGCTTTATAGCAGAATGTTATATGGCATTGTTATTTCTTCACTAAGTGTACTTATAGCCTGCATAAATAAGTGAATAAATAAATAAATGCTAATAATGACACACTGAGGGTATCCTCAGTACATCACAATCTATAATAAAAAAATCAGCAGGCTACATGGATAGACAATAAAATAACCTCACTAGAGTATTGCATACTTATTTAATTTTGTATCATCTGATCAAGTAATGTGTTTTCCACATTAGCACTATTAGTAATTTCCTCTGCAACATTCAAGAACTCGGCAGGTACCACAAGTTTTTATTTGCCAGCCTCCTACACCAGCATGCTGTATCCAGGCATTGTTAAACAAAACATCATCAACCCCATTTGCTGTTTTACAATTCTATTGCATTTGCCTGGTATGCAATGCAAATTTAGGAAATTAAATGGGAAGCAGTTGTTTTTGTTTTGTTTTGTTTTGTTTTTATCTTATATAGAACTAAGGGCACATTTTAAAAACCAATATTGATGTTTGATTTTCTTAAACATGTTGCTATTTGATTTACTGCTGAATCCTTTAAATATGATAAATGGATCATTTGTACACATCTAAAAATACTGTCTCGTATTGCTTCATCTGGCTGAAGCAAGGACTCTTATGTCTTAAGAGCAGTGAGGACCGTCATCTTCAAAAGGTGTAATCCTTGGATGTGCCTGAGTTGTATGTATTATCAGTTCCATTTTGGACCACTGAGATCCCTATGCACCAAGGTGTAGGACCTTGTTCATGTTCACGTACCCCTGGATTAAGCAGTAGGATACCTGGCTCCAGTCTAAATTCTATCACAGTGCAGAGGTGGACAGGGTGATAACAAACCTTCAGAGCTTCACCTAAAACTCAATCCATTGTTTATGCTTAGACCAGTTAATGCCCAAGTACATACTGCTTTGGGGTGAGTTTCACATCTAGTCTTTCTTTGTTAACCACACTGTCTAGAGAGAGGATTCAGCAGTCCCCAGAAGCCGAACCTGCCAGATGTATGTAGTCCTTGGCCTAGACCTGTTAGCAGCTTTTCTTGAGATGTTCTTACTTCCTGGCACTAAATGGCTTCAGGAGGCACAAAATATACCTGTCCATGTGCCCAGACTCCCTATAAACTCCCACTGTTCCTGGGCACCTTCCCTTGTTGACAGCCTGGGTGAATTTTCCTTCTTGGGCCACACGCTTAATGCCAAGGTGTTCTGACATCTGTTTTAAACACCTAAAATAAGTGGTCTATGGCAGATAGGGAGCTGTAGAAATTTTCAGGAAAAATTATTTGACTCAGCTTTTTTCTGAAATTGGACGAACAAAAACTGGATCTGGAAGGAAATTAATACCTTCACTATTTGAAATGTTTTACATGTCTAAGACACATCAACAAGCAAGTAATTGGCATTAAAAATAAATGGATTCCGCTAGTGTTCCATACCTTTTTTCAGTTTTCAAGCTGCGAGATTTTTTAAAACCCTAGAATTCCAAGAATTTTCAATTCCAAGTATTTTCAATTCATCCATGTTCTTACTTCTACAGTCTATACAGAAATGAGTTAGGACTTTAGAATGGTGAAAGGGATCACACATAAAAAGACAACTGTTAGGAAAGAGACTGTAGTTTGCTGTTACAAATGTGACTTAAAAAGCAGTAGCCATTATATTAAGGACAACCAGAATAAGTAACAAGTTTTAAGGCATTTTTTAGGCTTCTATTTTTCTCCACAGTGGACATCCTACCATGAATCAAAGTCCATCTAAGTCTCAAGAGAAGGTCTAGCAAAACTGTTTGTTGAATGACTCTGTATTTGTGGTATATTTTTAGAAATCTGTAAGTAATACTTCTGTAAGTAATACTTAAGTCAGACACACAGATTAAATAAATCAAATAGTTATAATAAACAGTTTTAAAGAAATGTGCTTAAAGATTCAATTTCACACTGATTTATTTAAAAAGAGCACATATTGCTAGAAGCTCCTAATGTACGTCTCAAAAATATTTTTCAAGATAATAATCTCCAGTTGACAGAATTATGTCTTATAAGGTACCAGAGGCTTTCTGGTTATCACAGGTCCAATTCTTCAGCTAAATTCTTCAACTGTGATTTGTTCTTTGATTTGCCATGTTTGTTACGACTTTCTCAGGAATTGTTTTTCTTGTAGCCCAGTCCTTTCATTTAACATCCAGGAATTCCCAAACAATGTTTTCAAGTGTATGCTTAAAATTCTGATCATGACCAGAGGCAGTCAGGGGGAAGCATAGTAAGGATTAAGACAAAAGTTGTGACTTGGCCAACTTGGGAAGAAAATATAATATAGAGAATGAAATTAATGCTAATCAACAAAACTATCTGCTTATTTGCACCCAGAGCCACCTAAGGAGTGGGATAGAAAGGCCAAAAGCTGCAAGATAAGGCTAGGACTTTACACATTCCTCAAGAAATTTGCTCTGTGTGACCATTTCAATCTTTTTCCACTACCATTTTCCTGTTAAAAAGAACACTAGTGCCACAGATTGTGAAAAAATATCTCTATGACAAACAACATTATGTGTTTAATTTTATATACACTCAACACGATGTGTCATTGGTCTGTCAATGCGCATGCTGTTTTATGGCAATTAAAAAATACACTTTTTTCTTAATTTTATAGCTCCGTAAATCTGTTTTCAGCATCAGAGCAAGAAATCTTCTTGAAAAAGAGACAGCAATCAATAAAATTTTAAGGTAGGAATCAGCCGTGATTTGGTGTTGTCTTGAATGTCAACTGATTTCTTCTAACTTTGCTTTTTATTAATATTACTGCATGTACAATATTTATGATAACCTGTCCCTTTGTAGTACATCTGTTGTCTTCATTATCAAGGATAAATTGCTCTTTGGGTATATTATGCGTTTGAACAGCAAGGAGAGAGAGATTTCTTCAACATGTATTTGAACTCTGTGCTATGTAGAAAGATTGTGTTTCAGTTCCTTTCACTTCTTCCTTCAAAATTAACCCCAACATATCTCTTCAGAGGCAATACTACTTTGCCTAAAGAATTCTAACCTAGTTCTTGTGTAGACGTGCAAATAAATATTCATAGAGACTGTGCACTTGAAAGCGTAGACTTCAGATAATCATATTCTAAGTAGGAGACATACAATGGAAAAGACTTTAAAACTGTGACTTCTGTAGAAGGTATCCCTGAATGTTTTAATAATAATCACACATTTTGGCACTCCATAAAAAGTAAATACTTAGTGCTGTAAGGAAATAATGCACTCCCAAGTCTCTAAGTTTAAAGCTATTGTCTGTGTAATGCCATGCTGCAGTTTTTCGTGCCACTGTCTGTTTCACACTAGAATGATTATCATTGATACAATATGCATTAGCAATGTCAACAAATTATAGATCTTTCGTATTTTATATTTACATTGTCACCAAATCAGGTTCGTTTCTAGAATGCTGTGACTGGGAAACGACTTGTCCCAGGGAAATAATCAGTATATGCATGAATAACTGATTTGAGAAGTACAGCTGTGGGATTAGATGAAGTATGGCAGTGTTTTATGGGAAGCAGTGCACTAAGAATTCTGAGTTCTGAATTGTGAAGTTGTTTGAAAAATGCCTTATACTTACATGCTATTTGAGAAATATTACAGCTCTTTAGTTCTTTTAATATTCTCTAAGAATACAGCACAGACAGAACTGTAGAAATTAATGTGCAACTTTATCTGTCTTGAAACCCATTGTAATGAAAACACAAACAATTACAAACTCAAGTGAATGTTTTTTGTCAAAATACTAACAGGAAATATAACTGAAAGGCCATAAGCATTCATTTTAAAGAAAACATCAGGCTCTCTTTATAAGCATTTCAAGTCCATGAATATACTTTGATTTTATGGGCATCTCTGTTACGGATGGATAAATACCTGTTTCTTTGTTTTAATCAAAAACCTTTAAAAATATGGTTTTACTGAAACACTTCTTGGAGTGTTTCTGCAAAGAATTCATAATAAAATCCTTTGCTATACTCTTTCTATTATGTTATATATATTTATATATATATTATTTGCTATTGTGTTATATATCAGGACATATATATATATATATATCAGGACATATATATAATATATATGTATATATATATATATCAGGACATATATATATATATACCAGGACAGAATCAAAAATCAGTCCTTCCAATTTCAGTCCCACTGACTTCCTCTTGGTTCTTTAGAGCCTGGCTTCTGCCAAATCTAAAGGACCAAGGAGGACTTCTCATCAATTCATCTCTGAATTCCTCTGAAGAAAAGATTCAGAGGCAGAAGAAAGTTTTAATCTAATAATTTGTTAACTATTAATTTATTTTAATTAATCTATTTAAATTGACAATTTAATCTACATTTAATGTGCTTTCCCATCTACTTCTTCTGTCATGATTGATGATTTTTTGAGGAACACCAAGAAAAGGAGAGAACTTCTGTCAAGTAAGCAAAATGTGGGATCTTATGTCTTCCAGTGCTTTATAGGGCTGCATGTAAGTCACTTACAAAGAGACAGTCTTTAGTCTCCTCCTGAGAAAAAGGAACAAGCTGTATTTATGCCTCAGAAGTGTTAAGTAGGCTCTGAACTATGACATCTCCACTGCATGTTCCAGCATAAAAAGGTTGTGTTCATGGTATATCTATTTGGTGGGTATGCTGGTAGAGAGAGTTGCCAATGATGGGCATGCTGGTGCTGAGCACTGCCAGTTTTTCCATGACAATAGTGCAGGGGAGCTTTACAAATAGAAAATGAAGTGATTAAAAAAAAAAAAAAAAAAAAAAAAAAAAAAAAAAATAGACATGGGATGTTCTTTTTCTCATTTTTACTTTCATCATAAAAGCTATATACTCTGAATCTCAACCATTCTGAATATCTGACAAAAGAAGAAATGACATTTATGTCAAGAACAATAAGAGAAAATTCAAGACATCACTTCTGAAAAGATTCCTTCTAAAAGTCTTTCTATTTTTGTCTACCTGAATTAAGTATCATTTATCTAAAGCAATGACTCTTCAAGGTAAAGCTGCCTACAGGCAACTTCGACTTTATTAGATTGCTATACTAAAAAGAACATTTTAAGTCTGTTGTGGCTTATGCCCACCTCTTACCTTTTTCCCCTTAGTTTTTAAACCTTGCAAAATTACATTTTAGTCAAATTCTAAATGTTTCAACATAACCTACCAAGAAGGAGGAAAACAGGTACAGTTACCCCTCTCTTGTGCATCTTCCTCTATCCAAACTTTGTTTTTCTCTTTGTGTGAAACACTGAACTGCTGCTTGACATCTTCTTCCCCCAAGAGGAAGAAGAAGGGCATAAACTGTCCTAACCATGTGGAGTTACAGTTCATACATTTAATTCTAGGTGTCTCACCTTCTCATCTATTGTTACATTATGCAACAAAATGGACTGCAAGTCCCTCAAAGTAGAGGCTACCTCAAGTCTTTTCATTATCCTGTAAGCTTCTTACTCTATTTCAGGTGAACCACCTACTTTCTGAAGAGCCTTGCTTGGAAACCAGTCTTCACTTTTTCCTCTTGAAGTCTTGGTGCAATTAGTCCTGGGAGCAGAGTCAAGGATGTAGCAGCTACTGTCCTGGGTACCTTGACTCTGACCAGTGACTTGCATCACCTCTGACATTATCAGAGCACAGAGCAGCCTGATTCTTCACATAAATCAAGAGAAAATGAAGGAATATAAAAGTGAGTTATAGCCAGTTAGCATAACTTTTTCAAAACAAGATCACATTTAGTATGAATTACAACCAGCTCCATTTTTCCCGAAAATGAAGATGCATTTTCCTCAGCAGCAATAGCCACTTCTTCTAGCAAATTTCATTCCTCCTGTGTATTTTCAGTGTTTCCCACATTTTATCACTCTATCTTGCTATGTTCACTGCTTTTTATCTTAAAAGCAAGTACTGGGCATACAGTTCTTTTGACCTCCATCCCTTGTGGGACTATCATCTAAAAATGAGTGTCTAGTCGTTGATTGTTCCCACTGGCTTTTTGAAGTGGTGAAGGTGAAGAAGATCCAGTCAAAATCTTGGCTATAAAGTAATCTATGCTCTCCAGTGCTGAGGATAAGTTTTGAATGAAGTAGAATGGTGGGGAAATTGAGCAACTTAACAGTAGTCTTACATAGACTAAAACATAATTAAAGTATCCATAGTGCAGAACATGATCCTGATGTCTATTAAACCATACTTCATAGAATCATAGAATGGTTAAGGCTGGAAGGGACCTTTGGAGGACATTGTATCAAGCCCCCCAGGCCCTGTGCTCAAATAAGGCCAACCAAAAGCTGCTTTCCCAGGACCCTGTCCATCTGGCTTTTGAAGATCTCTGAGGAGAGAGACTCCACAACCTCTCTGGGCAACCTGTGCCAGTGATCAGTCACTCTCATGTAAGGGCTTATGCTCATGTTTTCTAAAACACAAGGAATAACTTGAAAGTTCTGTTGTCTGTTGATAAGGAAATCGAACTCACCAAAATTCAATTTATTATAAAATATATTGTGACAGGTTTAGAAACTAGCATTTTTAAAATTATTATTATTAAAAATGTATTTGCTTTCCATTATAGTGAAACTGTAAACTGGTGCTAGGCGTGTGCAACAGGATTTTCACTGTTCTGGTCAAAGTTTGTGTGATGCTTTTACTGGGCCTGAGGGAATAACACAACTCATGCCTAAGTGCTTAAGTTTCACAAACAGCTCATTCACTGAAGTGCATTTATCATATGTCTGAAACTGAAACTGCCATGAGTGCTTCTGGGGGTAGAAAAACAAAGAATTGTTTGAATTAAATATCCAGTTCTACTAATTTGCTAATATGCTAGAAGATATTTAATCCAGGCTGTGTTCATACAAACATTTCATTAAAATACAGTGATTTTTTTCTGGACATTGGAGTATGCAAGAAATGAAATTGAGTGTGCTTCTAGGAAAGTTATAAAGTTAATCTATGAATTCTCTCTGGACACTAATAGAGTGATATAATACACCTCCTCTCATAAGAAACTGAGCAAACATTTATCATCAGTTTATTTATCACCAAAACACAGACTATGTTGTCCAGCCACCCACTTGAAGTAGGTCTGCTGCTAACCTTGGATCCAGTCAGCTTTGCATTTTACACCTTCTCTGGTTCCAGTACTGCATTACCCTATTCTTAAGAAAGGTTTTCCCTATGTCCAGTCAGAACCCCGCAAGCCACAGTTTCTGATCAGTGCTGACTTTTCTTTCATCTCACGTTAACAAGAGCTTAGCTCCATGCTTTAACATCCTCTTCACCAATATAAAGAAGCCCAACTCCCTCAACTTTCTCTGGCAGTATCTCTCCCTGTATTGTAGGCCACCTGCCAACTGGGTAACCCCATTGTACATGCTCCAGTGTTTCAACATCCCTCTTGGAGTACCCAGAACTGTCCCCCAGGTGCAGCCTCTCCAGCTCAAAGTAAAGGAGGGATAATAACTTCACTCCATCTGCTGACTACACTCCTCCATAATATAGTAGGTTGCCTTATTCATGGTAGGAACAAATTCAGCTTACCATCCAGTTGGCTCCATCCCAGCCAGACAGTGCACAGTGTAACTCCCAGATCCTTTTCCTCAGCCAGTCACTCCACAGCCCTCATGGATGCATGGAGGTATTCTGCACAAGGTGCGAAACATTGCATGGGTCCTTGTCAAACTTCCTGAAGCTTTTGCTGTCTAGTTCTTGGGTTTATCAGTTCTAAATCACTTAAGAGATGTTTCTCTGCATATAATTTACATTTTCTTTTCAGTGTGTGTTTTCGTTCTTCCTAACTGCCAGGCTTTGATACTATGCATTTCTCAGAACAAATAATCTAGTTAAGCTCAGATGATGATGATTGTCATGAGGTGCAAAATCCAGATTTAGTCACTACCTTCTTAAATCTCCATGAGCATATGACACCATGTGATTTCACCTGTAACACAAACAGAAAGAAATACCAGGATGCATATATCCATTGGAAATAAGTTACTCTGATTTATGTTTTTAGTGCCATGTGATTGACCTACCATGTTATAGATCACTGTGATAAATAGCATTGTGGTGACATTGGGCTAGTGGGCTGTGAAAGCTCCAACACTGCAGGTATTGCAAAGCAAGTTAGCCAAACATCTGCCCAAAGCAGTGTAGATACCATACATCCTGCTTTGACATAGATGATAAATTTGACCCCTTGAGGTTCCTTCTGCTCAGCTGATTTTATCAATTCTTCTGTAATCCTCTTCTGTAAGCCAAGGGAAATAATAATTATTCTAACAACTGGTAGAAGAAATGCTGAAACAGCAAGGCAGGGATGACAACGAGAATACAAAACTCTCTAACAAGTGTAGCACAAAGCATTTTTCTAGCATGATAGTGTGATTGAAGGTGATGGCACAGACAAGCATTCTAAGCTTCTCACTTTTTTCCAGATCTCACTTTGGATCCATACTCCTATTATTTATGTGTTTTAATTAAAAAGAAGGAAAAATACCAAAGAGTGAAAAACAGAGTCATAGTGGGGAAAGTACACGGTCTGGAAGCCTTTTGCCATCAAGCATGATGATGCCATGCTGTCAATAACAGCATTTATCCAACCATAGGTAGAGCAGAGTGGTGAATAGAGTGGTCCCTCCAATATCATGTAGGTCTTTTGTTTAAAAAAAAAAAAAAAAAATAGGAGATTCAATTCATTAGAAAGTATGAAATATCACCAGCTGGGTCTTGTGTAAGTTTCTCTGAATAATCGTTTGCATAGCAGAGAATGAGCAATAAGTCATGCACTGTGTCAACTTAGAATTTCAATACCCTTTTTCCAAGGTTGAAATTCCATCTCAGTCATCAGAGGAGTTCTGTCAACTCTGTTTTAATGGAAATCTTCTAGCCAGTGAAAGAAAGATATGGATGCTCTGTTTAGCTATAGCACACTTACTAACCAAGTCTCTGAATTAAGTACTAATTTATGTCAAAAGAGTGTACAATATGTGGTTGCCAAAATTCAGTAAAAGCAAAATGAAACAAATGAGCAAACAAGTTAAAGTAAATAAATAAATAAAATAAAATAAAATAATAAAATAAAAATAAAATAAAATAAAATAATAAAAATAAAATAAAATTACATTAAATTAAATTAAATTAAATCACACACAAAAATGCTGAAAGTTCAGTGCCTTCCTGGAAAGCAGATATTGCATATTACAGGATGTCAGCAGTGTGCAGTGTTTCATTTCAAACCATATTTGGTCCCAGTTACATAGAAGACCACTCAAAGATATGCTGTAAGTCTTGAGCATGTACATAAATATATTGCCTAGTACAGCCCTGGAAAGAAAGCACCCAAAAATGACAGCTGCACTTGTACTTTCCCCGTCCTTGTTGCTGAGAAGCTGGTATTACTGCTGATTGGTGCATTGCTTGATCCTTTTCACACTTAAATAATTAAGTCTTGTGGCAACATAAATTCTACAGCAAACTGAAAAAATACTTCAAAGATAAGCCTTGCTAAAACATGGAAAAGGTTCACCAAATGACTGGTTATGATGCAGGGTGGGAGTCATTACCTTGGAAATAATATATTTTCATGGAAAATCTGTTCCTATTTTATTATATTTGTCTGTTAAACCACACTCTTGCTTCCCAGAAAGCCAATCTGACTTGTCTAAATGCACTACCTCAGAAATTATAATTTATGCTGAAAATTCTATGCCATCATCAACGTATTTCTTCATAGGGCCTGCACTAGACAACGCATGCTGAGCGGGTCCTTTGAGGGGCAACCTGCAAAGGAAAGGTCAATACTTAGTGTCCAGCATCATATACGGCAAGAACGCAGGTAAAAACTGACAGAATGGTTTAAAAATGTTCTTAACATGAGGGTGATGAACAGATTTAAATTTGAGCAATACCTGGCATGTGTAAAACTGAAATGAATTACATGTACAGAGAGCTGAATTCTACATTCTTCACTGTAAATGTAATGAAATTCATTGTAGTGTATAAATGGAAAAAAATTCCTTTTTATTTCAAATGTCATTTCCTTTTCTGACAACAAAGCTATCAATTTAAAGATCAGAAGAAAATAAATTGGTTTATGTTAGACCAGACTGAAAACAATTGAAGTACATATAAGCTTCTGACGTTAGCAAGAAAAAAAAAAAATAATAATAATAATAATAAAAAAAAAAAAGATAAGAATATGCGATATTGTATGGCTGTAGAACAGTGCTTTATAATGGCCATCCTATAAAGGTCAAAGTTTCATCTTGAGATATATCGTTAAATTGATTATGATTGTTTCAGGTCACTAAGACATGGTTCCAACAGCCAGCGAATCAGTAGAGGAAAGTCTCTTGAAACGTTGACTCAAGATGTAAGTCCTCACAGAAAAGATAGTTTCAACTTGTGAATATAGGAAATATGAATATGTACTAGATAATTAATGCTTGTGTAAGGCTACTGTTTTATCTTTGATCTTGCTTACAGTCTGTCTTTTGAAATCTTGAAATCACAAAACAAATACTGTAAATGCATTTAAATTATCCTCAAAATAATTGTCATGGTTTTATCACTGATTGGCTTACTGGTTTTGGAGCACTTGCTGAGATAGATTTGCTGAAGCTGTAGACACTATATTAGGAACACAAAAATTGCTATGCGGGACACCTTAAAAGGCCTTACTCTAGAATTACACAAATAATTCAGGGTGGCAAAACAACACTTCAAAATTCACAGTGAAAGTTTAACAATATTTTTCAAACATATGAGCTGTCAGACAAAAGGACAAAGACTAAAAGGGATAATGGGGATCATGGATTTTGCTGTGTTATAGTTTCACACAGTTAAGTGCATCTTCACTCCTGCAAATTTATAATGATATTGTGTGGATCTCTGTGACTATGTCAAGGGGAGATTTTTGTCCCTTTATTTTCAAACTATGACAGCAATTTTCGTACTTAAAAACAACTGCCTAAGAAGTAATTGATGAATTACTCTGCATGGTAGTAGAAAGATGTAGGTGTCTAATATTTTAAAGCAGGGTGTGGCTTTAGTGTCAGGGAGTAAGGACACACGACATTATCACTCCAGAAGAGGTCCAAAGATTCATTTAACTCTGAGCAGTAATATTGTGCCCTCCATTGGATGAGCTTAGGCAACCGTCTTCACTCAACCTCCCACTTCCGTGTGTCTGTGCGGTCACTACCTGGATGTTGTGCACAACTTGCTGTCTTCCTTTGTTTTGCCCAGAAGTTTATCAGAGAAAGATAGAATCATTAAGGTTGTAAAAGGTCTCCCAAGCTCATCTGGTCCAACCACCCCCCTACCACCAATATCACCCACTAAACCATGTCCCTAAGGAACAAGTCCAACCTTTCCTTGAACACCCCCAGGGGCAGTGACTCCACCACCTCTGTGGGCAACCCATTCCAATGCCTACAAACTCCTTTTTGAGAAGAAATGTCTCCTAATTTCCAACTTCCCCTGGTGCAACTTGAGGCCATTCCCTCTAGTCTTACGGCTAGCTATCTGTGAGAAGAGGCAGACCCCCAGCTCCCCACAACTTCCTTTCAGGTAGTTGTAGAGAGCAATAAGGTCTGCCCCGATGTAGCAGGCTCTAGAAAGCAAAAGTGTGGCTAAAGCCTTATCTTTCCCAACTGTTGTCCTTGATGGTATTCATTCTAGTTTGGACACACCAACTGTGCTTCCACAACCTTTGCTTTTAATGTTAACAGTTGCAGGATTTCTCACATGAAATTAAAACTGAAGCGAACCTTGCTGGAAATAGAAACAACCTTGTTCTGTAGATAGAAAATACAGTACAGTATGATTGGCTGAGTTGATGCTCTGTGCATTCGGAAAGAAAGATTTTCCATTTTAATATTTCTGTATAAAATAATGTATCTTACTTTCGTCTGAAACATTAAAAAATAACCTGTGAACCTTATTTAAAAGGGATCATTTTCTTTCTAGCACTCCAACACAGTGAGATACAGAAATGCACAGAGAGAAGACAGTGAGATAAAGATGATTCAAGAAAAAAAAGAACAAGCTGAAATGAAAAGGTATTTAAAAATCAACAGACTACATGCACACTTTTATGCATTAAGTATTCTCCATATGAAGGAAAAAGGTATTCATGAAAAAAAGAATATTTTTGCCAGGTATAATACATATCACTTAATAATTAACATTCTGTATTTTAAAGGAAAGTCCAAGAAGAGGAGCTTCGAGAGAATCATCCATATTTTGACAAACCACTTTTCATTGTTGGTCGTGAGCACAGATTCAGGAATTTCTGCCGAGTTGTTGTACGAGCTCGCTTTAACGCGTAAGTTTGTTTCTCATCAACAGTTGGGTCAGACAAGTGTTTGCTTTCTTTCATGTTCTCCAAAACCCAGGCATAACTTTTCTTTTGAAAGGGAAACTGCCTACCATGTGGTCACAACAACAATAGCTGGCAGCCAGTTGCCCTTGGGGTAGCCTTGCTCTGGAGAACGGGAACCAGTAAAATGCTATGGAAGGGTAAACACACTTGAGCAGTCTGCAATGCAGAGCTGGGACAAGACTGTGGGGAAACTGCAGGGTAGTGTTTTATACTGCCATTTTTAGGCCTTGGTGAACCACTTTACTGTTCTGTTCCTGTCCTCATCATGAGGCAAGAAGTAATACCAACAGTTACTCACAGAGTAGAAAAAAAGTGAAGATAAATTAATCCCACCTGTGCTCACCTGAAGACTCCTTAGCCCATAACTGGAGACTGAGAATGGGGTGCGGGAGGTGTTCAGCTGTCAGAAGCAGAAAAGCAGAGACCAGCTGAAAACTGGGAATATTCAGTGCCTAAACCGGAGGTGTGTGTGAGTGTGGAAGGAACAGATCTATGTACAAGTAGCATGATGTATCTTACAGCTCTTTTAAACTTCTGTCTATGGCTAGCAGCCCCGTTGAAGGTGTACATCACCCTAAAGGGGTTAATGCACGTCATCTTACCAACAAAGTGTGAGATAGGAGATAGCTCAAGGACATGAGCTTGGCACTTGAAAGATCTGGTTTGAGATTTTTCTCTGTGCCCTTAAACAAATTACTTTTAGGTAGAACAGGAAGGTTAGATATGCAGCTTTACAATACTTATATTTAAGTGTTCTGCCACTTACACAGGACATCCTTGAGTTAGGTGCCTAGCTTTTCCATGCAGCCGCTAACTTGATTGTGGTCCACTGGCCCATGAAGCATTTGCAAATTGAAGAAGCAAAACAAAATGTGCAAATACACATCTGAAATACATGTCAGTGCCTGCTAGAATTCTGGACTGCCTAAAGGTATCAGTATATTTATATTAACAGCAGTTTAATTAAAATGGTTGTAATTATGTGAGAAAATATGATTTTGTTAAACAATTTTTGTTTTTTTAAATCATGCCTATTTTATTAATTGCCATACCCAGCTTGCCAAATAAGATATTCTTAGAGATCTTTTCAAACTGATAAGGTACATATCTTTTTCTAGCAAAAAAAAAAAAAGGCTGAGGAATGCCACTCTATATGAAGTGGGAAAGAGGTATGAGCTTAAGAAGTCACGAAAATCAGTGGGTTCAGTGTCAAGGCACCAAAACAAGTATATTCTGTATACTGAAGTGTGCAAGTGGCTGAGCCTGTCTGTGGAAGATATGACTTGTTCTCCTTGTATGCATCTTGCATTCTTGCAATCCATAACCATGAAAGCTCTTCTAGTGGTAAAGCCTCAAGTCAGGTCAGTCCTCTTTTTGCTTTAAGCTCAGTGAGGAAGTGATGGCAATTTCACATCCCAATGGCTAGAGCCCTCACATGGGATGGATATAGGATTCCTCAGTGCAGATCATTTCTCTGCATGATTTGCTACAAGGATTTAAAAGATATGTAAAAAGTGCCCTTAACCACTGGGACAGAGGAGAATTCTTGGATAGGATTCTTACAGCTTCTCTTGCTGAAGCCATTCTGCTTTGTATAAAAAACCTAAATAATTGCTGGAGCAAGATCTTAACTCATGTCACCCAGATACCTGCTTATTACATACAGAGCAGTTCTCACCCTCTCTGGCTGCCTAATGGGTGTTTGGATATTGTAGGTGAAGCAAGACGATTTCACAGGAAAAATCAGATGTGGAAAGTCTAGAAATATTAATCAGGAAATGACTGAATGAGTAATAAAAGAAATGAGGCTTGTGGAAGAGATTTTATGTCAAGTCCAATAGGTTTTGAGGTAAAAGGAAAGAATTCCTGAGGAAGTACTTTGGAACATAAAATTCAGTAACAAGTCACCCCCAAGCAAAAGAGAAAATTAAGTCCTTGCTTACCAAAGCAAGACCTAAAAATCTAGCCAGCTAAACAGTCATTAGAGAAATTACGTGTAGGCCATGAAGTGGCACTAGCTATGTTGACAATACGACTAAAATTGTGTAGAATTAAAATTTATATAGACATTTGAAATTAAGCCAATATAAAATATATCCTTGATTTTGGTTATGAATTATGATGGATGCATGGTATAATGGTAATGCTGACTAAAATAAAATGTAAATGACTGTATCTTTTCTTCTTTTTATAGTTCTAAAACAGATCCTGTTACTGGAGCTGTGAAAAATACCAAATACCATCAGCTTTAGTAAGCACTACAGAAGTAACTTTGCTTGGTCACATAAGCCTGCAATATAAGTGAGCACACACATGCATGTGTGTGTGTATGTGTGCATGCACATGTGTATATCTCTTATTTCCCCAGAAAGGTTTTGCACTCCATGGATTTGTATGGGGAGGAAGATGAATAGGAAGAAGATTTTTTTTATCAGTCTTCTTTCTTTAGTTGTTTCTAATTCCCATAGTTCTACTACATATTTGTGAAATAGTGAAACCTTTGACATTTCTCAGTTTAATTTACTTTTCATAAGGAATTGCTTAATTGTGGTATAGACAAAACACAAATGACAGTACTCAGCCTTTCTGTACTGGTTATCCTTATGTATTTTTCACAGTGACTTGCTGGGTTTGGTTACTTATCTGGACTGGGTCATGATCATTGTTACTATATGCTCCTGCATTTCCATGATGTTTGAATCCCCGTTTAGAAGAGTTATGCATGCTCCAACACTCCAGGTACTGCAATGAATCATACTACCTCTAAAGAAGCACAGCTACCCTGTGTTTCTTCACTGCTTTTGCTAAATTATAACTTCTCTGCTTTGATTTTCAGATTGCTGAATATGTTTTTGTAATATTCATGAGCATTGAACTTAATCTGAAGATTATGGCAGATGGCCTGTTTTTTACACCAACAGCTGTCATTAGAGACTTTGGAGGAGTTATGGACATATTCATATATCTCGTAAGTTTTTATATTTATGGGAGAGTCTTCTGTAGCATTCTTAATTTTGATCTCTTTGCATATATAAATGTTTAGGAGTGTTGAAAGGTTTGGCTCAGCACCCTGGTGCAAATGCAGTAGTGTACTTTGTGTACAAACACAACCGTATTCATGTGCAATACAGTCAGTTATGTGTACAAATATTTGTTCAGACATTTAAAAATACACAGGCATTTGATAAGTGTCTGGCAACTCAGTGTAGGTTTTACATTTTATGGTACCTTTTAAGTGTTTATTTGTTGATCTAAGTATTAAATCTCGTTTCATTCCAAAGTAAGCTCAGGATCTCTGACCTTGCTTTAGCATTTTTATGCAGGAGAATCTGCGTATCTATTTCTTTGTCATTCATGGCTTCCTCCCCTCTTGACAGTTCTTCTGCTTTATAGAAGATATTTCAAAAGCCTCTGCTATATTACAGAAGGACACATCCTTGTTGCAGGTGTTGCTGTAGCAGAAGGAAAACAAAGCAGTCTTTCTGTACTGCATACCTATTAGAAACTGTTCTTAAGAAATTGTTCCCCAGAAATTTCTTGCATTCCTCTTAAATATAAGAGAAGGGGTTCCACTTCCTCTTCATATGTGACAACAAATACCAGAGAATGTGTCAAAACCAGTGCTCGGTATAATACAGTATGAAATATTTTGTAACTGAAGAAATTACTAAATAAAATTGCTCTGATGGATTTAGATTAAATCTTTTAGAGATTAATCCACCAGACAGATGTGCTGCATAAAATTTGTCACGATCAATTTGTATCAAAGATCCCATTGTTACCATAAATAAAAATATGCATACTTACACAAAGCTCCTACTGTAGTATGCATAATCAGTAAGTGCATTAGTCTCTTGAAATCCCTCTGAATCCCTCTGTTTGAAGAAAAAATTAAGCAGTGTACTTTGGTTATTCTAGATGTGCCTGTGATTTTAAAACAATATGAAAGAAGAAAGAAAGAAGCATTGGCAAATCTTTTTGTTTTGTTAAGAGTGGCTGTCTCTTACCACTGTTGTTTTTAAAAAATCATGTTAAGTTTTAAATCATCTTGGTGATATCAGGTTGATCCTTCATTTTTTCATGCACATACCTCTGTGTAACACTCTCACCTCTGTCCCCCTGTAATAATGCTGGCTTTATAAATACTTTTAAAAAAATCAGAAGTAATTAACAGACTTTCTAATAAATAACTACCTGTCAGAGATTGTTCAGGCTACAAAACATAGCTACAGTTTGGAATGCGTATTATTCGTATGATAAAACCATAGAAGGACAATGCTACCTCTACTTGTAACAAAGTGGTGGGAAGAACTGGTGAGGAAATTGTTAACACTTTCAAGGTGAGGGTATCTCGATTTCAGGACAGAGTCTCTGAAATGAGAAGAGGAGGGAGAGATGATGCTCCCTGGTCCAGCAAAAGAGTTCATGGCCCTCCTCTGAATCAACCAATTTTATTTCTTCTTTTGGAACTGCTACATCTGCTGAAAATAATGAAATAGATTTTGAGTCAAAGGGGAAGACAGAGGCTGAGGCTGGTGCCCATTAGTTAGGACAATCACCCAGGCTACAGGAGATCTGAGTCCTCTTTCTAAATTAGTCTTTTTTTCCCTTAATCTTCTCTTTAAGGAAGGGAAGCATTTATTGATCTTCTCTGCTGTTTTATGCCAGGTAAAACTTTGTAATCATGGTCCTTCTATGCCTTTTCTGCCCTGTATTTTTAAGGTGAGTTTGATATTCCTGTGCTGGATGCCTCAGAATGTCCCTGCCAAATCCGGAGCTCAGCTCTTAATGGTACTCCGCTGCCTCCGACCCCTTCGAATATTCAAACTGGTCCCTCAGATGAGGAAAGTTGTACGAGAGCTGTTTAGTGGATTTAAGGAAATCTTTTTGGTATGTCTTGGTTATTTTTTTGTTGTTGTTGTTGTTAAAAAAACGATGTAGAGGAGTAATAAGATAACCATTTATCTGTATTGTTCATGTTATTTAATTTCCATTACTGTCTGTTTAAATCTCATTGTAGCTACCACTACAGATGAGCACAGAACAAGTTAAAAATTAGGAATATAAATAACTCATTTTCATATATACTGAAAGAAGCTACTGTAATAATTCTTTTTAAATTATATTTTTTTCAGCATATATTTGGCCATAATTACATAGAAAGACTACTGAAAGGAAATCTACCCCCTTTTCACTGGTCTGGCTGGGGAAGTAAGAAGAGAAGTAGGGTATGGCAGCTCTTCAGCAAAAAAGTTAACCTGGTCTCTGAGCTGAAGGTTTAAAATTCCATTTTTTTGAAAGGCAACCAGAGACAATACAGTTGCTTGTCATAGATCTGGATCTCATTATGATGTCAATGTTATTATAAATGTTCATGAATACACAGTTATAATAAAAGTAATGATAATAATGGAGTCTTTGACTGTTTGTTTAGAACCATCTGTTGTCTTGGGACAGAGCTTTCCCTAAGTGGTGTGTATCAGCCTAAACAACAGGCAAGTTTGTGCTGGAACAGAATGCTGTATTAGGTCAGGTTGTTACAAAAAGCTAAGCTACAAGATATTTGTAGTCAGTTAGTAATAGAGCAATGACAAAAAGTACAAAGCTAGTTAGCATTTCATAGATGCATTAACCTGTTAAAGATATTTACATCATAATTTGCTCATGCATATCTTTATTGTAGATATCCTAGAATTAATTATCCAACAATGGCTTACTTAGATTAATTGGTAAAGCCTGATTCAGCAAAGCAGAAGATGCACATATTTAAGTACTTGGAGAGTTCTCTAAAAAGAGAATGGAAATTCTTATGTGTGCAGAATTTAGCAAGGTTGTACACTGAGTGCAAAAAAACTTTGATCCCTACCTACAATTCTTAAATGCTGCATTAATAATGTTAATAATAACACAGCACCTGGTTACTGGATAAGAACGTGAAGTAACATGTTATGAAAGCCTTTATCTCCAGGTTTACGTAACAAAATGATTCTTCCTGCATTTCATGGAAAGATTTGACCCCCTTTCTCAACTCTGCAGGAGGAGAGCTTGATGAGTCTAACTTCATCTTTACAGGTTTCTATTCTCTTGCTGACATTAATGCTTGTTTTTGCAAGCTTTGGAGTACAGCTATTTGCTGGAAAACTGGCTAAATGCAATGATCCTCACATCATCTCTAGGGTAAGAACTGCTTTCCTGTTTCAAAATAATGGTGTGCTGTGCCACTTCTGCCTGCTGGGGAAAGCAAGTGGGACAATCAAGTTATCGTATGAGAGATGGAGATCTTGGGCACTTTCTGTTTCAGAGGGAAAGGTGATAAAGGACGGAATGAATGAGGTTAAGGCTAGGTTTTCATGTCAAAAATGAAAGTAAATCCAGATATTGGAGACTGTCTGAAAAAGCTGTGAAATTCATTCCATATTATTTGCAAAAGACTGTATGTCACATGGAATTAACCATGGAATATGGGACCTTTACATTCCTAAATCAGTGGCTTAAAAATAGGTTAGGCTGCTGGAGATCAAATGCACTGGGAACGCTCTATGGGTTCCATGAAGAAAGTTAGCTGTGTTTCTTACTTGATTTGGAGAATTATCATCATCATTTAAAGAATGCAATGGTCTGTAGGAAAGAGGTGAAAGTCTAGATGGGCTTGCAAAATGAAGAGCCCTCTCAACCCTGGAAGGTGGAGAGTTTTTTGTATCCTTTCTAAGCTGCATTTTTCCTTTGGGTAAAGGTCCATGGCTATTAATCCCAGGCCTGCAGGCCTATAAATAAATAAATAAATAAATAAATAAAAATAATTTTAAAAAGCAGTATCATTTCCATTTACACTGGTTCCCTGTGATGGCACATGTGCTATTTATATTGGCATTATAGCCTCTCACACAGGCCGTTATTTAATCTAGGTCTATGGTTTATTTTACTATAGGAAGATTGTCATGGCATCTTCAGAATAAATGTAAGTGTTTCCAAAAATCTCAATTTAAAGCTAAGACCTGGAGAGAAAAAGCCTGGATTTTGGGTGCCACGAGTCTGGTGAGTTGCTACACATTGGCCTGTCTTTCTTCAAAAATTCAGCTATTGGTGTAGAGTATGACTTAAATCTCATGGCATTATACTGCCGATGGAAGGTTTTAAGTAAAGCGGGTAAGAATAATCTTATCCTTGTAAGTAACAAGGGTAAGAATTCTGGTGTGTTTAGCAATAAACCAGGGATATGAAAGTTTTCCAATCTTAGCCAGCTGTTCTATTCATAAAGCAGAAAGAAAAAGGAAAAAAAAAAAAAAAAAACAAAAAAAAAAAACATAGTTTGTGAATTCAGGAATTAGACATATAATTACTATTACAGTGGGAGTAAATGGCTTGAACCAAAACTGTCACTTCAGTGTGCTTTAGTGATGTTATGAAGACATTCCAGGAGCTATTCTTCAACACCAGAAACTCAGAATAAACAGGAAAAGCTAGGAGGAAAAAGAAGTGGAAATCATTGTGCCTCTAGATAGCCATTAAAACCAGTGAACAAGTCACACCTGAAACCAACCTTTCTCTTCTATGGCCCTCAGCTTTGCCAGCTACCAGTGGCTTCTTGTGTCCCATGTAGGGAATGTTTATCTGGCACAATAGTGCAGTGATAGTTCTTTAAGACCTAATATTATACTTGTGATTAATATTTTGATACAATGCATGTAATATTTTCTAAGACCTGAATAGGCAAAAAAAAACAGTCTTTAATTGTTTATATTTTTAAGGTGATTGGTATTTTGCAAAATCAGCTTAACAGCACAATTATTTTAATTGGCTATATGTGTAGGTAAAGAAAGTACCAGCAATGGTATATTCAGAGCCATCCTACAGTAATGAAATAATATGCTGTGATTCAAACAGTCAGTGAAACTCTGACATCTGCAGAAGTTTTTGTTTCTGTGTGCTTCAGACAAAATTATTCCTCGAGTAAGCAAATTCAATCCACTTCTGCTTGATCCAGAAATAAGCAAAAACTATCTTCATCAGCATAACTGTAAACTTTGGGGAATGTTTTGTTATTGTAGAAAAAAATTTACCTCAAGGACATTCATGCCACCTGTTGGCCATGTCTGGCCAGATTTTCAAGAGCTTGATGACACGTAAGGGCCACAAAAAGGGCAATAGTAAAGGCCACATTAAAACAAATATATATCAACATCTCTTTTTCACTGACTGGTTAGATTTTCAGAAGCACCCAATACTCAACAATTCTTCTGGAATCCAACTATTTGCATTTATAAGTTTTTGAAAATTAATTCTGCTCCTTGGAGTAGCCATGTGAGATTGCAGAGACAAAGCAATGTGCTAACCTAGCCCATAGAGGGGATTTTTAATGTTCAGCTGGAAAAATCCTTTTGAATCTCAAATGATAGACGAAGTCAGAGCATATGGTATGGGAATGCCAAGAAGATGTGATTTCCTCTCTGCAAGTTTTGCTTTAGACCATCAGATTGTGGTGATAATGAAATTATGAATAACATTTGCAAAACTCTCTCATTGACTTAGAAGTCTGAATCATTTATGTGGCTTTTATCTCCTTAAGGTAAATTTAGGAGAATCTGGCCAGTGGCATAAAATCCATTTTTCCACAAATGCTGTGTTTTGCTTTATTGACAAAAACACTAAGATGCAGCAACATGTTATAGATTCATTACTGTGAATCAGATTATGAATAACAATATAAAACATACATAGGGATCAAGAAAAATAAAGCTATTCATATTTACTACTGCTGCTATTGTTTTATTATTTCTTGAGACAAATTTTCTTATATTTTTTGGTCTTTCACACCAACTTTGCAAGGTATTTAAATGTTAGACTACGAAGTATAAAGATAGCAAATAGAAAGAATAGCCTCATTGCTGGAATTTACAGCTATTTGTATACTCATTTCAGGGCAAATCCTCGGAATTTTAATTTTGATAATGTGGGGAATGCAATGCTGGCACTATTCGAAGTTCTTTCATTAAAAGGCTGGGTGGAAGTCAGAGATGTTATTATTCATCGCGTTGGGCCGGTAAGGAAAAGCAGCAGAGTCTTTGAATTCTACAGTACATACTTTGATTTGTTTGGACAATTCATCATGTTTTTCTTCTATTCAGATCCATGGAATCTATATACATGTTTTTGTATTCCTTGGCTGCATGATCGGACTGACTCTTTTTGTTGGAGTTGTCATCGCTAATTTCAATGAAAACAAGGTACTGATTGAGATTATTTATTGTATATAGAACTGGCACTGCAATAAATACAGAATGTGATTTTACTCTGTCTACACTAGCTGGTGGTGTAAGACTGCCTTTAAGATGAATTTACTAGTCTTACATTCTGCAAGCATGGCCTCAGACACAATCCATATTTGCTACAAAACTCAACCCTGGAATGATAGCAATCCATCACATTCTCTTCCAAAGCTCTTTGAGTTTATTTATGATGCAACCATATTGGCAGATGGAGACTGAACCTAAAGCACACTACATTTACAAATGCTCCAGAGTCTGCTCTTTTATTTTGATGCAGGCATATGTGCAGTGGCAGGTAAAAAGTCATGCTATGCTTGTATGTGTTACAAATAAAGGGTCTCGTTACAGCCCTGCAATTGTAGCATTTCAGATCCAGAGAAAGCTACATGGCTTTTTCATGGCAGACAGCAAAGCACACTGTAAAATTAATTGTCCATCACTCAAACAAAAAGAAAGAAATTATTCTAGAAAAAAAAAAAAAAAAAAAGAAAGAAATGTAGTTTAAATGGCCTTTGTGGATTACCCTGAAAAGTAGAAAAAACAGTCCCTTTTTTTCTGAGCCTCTAGTGGTGCTCCTGTGGCACCAAGACATATTTAGTAATTTTTATTATCTTTCAGTTCACAGTGTCCCAAAATAATGAGATGACTGTGTTACAACTATCTAGAGTGATATTTTTATCACTCATGGCACTGAAGGGAAAGGATCATTGTGTCCTCTGGGGCTTGGGGATGCAAGACATCCTGGTGTGCTAGGGCTGGAGACAGACTGGGTGTTGGCATTGCCACTGCTGTGGCCCTGGCCTGAACTCTGCAGCAAACACAACTGTCAGGTGTGCCCTTTGTGGAAACCACTTGACTCCTTCTGGAAGGGAGCTGAGCAACACGCTACCTTCTCTTCAGTATGGGCAAGTACAGCACCATGAACTGCAGTTAAGGAGTAGCAATAATTCTGTAGAATTTACTATAAGGAAAAGGAAAAATTAAGATTTTAATTTGAAAGATTGATATGTTAATTACGCAGAAACAAACAAACAACAAGAAATAGCAGAATCAAGTAAAGTGAAAAACTATACAGGAAATGAAAAAAGTGTGAAATAACATATAGAGAGGGCTAGAAATTAGTCCAAAAAGAATAGAGCAAAACAGTCCAGTGAGGACTGTTTGAGGTTAGTAACAGTGAGTAATAGTGTGAGTCAGATGCTGGCTTTGGAAAGTTCATAGCTGATACATGGTTAAAATAGTAGCAGGAAGGAGATTGGAAGGAGTTTGTTGAGGGGGATGACAGTTGGACTGTTACTGAGTAAACCATTTTACGTGAGAGGCAACAATTTTCTGAAAAAAAAAAAAAAAATATATATATATATATATGTATATATTCAGATATGCCGTAGTGTTTCACAGGATCTCTAGGAGCTTCAGGCCTAGAGATGTTGGACCACAGGGGACTCAGGGCTGGGTCTCCAGCAATCCCAGCACAACAGCCCAAAATGCCCCAAGTCCTCTGTTGCACAACCCCCAGGCATCTCTTGCCGCAGCTCCTACATGCCATATGTCCAGTCGGCAGCCAAGATGTGATTGACTCAAACATTGTCTGGCAGTTTTGAACTGAGATCTGAATGCAAACATACCTATGCCAGCAGTAGACCCACTCACAGACCCAGCTGTGCTTTGTGACGCTTTGTAATAATCCAGAGTTTACAGAGTTCCACTTTATTTGCCAGCTTTTGTCTTCTTTGTGGTGAAAGCTCTCCAAGAACATAAAACAGACACAACACTTGGATGAAAAAGTTGCCTTTAAGCTTTTCTAAGCAATACGGTTTGGGACCTGACACAAATAACATGTATCCTTGTATCTGTTGCTTTGTCTGCATCATGTTTGAAGGCACCTACTCCCAGGGTGCCATTTGGGGACGCAGTTTCATAAAGAGATTATGTCTGCTACAGAGGGAGCTCTCCTGACCTTATTAGCAGCACAGCTGGCTGTGGCTTCAGCGCCTACACAGGCCAATGCCAAGGGAAGCCCAGACTTAACATGGCCCTGTGCAACCTGGGCAGGCCACAGCTTGTCAGGGAGACGGGGCTCTGACATTTACCTTGAAAAGGTCTTGCTTGTGCCTGCAACTCCGGACTCTTTCCCTAAGATTTTACAGTCCTCTGAAGTGATGAGGACCCTATTTTGTTTTGAAGGTCATTCTGATTAATGTTGAATTATGTTTAGAGTTTGCATATTTTTTCCTATGTTGTGAAAACACGTTACCATCTATCAAAACCTGTCCTGAAGGTGTGTGTATCTCCACCTCTTCTTGCTCTTCCTTTGTGGAGAACTCTTGTAGATTCACAGTACACTGTGAATTTACTTTATTTCAATTATACCCCAAGCAGAAGAGCTGTGGAGAGCTGCAGCAGACTCTTAGAAGGCTTACTACCTGAGAAACTATAGCAGCACTGACAAGGCACAGGATTTTTTGCAGCAAAGTCTAGACAAAATCGACCACTCTAAAACAGCTCTTCCTGGCAAGTGATGTTCAGTCAAATGGAAGACATCGTACAGTGCTTCACTGACCACACTGGGCTGCTGCTACAAAGAGCAACAGCTGTGCCTGCTGAGCTGAGTTCCAGAAACTCACAGCTAATGCATCCCAAAATCCTCTTGAGTACAGGCAGATACTTTGACTCCTTTACCCAAGCTGTGTGTTATTTAAGGAGAGTTGTGTATGTAACTTTATTTCAGACACCAAAGAGAATGTTGTTTTCATGTTTACAGCATTACATGTTCTTGCTTTTATATGACAAAAGCTTTATACGCTTCTCTTTGTTTATTAAGGGGACAGCTTTACTGACTGTAGATCAGAGACGATGGGAAGATCTGAAAAGCAGACTGAAGATAGCACAACCTCTTCATCTCCCACCTCGTCCGGGTATCAAAGATATTTTGATTTTATTCATGTTGAGCCCTAGTGTTCGTAATTCCCCAGGAGTCCAAGATTCAAATTAAAATTGTAATCGTGAGGCCACTAGGAGGTTGTGCATAAGTTAATGTGGAAACAGGCTGCAACCACAGATCTCTGTGTAAGGCTATTAAAATCAACCCAAAAAAGGTTGCGCTTCGATGGTTTTAGGATAAGCCTTAATGAAAAAATGAATTTTTAAATGAAATATATTTGCAGTTAGCTGTTAATGATATGAATGGAATGTATTAACCTGACAGCAGTTGAATGATGCATTTGCCCTACAAGTACCAAAGCCTTCATGCAACACTGGTGTTCAGTATTTGAAATTATATGTTCAGAAGGCCTATTTGATATGGGAAATTGTAGCAGAAAATTAGAAATGTATTTCAAAACTGGTCAAGGATTATGTTGCCACTAATGAACATGGAAAATATGTCAAGAAGTGGAGAGGGAAGAATACCACTGTGTATTTTAACTCTCCTCCCATAACTCTCTTTTTCAGATAATGATGGCTTTAGAGCTAAGATGTATGATATAACTCAGCATCCATTTTTTAAGAGAACTATTGCTGTGCTTGTTCTGGCCCAGTCAGTGCTGTTATCAGTTAAGGTAATTGTGTTTCTTTTTAAGTGTTTTATTATAGTTGTGTAGAATGTATTGCACATTTCCTAACACCAATTAACAATCAATCGAGCCATTACTTTGATGAATGTAGTGAAACATATGAATTCTAGATACAGAAATCTCAGTTGGCACAGATCACTGTAGATTAATTGTAATTTGTGGACCTGAATCAATTTCTGCCTTTTCGTAGTCTGGTCAACTATTTTTAATTTCCGGTTCAGCTGTAAATCCACGAAAGAAGAATGCACCACAATACTGTTCCTATCTGAATATATTTTAAAGTGAAATCTATTCATTAATAAATACTTCTAAGGAAAGTTAAGGCAAGAATAGACATTTATTTCTGTTTAACATCAACTCTTCTATGAACGGATTTTGTTTGCATTTCAGTGGGATGCTGCAGATCCAGTGACTGTGCCTTTAGCAACAATGTCTGTTGTTTTCACCTTCATTTTTGTCCTTGAGGTAAAGTAATATACTTTATTTCTTCTTGAGATTAAGAATAGTATGTGTATATTTTATTTTGTTTTTAGGAATGCTGTCTCGTTCTTCCTTAGTTTTATTTCATATCATGTACATTTAGGATTCTCCATGTTGCTTGTCCTGAAACATGTATTACAGGAATAACATTTCATTTATTAAAGTCATAATGCTCTGGCACCTTGAGCTTGGGGCTTTTTATATATGTTCAACTCTCATTACTTCAACTTGTGTTTTTGGTGGACCCCGTGAACTCTTTTTTTTACAGAACGTCTCAAATTAAATTCACTCTACAACACAATGCCTGTCTATCACAGGAGTTCTGCTTGATCCATTTTGCCTAGACCTTCAGGACAGAGGACATTAATCCCCACTGTTATGTAGCTGTGACATCTTCAAACCTCTCAGTTTTTGTTGTTGTTCTTTTTACATTATCAATTTTATTATTTCATTTTAATACCTTTCAGTAAGCTATGTCAAATTCCAGTATTGTCTATCTTTTTTTTGTATAGATCTGGATCCTGTGTGGTAACTGTTCTGTATCTATGACAGAATTGTCATCAGAATCAACTGAGCAAGTTGCAATTAGCCTGCTTTCATAAGACTGGAATCTAAGGACCTAAATATATTTTAAAATGTAATTATGAAATGTTAAATGTATTTTTTATTATTTTTTATATATAGGGATATCCATAGCATAGCAAAGCACACATTTATGAGGTTAAAGAAGATGCTTCCTCTGTTAGTACAGAATTATTTTATAAGTTTGTTGTTGAGTATCTTTCTTTTCAGTCCCCTCTGAATAGCTGATACTGACCACTATCACAAACAGGATAGTGAACTAGATTTCCCACCACTCTAATCCAATATGACAGTTCCTATGTTCCAGTGATAGGTTTTGCCAGTGGTGATGAATAAACAATGAAGTGAATACCTTGTAGCAGCTGTAGATAGAGTATGTCCATGTTGTTGCTTCTTTTTTCTCTACCCAGGAGAAATCAATATCTCTTGAGAGACTAAGCAAACACAGAAAAGTTTGATTTTTATCATACATGGACAGGTTTTAACTTACCTAGTAACTATGTCTTCATAAATACTTTTCCTCTTACAGTGCCAGGGGAAACAAATGCACTTCTAGAATTTCAAAGGAACTTTTTCAGAGCCAGAAAAAAATTGTTGGCTGTCTCAATAGGCAAGCTATCACATTACGAGTGCACTTGATTTATGGAGATAGGAAGCAGCTTCCTGCCCAGGATCTTCCCTAATGCAGCAGGATGATGTTTCAAACTCTGCTATGTACATTGTCTGCTACCACTAGCAGACATGGTACTTGAGGAAGGCCAAGGTTTTCTATCTTGGCCCTGCATCCAGTTTAATGAGTCCTGGTTCTGTCCTAAACCTCTAATGCTCACATCCCTATATGTGGTATAGAAGAGGTATAAGAAGGTATACAGGAAGTATAGAAGAATAGGAAGAACTCAGAGATCTCACTTTTGTTGCAACACTGATGATCACAGAATAAAGCAAGATGTGATTTTTTATTTGCAAGGAGTGATATTCAGTTCAAGACTATAGACACCCCAACTTAGCTGATTAAATTGTGTAAATTACGTAGCTGTTTGATTTGGTGCTGCAATCAGGAGAGATGTAAGGTGGGATTCAGTTGCCTTAATAACTGATGGCATCAAGAGCTATTATGGATAGCCTAGCTGATCTCCCCTTGCCTCCACAAGTTGCTACAGGAGGGCAAGAGTGTTTACAGGTCATGTGTTATCCCTGCCAGCCCCATGCAGCTCTCTCTGATATTCTAGGGCATCTGAACTGACTGGGTAGAGGTGAGGCAAGACACCCTTAGGTACCTCAAATGCTAGTTAGAGAGCCAAAGACTGTATTCTTTTTCCAGGCTTCAGAAAATATACATCAGAAAACTAACCAGAGAAACAGATTTTTGCCACGAACTAGTGTCTCTTTATATGTAGTTTAGTTTTCAGAAATTTCAAGAATACTGCTAAAAGGCAGTGTTGCAAGCTGGGATTGAAAAAAGAAATATATATGTAATGAATGCCTGGCAATTATTCCCTTTATATAGTAACACTTCGGTTGCTTTGTGGTTTGATGTGAATTGTGTGTGACAAACTCTCTGGTGTCCCTTCTGCCTGCATCACCCTGCCTCAATATATGTTACTTGTTGTGAGTTTCCTATCAGTATCTATTCTTAAGCTTCCTGCCTGCACTTCTGTTACCTATATTGGAAATGTCAAGCACTTCTGCTGCAGTTTTTACCGGGAACATTGTGAAATGTACTGCCTTTACTGTTCTTAGCTTTCTTCTCTTATGCACTGCTGAGTACAGATGGTGCTGAGTACAGACAATTCTTCAAAGAAATGAATATTTGCAATATGGGAATGCTTTTTAATTAATTTGCAATATAGGATCTACAGAACACAACTGTGTTCTTGAATCCAAATATGATTATGTGATTTGTATAGACAAATACTGCTTGTATAGACAGCTATGTAGGATATTACTACTTCCTGTAACTACATGTTATCAGCATAATTGTTTTTAACTTCATAACTTGTTTAAGAAATCTTAAAACCACATTTAATTCAGTAATCTATACATTAATAATTCAGTCTGACATGGTCAGCTGAACTCCTTTGGTACGACATCAACCATTTTAGAGAATGGAAGACGTTCCTATAGTAAGAAATAGTAATTTCTTCTGTACAATTGAAAACTTGCTTTTTATCTATAGGTCACAATGAAGATTATTGCCATGTCACCTTCTGGATTCTGGCAAAGCAGAAGAAATCGATATGATCTCTTGGTGACATCTCTTGGAGTTATATGGGTGATACTTCACTTTGCCTTGCTGGTAAGATTTACAAAATGCAGTTCCAGTGCTTAAGCTTAATTTTATCTGTTAAGCACCAGCAGTAGGATCACCACTGTGCTACATCCAGACAAGCCCTTGGTAGTTTAACAAGTAAAAGGCTGAAATATGGATGAAACAAATTAAGCTTGTTGCTAAGAAGAAGGAATCCTTCTCTTGGGCAATGATTAAGTAAGAAAGTCGTCTGACTGGTATGAAGTAGTGTCTGTAAGTATGGTAGAAAATTGAAGTCTTTAGAAGGAATGTAAATGAGGAGGGGAAGGAACCTGAAAAGGAGGAAGGAACCTGAAAAGACTGAGAGCTCTTGTCAGCAGGAGTCTCATGAGGAGCAAAGAAGTAGACCATGCACAGAATCCAGATAGGAGCAAAGAACTGGCAGAAAGCATAGGCTCAAAACTGCTGAACAGTACAATCTGTCCCAAACCCAGCAGTGTTTCTGGCCCACTGATGTTGGTTAAGAGGCTGTGTTTAATCCAAGAAGGCAGAACAAATCATTTGTGGAAGAGAGAGGAAGAAATTGGCTTTCCCTCCATCTATTTCCTCTTCTTTTTTTTTTTTTTTTTTTTTTTTTTTTTTTTTTTTT
>CM021765.1:149380428-149433415 GCA_011076525.1 Nettapus auritus
TTTTTTTTTTTTTTTTTTTTTTTTTTTTTTTTTTTTTTTTAATTGGCTACAGCCCTAGTTCCCTTATATGTCAGGGAAGAAGGAAGGATTGTTGATGCTTGTCACTAATCACCAGCTGTGGAAGTCACCACCATTTAACAGCTGGGGCTTTACTTGTCTGCCCTAAGCTCTGTTTTGAGGAAAACCCATTTAGTGGGGCTAGTCCTTTTGCTCTGACATCCTCAGTTTGTTCCCCGCTGCTGAGTAGTTTGAAAGGCCTGAGGAGTTTCTTTAAGCAAGCAGCTGCCTAGACAAGTAGACCAGGGGAGCTGGACATAATTACACACAGCTAATAGGAGGACTGAAAGTATTTTTGTTTTATGTGTGGGGAGGCTGGGTTGGTATTTTTGAAGTGGTAGAGCATCTTTTGTTATTTTCTTACTGTTTCATAATTCCTATTGAAATATTGGTGCTACTAGTTCATGGTTTCTCTTATTTTATGTGGTGACTTCTCTTCATTATTAAAAGACAGATTACCCTTATCTTTCTGGGAGATCACTGGGGGAAAGTGATGTATTCAGTCTTTCATGTTTCTGTTCCAGAATGCATACACATACATGATGGGGGCATGCGTAATTGTCTTCAGGTTTTTCTCAATTTGCGGGAAGCATGTAAGTATAAATTAGCTACTACAGTGCTCATGTGTAGAGTAAAGGAGTAGTTGCTCTATGTCTCTAGTGCACTTTCTATAGGGATCAATATTATATGCCAACAAAGGAGACTTCAAGCAGCAGCCTCCAGTTTTAAATGCTGTCTTTTAAAAGCCACAGTTTTAGGTATCACATAACAACAATATATTATAATTACTGGAAAAGCTGCACTTCCTAAAAAAATAAAGGTGCTACTGCACTACAAACAGATTTTTAAAAAATGTTCTCTAAAACTCTGACCATATATTGTGCTACTCTTAGTCTTTTTAATTTCAGTATGGTGTGATGCACATGCTATGTATTTTATTTAACTAGGGGAGTTGTGTAAGGCCCACTCATTTTGTTATGATTGTGTTCTGCTGTAGAAATATCTTCTTCCAGAATGTATGTCTGTGTCTGTGTCTTTAGCACTGTACGTCTTACCACAGTAAAGGATTTATATTCAATTTGAAAAAAAAAAAAAAAATGTGCCAAGATATTCTTTTCTGGAGGCACTGGGATGGCTACAAAGCAAGTGATTTCTAAAGTTTACATTTCTTTTGTGCTTGGATTTACTCTGATGTAATTGAGAGTAGACTGGCAGAACAAACATAGACAGAGAACAAACACATTGTTTAACAAGTGGTGGCACTGCATTCTCTTACTGTAGAACTTAGATTATCCAAACATTTTCTGTGAAGTCGGATATATTAAAGTAAATGCGTTAAAAAGTAAAGATTGCTGCAGTGGGTCACCAGGGTTAAGAACAGTGAGCCAGAAGGTTTGTTGAGTAAAGATAAAAACTTTTCCTTCAATCAAACTACACAGAGCCTGTAGAGCCTTGGAAGTCAAATGAAATATCCTTGCTTCTTCTAATGCAGCCAGACCATGTAATTGCCTTCAAAGCTTTCTGATTTATTCTGAAGTTTTTTCAAGGCTTTAACATAGTCATTTGTGCTTTTGTGTTAGGAGCTGCGTCAGTGTCATTAATTTATCTGCTGTGATACAATGCAACACCTAAAAGTCAGTATGATTTACCAGTTTGGCATGATTATAAAGAAAACTGCTATCTCAGTCCCATTAGAGACAATTTTCTATAGCAGCCAAAGTGTTTAAGGGTGTTAGGGCAATCTAGAGTAATAAATATACAATATGGCTGCATGGGGAAATAGTATCTATTATCTAGACCCATTGCATATGTAATTTCCAGAATTATGGTCTCTTCTTAAGTTCTTCTGCCAACTTGCATGAGAAATTAACTAGTTTAATCAATCTGTGGTGATTTTAAGGAAATCCCCTTCTCTGTACATTAGCCCATTTCTTGAGATAAGCCCACAGTAGTTTACTGTACCACCATTTGTACAATGCTAATTTTGATACTTCTGGGGCATACTGATCCTAGAATATTATAGTAAAGCATATGCTGTGTTGTTACTATATCATCCTATACGGTATTATCTTATACATTGCTTGAAGTGCTTGAGGACGAACATTTTGACATTGTTAGGAGGATGTGGTGATACCTTCAACAAGTAAAAAGCACACTGAATTTCAAAGGAAGACACAAAACGTTCAGTTCCAATCAGATTCATAATGTACCACTTTACTGGGTTCTTCCATTTACTTATCTGTGTAAGGAATTTGTTGTCAAAATGGCAACAGCAATAACTCTCCTTTCACTTTTATCTCTGCTTTCCTGAATGACATTATGGATTGCTTTTTCTGTCCTTCCAGGTGACACTGAAAATGCTACTCCTGACTGTGGTTGTCAGCATGTACAAGAGTTTCTTCATCATAGTGGGAATGTTCTTACTGCTCCTTTGTTATGCTTTTGCTGGAGTGGTTTTATTTGGTACAGTGAAATATGGAGAGAACATTAACAGGTACAGTATGTACTATCTCATGGGAATGTTCCTTAAAAATCACCCCCAAAAAATCACATTCTGTTAGAAGCTTATCTGGTAAAAAAACAGACACACCCCCTGGTCTGGCTGAAGAGCTCTGAACAGAATTTCTGATAGGAAGCACTGAGCCATCTTTCCAATCCTTGTGCATTGGACCAAATGACACCCATTCCAGCCCAGAGCAGACTGAGATCTGCTCTTCATTATGCCAGCTGGAATACACTTCAGAGTAGAAAAGCACCAGCCACAAGCTGCAGAAACACAATGTGCTTACTACACACTCTTGGCATCGTGCGGTAACAGGATATATGTACCAGATTGATACAGAGAGGGGACAATTCTGTCAACTTAGCATCATCAGGAGATTTCCAATCAATATCATCATCAGACCAAGAAGAGAACAGAGACAGGAGAAAGGATCTGGCCTTGAGTCTGCTTTTACTCTTTAAAAGAATGAGCCATAATATTCAAACCTGTGTCTGAGCTAAATTTTAGTTGTTGTATCTTAAGTCATGGAATAAATAATTTACTGAGCTCGTTCAGATAATACTGTAACTATTTTCAGTTCAAAATAGTAGAACAGTAGAAAATGGAAATGGTTTGCCTTTTTTTTCTTGCCATAATTTAGTTCTGGGACATAAAATGATCTCTCTGTCTCTCTCTTTTTGTTTAAAACAGACATGCAAATTTTTCATCGGCTGGCAAGGCTATTACTGTACTCTTCAGAATAGTTACTGGAGAAGACTGGAACAAAATTATGCATGACTGCATGGTAAATACAATGCTAACAGAGATAAAGTAGGCAAGGAATAGGAAATATTCTTGCATCTCAGTGTGTTTCCAGAACCTTAGCTGGTATGAGGAGTGATGTGCTTGCTTTTAGCTCCTCAAGAGACCTCAGAACATGACACAAAAATTGCAGTTTCAATCACAGACTCACGATGTAATATTTCATGGGGGTAACCTATTAAATTATTTTAAAATAAAAATATGTTTTCAGATTTGGAAGCGCAGTAAAACACTTTTCCACTGTTACCTGTCCTTTGATTGTGGCAAGGAGACTTTCAGATAAACTTTGTCTTTAATGCCTGTACTGTGGTTCGTTCCAAGTGATTGCTGGTCTTAATGACCTCAGAATTTATCCTTGAGCCATTTTACATTGCTTAAATAAATTTCTGCCCATGGTTTCTGTTGCAATGAAAATCGAATTATTCACTTCCTTCTTAAAATTAATGCACAAGGAAACTTTTTGAAAGCCACAATTTGTTCCTTTCCAATGGTATAACTGCAGAGTGCCTTGTATGTGTTAGTGAGATCCAAGCCTAGGGTTTTTTTGTCATGCCTCTTTTCCGATCTCTAGCCACTAAAGAAACCACCAAAAATGCCCACAAGAGTCAATGAAAAAGATCTTTCCTCCTTTTTTATGAAGGGAAATGTCCCCAACATCTGATGTTCAGCATTACTCCTTAATTATGAAGCTTTAAAAAAATGATAGTCATAGGTATCATATGTATTGCAAAGAAATTAATGATTGACTTTTTATGAATAACTGACTTTGTTTTCTTTTGTTTTAAAGGTTCAGCCCCCATTTTGTACACCAGATAATAGCACCTACTGGAAAACAGACTGTGGAAATTATGCTGGTGCTCTTATGTATTTCTGTTCATTTTATGTCATCATTGCATACATCATGCTAAATTTGCTTGTTGGTAAGTGAAAATATAAAATAACAAAACAATCCATCTTGGCATGTAGTTTATTAGACTTTAGTCTGTTGTGCTGTTCAGATATTAAGTTACATTGTACCTTCTTTGCTACCATATATGCATGTCATGCTTTTGATAATTCTTTAGCATGGTGTACATTAAAACTTAGGAAGTTTGGGAACACGAGTTTTTTGAACACGGATGTGTTGTATTTGTAGTGTGTAATTATATGCGTATTATGTTCTGACCTTCCCTATCCTCCAGTTAATATTTTTCCAATATTGTGGGAATTCTCCTAATTGATTTTAGAAAATGTTTGATAAGACATCTCCCTAGCATTTAAGCACAGCTTTTTAAAAGTAAGCACAATGAATTATGCATTAATAAAACATTTATGCAGTATGGAAGACATTCATCTGAACATTCAGCTAATGGAATTGATTGGCTTTGAAGCTTGCACAGCAGAATTCACATTCTTTTGAAATTCATTGTTGCTTATATTTCATCAATTAGAATGTTACTACAGGCTTTCTTTACAGTGTGTTTTGTGTTTTTTAGCTATCATTGTGGAGAATTTCTCATTGTTTTACTCAACTGAAGAAGACCAACTTTTAAGTTACAATGATCTTAGGCATTTTCAAATTATTTGGAACATGGTTGATGACAAGAGAGAGGTAAGAAACTTGAAAATGAGCACTGAAATAGAGTAAGTACATATTTTTCATTGAAAAATCATATGGGGAAAACAAAGTGCGCTGACAAAGCTCACTGAACAATTACTTCCCAGGTTCTGAAATCTCAGTGAACATGATCTAACATTGTACATGATCCACCAAATACTAACCTGCATTCTTTAGTACTGTGAAGTACTTAAAACAGCAGTTTTAAAAACATATGTAAATATTAATAGTATCAACGCAGTAGCACTCATACTCCCAGCTCCACAAGAGCCATTTCATTTTCTTCAGTCTGCAGACCCACATCTATTTATGTGTCTGATATTCAAAAGTGCTTTTCTGAGATTTTGGCGCTGTATCCCCTAAGATCTTCACAGAGAAGCAAATGAAGTATGGGCTAGACGAGCAAACATCAAGATGGATTGAAAAGTAGCTGAGCAGCCAGGCCCAGAGGGTGGTGATCAGGGGCACGAAGCCCATTGGGAGGCCAGTAACAGTCTCGTTAATGGGTCAGAGTGCACCCTCAGCAAGTTTGCAGATGACACATAACTTGGCACCAGAGGGTCTTGCTGCCATCCAGCAGGACATGGGCAGCCTAGAGAAATGGTTTGAGATGAACGTCATGAAATTCAACAAGGGGAGGTGAAGAGTTGTGCAAGTGGGGAGGAACAGCCCCAGGCACCAGAACATGCTGGGGCCACCCAGCTGGGAAGCACCCTTGCAGAAAAGAACGTGGAGTTGCTATTGGACACCAAGGTGGACATGAGTCAGCAATATGCTCTAGCTTCTTGCAAGGCTAATGGTATCCTAGGCTTCATTTGGGAGTGTTGCCAGCAGGCCAAAGAAGGTGATCCATCCCTTGTTTTCAACATTGGTGAGGCCATACCTGGAGTACTGATGTGGTGGTTTTATGCAGCTGGGCAGCTGAGCTTCACCACAACCACTCTCGCTCCCCCTCCTCAGAAGAGGGTGAAAAGAAAGTATGCTGGAAAGAAAATAAAAATAATAATAATTAAAAAAAATCATGGATTGAGATAAGGATAATTTAATTAAAGGAAGGGGCGGGGGGGGGGAATGCCTCACAGAAGCACATAGAGGAAAAAAAATGTTATTCTTACTTCCCATCAATGAGTGATGATGTTTGGCCATGTTCCAGGAAGCAGGGCCTCAATACACCTAATGGTTTGGGAGGACAGACGTCTTGATAATGAGAGCTCTCCTCTCCTTCCCCTTCCCCACCTTTTATTGCTGAGTGTGTCATCATATGGTATGGAATATCCTTTTGGTTGGTTTAGGTCAGATGTTCTGGAAATATCCTGTCCCCATCCTCTTGCCCACCCCTAGCCTACTGGCTCTGAGGGGGTTTAGAGGGAGCCCTGATTCTGTGCCAGAATTGCTCAGCAATAGACACAACGCTGTTGTGATACCAATACTGTTCTAGCTACAAGTGCAGAGCACAGCACTGCATGGGCTGCTGTAGGAAAAGTTAACTCCATCCGAGCCAGACCCAGTACAACTGCATTCAGTGATATGATTCCCAGTACAAGAGAGACATGGAGCTATTGGACGGAGTCCAGAAAAGGACCACAAAGATGATTAAGGGACAGGAGCATCTCTTATTTGAAGAGAGACTGTGAGAGAGTTGGGACTATTCAGCCTGGAGAAGAGAAGGCTCAGGAGGTTCTGATCAATGTCTGTAAATAGCTAAAGGGAGGGTGCAAAGAAGCCAGACTCTTTTCAGTGGTGCCCAGTGACAGCACAAGAAGCAATGAGCACAAATGAGCTCCCTCAGAACACATCAGGCAGCGCTTCTTTGCTGTGTGAGTGATGGAGCACTAGCACAGGTTGCCCTGAGAAGTTGTAAGGTCTCTTCCTCAGAGATCTTCAAAAATCCATTTGGACCCAGTCCTAAGCAACTGGCTCTAGGTGGCCCTACCTAAGCAGGGGGCAGGACAAAATAACTTCCAGAGGTCTCTTCTAATCTCCGTTATTCCGGGATTCTGGGATGAGAAAAACATCTGAGAGCCTGAGCTTTTCAGAAATTCTGATACCCATTTGAACTAAATGATCAACTGAATGATTCATGACATCACTATGATATGAATATACGGTGACAGAAGTTGGTCATCTGCAGGTGGCAGGTGGCTGTGGTGGCGTTGGAAGCCGCAGTCTGTACTGATGGAGGTGGAGTTGTGCATCTGTCATGCCCAGGACTGACAGTATCTCCCTGTGATACGAAACAACAATACAACAGCAAAAATACATCCAGTTAGGCTAATTTAGCAGAACAGAATATGTAAAGGGAATGGATACTGCAGTTTTGAAGGGAAATACTTTCACTCCTATTTTTTTAACAGTGGTTCAAAATAATTGTCACAAAAAATGCAACATGTGCTAGGCTGAACCTTAAAACAGAAGACCTTTGAAAAGACTGAACTACAAATGTTGTCCTGTCCAAAAATGCACATATAAGGGGAGAGTTTTACAGTTAGGTATAGGCCAGGCTGTGAATGTTTAAACTATAATTTAATTTCAGTTTTCAAAGGCAGCTTTTGGGTGTATAACTCATTTCAGATTAATGCAAATGGGGAAGCTAAATCCCTGAAGCAATTTCTGAAAATTTCTGACAAAATGAACAACACAGAATCTTATTATGTATCACTCAAATAACAGCAAAGTTCCATGAACTACAAGTGATGTGCATGTGCTGAAGAGCTGGCTGCAAGTTTTGCCATGGAATCTTTGGAGAAATAGTATTTCTCTCACCAATCAAGTTGGATGTCTGCGTTGGTTGTTAGATCACTGTAATAATATACTGGCTATTATGCAATTTTACCCAGGGAGTAATTCCTACCTTCCGAGTGAAATTTCTGCTGAGGCTTCTGCGTGGCAGGCTGGAGGTGGATCTTGACAAGGACAAGCTGTTGTTCAAGCACATGTGCTATGAAATGGAACGGCTGCATAATGGTGGTGATGTCACTTTCCATGATGTGCTGAGGTACTATGAGATTTTCTATAAATTCGTAGAACTCATATGTCCTGTATTTCTTGCTAAGCTAAAAGGTATTCATTAATCTTGGGAAAAGGCAAGATCAATAGCCACAGAGGCACTGCCATTTAAAATGTAATACAAAAATAGGATTTCCATTTTTTCCTGAAAAAATATTTATGATGGAAAACACAGGTCTTAGGGAATCAGCTGTAAGTGATTTTAACATTTTTGTTTGAGACAAATTGTCTTAACCAGCAGTCCTATATTGACCTTGAATCTCAAGAAATGCAAAGTTGTTCTCACACATGAAGAAACAAGACAGTGTATCTGACTAGAAATAAAATAGAAATGAGAACATTACAGAATCACAGTTATCTAAATGTAAAAACTTATTAATAAATAAATAAATAAATAAATAAATCACCAAAGCTACAAGTGCCCAAATGCTTACAGTTCAGCAAATCACCTTTGTTGGATTGTTAATATAGCTTCTAGAGTCTTCATTTGTTTCAAGCACCAAAAGTCTCTTCTAGATTCATCTTAACATTTTTTTAGCTTCAGATATGAATTCATTGCATGCACCAAAATTACATTCATGTTTTGTTTTGTTTTGATTTGTTTTGTTTTGCATTAATTATGAGTTTTGATTTTCCAAATTCAAGTAGCTGTGCATCAGCATTTTAAAAAGACAATATATATGTTTCTTCCAGCATGCTTTCATATAGGTCTGTGGATATCAGAAAAAGTCTTCAACTGGAAGAGCTGCTTGCTAGGGAGCAACTAGAATATACCATAGAAGAGGAGGTGGCCAAACAGACCATACGCATGTGGCTGAAGAAGTGCTTAAAGCGAATTAGAGCAGTAAGTCAAGCTAAAACAGACTCTAAATGGTTGCAGTAAATTGCAACAAAGCTGGAATTTGCTGTCATAATGCTTAATTTATTCTGGAGCCACAATAATATTTATGTGAAAAAGAATGTAACAGTTGCTAACTCAGCAAAAAAAAAAAAAAAAAAAAAAAAAAAAAGTCAACAGATCAATTCAAAGCATTAGAAAAATAATCATCTTTTGAAGGCAAAAAGCTGTCATCCTGCCAAAAATATATCTTTCTTTTCAATGCATCAGGAAGATGTATGTGCAAAGACCAAAATCAAAAGAATAAAGGAAAAACAATGTAATTTAATGAAACCTCTTAGGCCTAATCCTGCCTCTAAATACAATTGTATTATTTCCTTGCCTCTGCTGACACAACATACCATTAATAGCCACCAGCAGATGGTTCTTCAAATGGAATCTGTATCAAATACATAACTGGAATAAGCCATGAGATTAACTGTGTGCAAATGAGCAGTGTGGACATGCAAATCAGGTCTACAAACAGTAGCTGTGTCTATGCTAATAGGTTGAGTAGGGCCAGGTCACTGGCTCAGGACTGGCAAGGGATCACCCGTACTCATGTTCCTTGACACAATTTTGGTCCATGCAAACTCCTGCTCTCCCATACTGCTGCCATAAGGCATTCCAGATCCCTGCTACAGGAGTACCACTGCCCTCCAGGCACAGTTCAGGATGAGTAGAGTGGAGACTCTTCCCGGTCAGCAGTGAAGATGAAGCTTTCTTGTGTGGTAGAGGAGGTCAGCCAGACCACGCAAGTCTTGGCCTGCCACTTGGCTTCAGCACTGCAGGAAATCTCAGTCTATTTAATTCACTAGCACAGATACAGCCAGTGCTTCTGTATTCTCTTTACACAGTGCTGCTGATTGTCAGAAACATTTTTGCCTTTGCTCAGCATAACTTCAGTATTTGCTGATCAAACTTTGTCTTGGAAGAAATTTGTATTAAATATTTTCAGGAAATTTGAATTGGCCTTTGTAATTATTCTCCTCTTTTCTTCAAAAAACAATTCATCCTTTATATAAAAAGTTTCATCTTAGCTGTCTAAATGAGTGATTTTTCAGTGGCTGTAAGGCTGAGTCCAGGTTTTGTTATTTTGTTTTTAAAAAAAGCTTACTTCTTGTGTGTGGAGGTTTTCTGTAGACATCTGTGATCATGGGATCTGGACTTTCCTGTTTGCAAATTTATAAAAAGCATAACTGGGTGATATGAATGTAATGCAGATTCAAGCTGAAACATGAGTGTTCAAGGCATATTCAGATAAATAGTTTCATTTTGTTTCCATCCCTGTAATAGCAATGACAGTAAATTTAATCTCAGCTCTCAGTTCTGGGTTTGTTCAACTCACATGTTCATTTCATTATGATATTGAATTACACTATGTTAAATATGCTGTTCATTTCATTCTCCTAATACAGTTCAGATCATTTCACATGATATGAACCTTTTATAAACTGAATATAATTATGGAAGTTAAGATGTATTTTCACATTCTCTTGTTAGTCTTTAAAGAGAGAGCCTGTGAAAACTACCCAGGCAAGTGAAACCCTTCCTAAGGGCTGTTTATTTTAATTTAAAAGCAAATTAGATTGTATGATTATAATGGTAGTGGTTTTGTTTTTCTATTTGTACTGTAAATCTAGACTCAGTCCCAAGGTTTCCACTACTGTTTTATTCATTCTTTTTGGAAGTCTGTTCCAAAGTCCATGAAAACAATCAGATTTTTTTCATTGCATTCATGTAAATCTTATGGTATCTCTAGCAATTTCCTTGTTTCTTCTTTTGCAGAAAAGTTAGCATATGAATTAAAAACTGTATGTATTTTTAACCTCTAGGTTTTTATGACCAATTTGTCCTCCACTTAATGTAGTTAATCAGTTCTAGCCTTCAGCTTATACATAAAGGCTAGATGTGCTGGTAGTCACTTTATTTAAATAATGGCCATCTGATACATGTGGCTTTATTGATGCACCTGGAATCCACATTTGGCACTCACTATTTGGTTAAATATTTAAAAGGTTTTTGTTTGTTTGTTTTTGTTTTGTTGTTTTGTTTTTAAATCATCAAAAACTGAGATACACCAATGAGAACATTATTTTTGTCACATATTGTACCTTGATAGAAACAACAGCAGTCGTGCAGCATTATCCACAGTCTACGAGAGAGTCAACAGCAGGAGTTGAGCCGATTTCTGAATCCTCCCAGCATTGAGACAACGCAGCCAAGTGAAGATATGAATGCTATTAATCAAGATAATAGTGCGCAGCCAGAGGTATGTTAACCGGGAGACTATCAGCACACAGAGCAAATTTAAAAAATAAAATAAAATTCCATGTTTCTTATTTGTTCTTTTAAATATCATTTTCTCTGGAAAAGTTGAAAGCAATATTTTATTTTGCTTTTCTCTTTGCCTTTAGATGTAAAGACAAAATGACCTAAGGCAAGAATTCCCCAGCTTATTTAGCTGCCTTGCTAGCACTATGTAGGGTAAACTCAGCTGTACAACACTCACAGCACCAACTTCCAGATCTAGCATGAGCTATGTACAGGCTCAGGGACATGAAGTTTACCTGTTTAAGAATTCTCAAGTCGTTTTTACACTGGGAATGATAGCATCAGGCATGCTGGGTACTGTGAGTAGGAGTCCTGGACTCTTCCAGGGTAGGAAATGAAGAAGGTACTGTAAGGACTCAGCTGTAGAAGGCTGAGTACAATTTTGTACCCTTCAGTGCAACTGCATAATGGAACTGAGCCAAAATGGTCTTTATTTTCATATTGGTTGTGTAGTTTTGGGGCAGTAAAGAATAGAAACAGTATTCTTATCAAATAGCAATAAATTTTTTGGATTCATGTACAAACTTGGAAGTAGAGTAGAAAGGTTAGATAGCCTTTCTTGGGATTACCCCTACACGATGGGAAACTTTAACTGCGGTTCTTGTTTCTCTGTTCAGACAAGTAGCCAGCAGCAGCTCCTTAGCCCAACGCTTTCTGACAGAGGTGGCTATCGACAAGACTCTGCAGATGCTGGGAAACCTCAGAGGAAATTTGGACAATGGCGTTTGCCATCAGGTAAGTGAAAAAAGTGTTTCAGTAGAGTCTCCATGTGCCAAATCACTGTTGTACAGTAACAAGACCGTAATGAAGTATGAAGTATTAGAGAAACTAATATGGAGCAAACACCAAGAGAGAGGCTTCATAATTCACAGTTCCACCTCCTGTCTGTAGCTTGCATTCACATCAGACTTTTTCTACCCTTGTGTGCTGAAATACAATGATCTCTCCCCTTTCTGTCAATTCTGAAAGTTTGGAAGATGTATCCAAATACTGTAAAGTGCAGGGATTTTTTTTGTTGTTGTTTTGTTGTTGTTGTTGTTGTTTTGTTTTGTTTGTTTGTTTGTTCATTTAGTTTTGTTTTGTTGGTTTTGTTTTGTTTTTGTTTTTTGTTTTTTGTGTTTTTTTTTTGCATTAATTATTTTTCATACACTCACTTGGGATCTTTGGATTGGGGGCTATACTTTCCCATATGTCTGGGTAGTTTCTCGTGCATTTTGAGTTCTCTTTTATCATATAAAGCACAGTGAAAGTGAATTAAGTTTTTCCTAACAACAGGAATAACATCTGAGTTCTTTGTCCTGCCTAGGCAAGGTGTATGTTGTATACCTTATACCATAAGCATACATTTTTATATCTTCAATTCAGCCATGAATTGGACAGGTGTATGATCAGTTTCCAATTTATTTTCTCAGAAACAGGAAGCATCTTCAAGTTATTGTAGTAACTACAGCCCACTAGAAAATAAATGCTAGACCATGCCTTATTGGAGGGTGCTTATATGAGGATGGGATTAATTCTTTTTCTCAAGAGCCCTTTTTACCACCTGAAATACTCTCCTTTATAGTTTATTGATCTCTGCTGCTTGCCCCATTTCATGACCAGCAGGTTAGGTGTGTGCAAATCAACTTGCTTTCATCTATCATTGGACCTAAACTGTCTGTTGACTGCCAGACATGAGTGCAGTGTTACTACTCTGAGACAGTGTTTCCATTAAATCCTGCCACTCTTCGGATCCTAACAGTATCTAGGTGGAATACATAGAATCACAGAATGGCTTGGGTTGAAAAGAACTTTAAAGATCATCAAATTCCAACCACACCTGTCATGGGCAGGGATATCACCCACCAAATCAGTTTGCCCAAAGCCCCTTCCAACCTGGCTGTAGCCATACAGCCAATTCTTTATCAGTCAAACAGTATACCTTCAAACCCGTATCTCTCCGGTTTAGAGATAACAATGTTATGTATGTAGTGTATAAGGTGCCATGTGTAAAGCCAAAGAGATGATCATGGAATGAATACCATTAACCCTATTTTAGTGACCAGAGTATTTGTCCAAGAAATGGGATCGGTTACTAGAGAGCTTTCAGTTCACATTTTCCATTTAAGTGTCACAGAGCAGAGCAGAGAGGAAGAGTAAAATAGGGAACATGCTAAGGAGGCATCATTGGGCTGCAGCCAACTGGATACGTTTTTCAAATAAGAATAAGGAGTTCAGGGACCCCTTTCTTAGGACTGATCTTGACCACATGAATCTTGACTGATCGATGCTGGCCAACAAATGAGGGGCACCCCCACGCACAGTACAGTCTGGCATGTGGTAAGTACTCTGTTCCCAGTCCAACAAAGATCATGAATAACATCGTTAATATCAGTTGTGGTTTTCATATACTTACATGTGTTTTACTGCTTTCCAAAAGCCTTGCCAGCACCTTGTAGTGGTTTCTACTCCAAGGCCATTCTCAAGTATTGCTTTCTAGGTATAGAAATGCTATTTTCCCTCCATTTTTCTGGTTGAAGTGGTAACACTTTCACCATTTTTCCAGTACATCAAATCATGTAAGTACTACCTAAATCATTTAGTTTACAATCAGCCAGGTAAGAAGAGACCTATTGCATCAGCTATCCCAGCAGAAGGAAATCGGGTGCTGTTTAGTTAAACTGCTTTACCAGCAGATGAGTGGGTGCAATGGGAGCAGCTGGAGCTGAAAAAAAAATCATGAGGATAGTCTTTCTGGTTTTGCACTAAACCACTTCAAAGCTACCCCAGTCCAGCTAGTTCTGTATACCTGAATTCTAGCAGAAATGTTCAAGAAGCAAATCTACTCTAATACAGAGCCTTCTGTTTAATTTCATAGCCCCCAAACCAATAAGCCATTCCGTGTCTTCAGTCAACCTTCGCTTTGGTGGACGTTCAACTATGAAATCTGTCGTATGCAAAATGAATCCCATGTCTGATGCTGCATCTTGTGGATCAGAAGTCAAGAAGTGGTGGACAAGACAATTAACTGTGGAGAGTGATGAAAGTGGAGAGGACCTACTTGATATTTGAGAAAGATTTAAGTAAGATTGCAACAACAACCACTTCAAATACAATATATTTTCTATGTTTGGAATTGAACACACTGTAAGTGATGTATGATTTATTTAAAATCAGTGTCATAAAATCTTTCAATTGCTTATCCTTCTGCCATATGAAACATAGCACATACTTATATGTTAGAGTTCACTTCTATAGGTATTAACTGTACTTTAAGAAACCTGTATACAATAGCACTACTAATAAAGCCAGAGAGACTGTATTGCCTTTAGCAGAGACAGAGCTTTGAAAGATTTCATGTTCTGCAGGTACATAATGGAAATGCATTTTGATATATGCATCTGTGTTTTTCTTCAACCTATACTGTACTTTAAAATTGCAACACTTTACAATACAAAGGTAATATATTTCTTCTTCTTGTGTTTTCCTTCAGTTCTTATTTATTAAGATTTCTTTAGAAAGATTTTATTATTCACAAATGACCTGAAGAGGTCAGCACTGACTTCATGTTCAAGGGAAGTATTTTTACAATGTGCAGATTCTGAATTACAAATCTAAGCTTTTTCTGGACCTTTTTTTAAAATATGCAAGATACAAAATAATTCATTTTAAAATCAGAAGGTGAAGGATTGGCTTTTAAAATGTAAATATATTTGGGTTTTGGTTAATTATGCAAAGAGCTTGATTTTCATACAGAAAAAAAGAGAAAAAGAAAAAAAAAAAAAAAGACATGAAAACTGTGCATTTAATCATCCATCAAAAGACTTCCATGTGAAAAAACATGGTTTATGCTACATTTACATTTTCAGATTATGCTGGTTACATATATGTATTATGCTGGTCATATATGTCATTATTCTCCTGTAAGTTGGGCCCCATTTCCTTGTCTATCCGTAAATAGAAATTAGCATGTCGGGGGTTCTCTTTAAAGAGCAGTGTTGTATGGCTTTTAAAATATGGTTCAGTTTTGCCCGTATAGGTAGAAGTGAATTTTACTTACCCATGATACTACTCATGCTATAGCTGTGCATGCTGAAGCATGACATAGTACTGTGGTTAAGTATTTTTGTCCCTTTTACCCTGATATTTAATATTCTTACATGTTAACAATCTTTTATTTTATGAAGCACCAATAGTGCTAAATTATCGCTGGTGAAAAAGCAGCTGTCCCTTTCATAAGTTTTTCCAGTGAAAGGCCAATGCTATACAGACATGGAGGTGGAGAAGAAAAGCAACACAATAAAGGAGAGCAGTATTGCACAGTCCATTAGTTTCAGAAATTAGGGTGTCTAGAAATGTGGGCTAAAATTTGCCCTTCCTTCAAGGAAGAACTGAGAGATTGTACATTTTATAGCTTGGCCACTGACTGTTTTTTTTTTTTTTTAGCGTAGATGGGACTTTCCATTACCATTGTTTCCTATGGAAATGGTAGGTTGCTCTAACATGGCCTGATGTGAGATCTTGAAAGAGGCTCACAGCTAATGTATATCACCACTTAAAATATATATCCTTTAAAAAGCTGACAAAAGCCTGTGCTTTGTGATGTTTCCTGGCCAAAATATTAACACAGGGTGGTCAGAATACAGAATTGTTTTCACAGATGCCTTCACCATAAATGCGAAATTAGTTTTGGCCATAAAATGCAGTTTTCTTGGCATCTATCAGTGTTTTGTTCTCAGTATATGTTTGAACATTGTTTAGATTTTTTTTTTTCCAAAAAAATGTCATATTGCACACATCTGTATTTTGTGGTTTCTTTATTTGCTTTGGGATATATTTAAGTTTAAATCTAGTCAATTCTAAATATATGTAACAGAATCTGTGCATTCTCTTGTTTACTGGCTAGATTATGAACTATCAACAAAACCTCATATGCAAATCCATGATTTTGTGTTCTATTCTGTGCTTGTTTAAGTTCAGCTTTTGTATATATGACAATACGATAAATATTGGATTTATAAAAGACGGTATCTTTGAAATTTCAATAATATATTGAACTGCAGATCTTTCTGAACCATTCTTGCTGCAAATCTTCTTTTTAAAAAATCTGGCAGACATTTTTTCCTTGCCTTACAGTACTCTGTCAATAAAAGTGAGTTGCTTTAAGCAATATTCTTCCCCCTGGTTTTCATTAGAACTGCATTTGCTGTATCTAGCTCATCTGTGATAATGCTGCGTAGTGGTGAGGTGTGTGATTTGTAGAGGATTACTTAAAGCAATGCTTTCAAATTCCTGTAATTGGAAGGCCTTTGTTTGTTTGTTTGTTTTAGAGGGAGTTTCAGTGACTGACCTCAACAGTACTGCCACAAGGTTTCTCATTTAGAAAATGGGACTACATAGGATTGTTCATTATTTATTTCTGTTTAACTCTTTTGCTTTGGTTTAGCTCCAAGATGTGAACATGTTTGTGTATGTGTGTGTGATGGGTAAGTTTGTGGTGGAAAGGTTGTGATGGTTTTATAGGCTGCCTCCAAACATTTCACAAAATAGTGGAGATCCCCGGACCATTCATTTAACCTGCAATTTGGTTCTAAGAAAGCAGTGCTCACCTGCTGCCTCCCTCACTTTGCTTTCGTAAAAATATAGGAAGTGAAATGCAATTACATAGATATGAAAATAATATATACCAGAGCACCCAGGGGACTAGAATAGGGTGAAAACCTTCTTAGGATGGCACCCCTGGCATAACTAGAGGAAGTAATAACCTCCTACTTTGCCACAGAGCGACCACTGCACATTTGCACATGAAGGTGAAGAAGCAGAGTTCAAAACAACATGCACAAACAATGGAAGAGAGACAAGGAGAGAATAATAGTGCATTAGGAAATTAGAGTCAGTCCAGACAGCCCTGGAGAAATCTTCAAACAAGAACGGATCCTAGACAAAGGTAAACAAAATATTTCCAGGGGAATATCACTACCTGCAGGGCTCTTGGCTCATAGAATTAAATCCAGTGTTATCCCATAAAAATAAAAAGAATAAAGTGTTTAGACCCTTTTTCATCCCCAAGGAGAGCTCTCTTCCATAGGAAGCAAGATGTAAAAGTATTGGTGGCTTAGTTGGGGCAAAATGTGTAGTGCATGTTGTCAGTGATCAAAGAAAAATGTTCCTGTGGGAAATCTGAGAACACGCAGCAGACTTGTATCTTAATAGCGTTCCAAAGTCAGGTCCTTTTTCAGACAATCACATTTAGAATGAAGAAATTAATAATTTGAAACCATTTGCTACTGGATGATATCCAGCTGAATTAAGAGCTAAAAACATAAAGTGCACTTTATCTGGCAAGCTAAAATACCATAATTGTTTTAACTAATCAGGACCAATCAGGCTTAAATATCTTCAAAATAACATTGCGTTCAGTGTTGTCTGCATTCAAAGACCAGTATCACAGCTTCTGAGAAGCCAGAGCTTTGGATGCCAAAAGCAAGTGACTGACTTTGTAAGAATAATCTTTTTTGTTCTCTTCTGTTATTCACAACATGCCCACAGCTCTTGTTGTTGTGCAGATAAGGATGTCCATGAAAAACCAAAGCAGGAAAAGAACTCATACTGTTGTAACAGTACATTTGGAGCCCCAGCAAGCAAGATCTGTGCTGTCTCCTAACCAGAATGCCCACTCTTCTCCTCCCACAGCATTTCCACACATGAAAATAAACTCTGGCCTAGGTTGTCAGTGAGAGTTACCAATATGATTAACTCAGTCTCATTGACTTTAGTTTTAGAACGCTTAATCCATCCCTTCTACTGCAGTCATTTTAATCGCATCAAAGATGAACATGCTGCTGATGCTAGGAAGTTGGCCGCCCTGCTTTCTTCCATTGCTCTGCAGCACAAAGGAAGCCTCAACAGAATTCAATTAACCTTCCTCTTCCTCCCAAGGGTGCTAGTGTCGGACCCCATTAGCAGCTGTTGCCCATTGTTCTCAATAACGAACCTCTAAGCACCGAGTTATTAACCCATCAGCGAGCTAAGTGTACAGGCGGTGGCATTTTAGCCCCCTTCCACAGGTTCCTTCCTCAGATAAGTGTCTCGATGCCATTACTGGTTTCGTGCATTTATCTGCCTTGCATATCTGCACTAGGGAATTTGGGCAAAATACTTTGGCATCCACAAAGTTGCATTTCATAAAATAATAGCTTACTGGAAGGGCAAAAAATGTCTTAGTATAGGTAGGAAAGGCAAAAACGTCTGTCAGCTTGAAGAGATGTTGACATTAGTCTTTTCTTCCTTATGAATTCAAGCCATAACTGGCACGAGCCTCCGGAGTCTCAGTAGGCATTGCTCTGTATCAGGAAATATTCCGTTGAGGTTGGAAACAAACTGATTTATACCAGATAGATAACACTGTCCTAGACGAAGGCTTGGGCAATACGGCTCTGGGTCATCCCTATGATGAAAGTCACTGAGAGGGGAGTCTCCGTGTAACTTTGGGGTATGTTCATCCTTGAAGGTAAGAGAAGAAAGATAGTCCTTGAATTCAGAGAAACTGGATGCTGTATTCTCTCTCAAGCCCTCTATTTTATTTTCTTTTAGGTTTCACTCCCCAGTTGCATGTAAGGCAGACAGTGCAGTGGCATGTTCATTCTCAGTATGTGCTCCCAAGAAATGGGAAATTCAACACAGTTATGATTTCATTATAATGTTGAATGGGATGCCAGTTTATATGGATAACCAATCTGTTTTTTAATCTCAGCGTCCATTCAAGAGTACTACATGTTCTACAGGTCAGGCGCTTTCACCTCTCAGAATTTACAAATTCAAACTGCCTGGGGAGTAAGTTTACTGCACATGTAAACAGCAGAAATGAAAATAAAATAGAGGTATCCTTTTGTTTGTTTTAGCAGCTATTTGAAAATAATAATAATAATAACAATTTTGTCTCTTCTTAAAGACAAGCTTCTCAGTTGTTCTGGCCAAGCTAAGAATAAAGAAAAAATATATATATTTAGAAAGCTTTTACTGTTTCCTTGATGCATTAATTTTTCAAATGCATCTCACTTTTAAAATAAAGAGGTTTTGAGTTTTGATTTTTGTTTTTAGCTGAAAATGTCACTGGAACCTATTTGCTGTTTCTGACTTAAAATTTTCAATATTTTGGTCACCCAAAAACTGCTTTTCCACATTAATAGTTATCATGCACAAACCTCACTCAGATATTTCCATGAGGAAAAAGTTCCCTTTTTCCTATAAATTTTTGTATCTGGCATAAGATAACGTCATATGGAAAAGTGACAGAGGAAAAAGAGGATCACTCTCTTTGTTATCAGTATGTCGCATACACAAGTAAATAAATAAATAAATAGAAACATTTTGCTGTATTTGCTGGAAGTGATTTTGCCAAACGCTGGCCACAGAAGGTGAGCAGATGCAGGGCCCAGCTGGCTGCTCCACCATGGAAGGGAAACCTCCAGCACTGCGATGCCTGGGCAGCCAAGAGCAGGCAATGGGCACAGTAAGGCTCACCTGAGCTTTTCAGCCAAAACTTTTAGATCTGTAATGTTAAGTGTGCATGTAATCCACTCTTGTGCTGTGGATACTCCTGAGGGCATGATCCAGTTAATGGTTTTAGCTACTATAAGAAGTTCTCACACATGGCTTCTTGTAACCAGCTCCACATCTTCTCCCACCGGCAAGTACAATGCCCTGAACTTTGCCAGTTTAATCCTTCACCCAGTTGCTTCGACTCCTGAGGCCTGCCAAATACTCCTGGTTTTAAAAGCCAAATATTAAAACCTTCATCTTAATTGGATCAGCAACAGCAAGAATTTATCTCTGACCTTGGCCTATAAATGTATTTCAGCTTCGTATGCATACTTCAGTTCAACGTATATCTGTAAGGGCTTATCTACATGAGGAAGTTGCACCAGCTTAAACTTAAACTGTTGTTGCAAATTGATTTCACTAAATCAGTTTGAATACCTGTGGAAATACTTATTTTACTTTAAAGATTTTTTTATATTGATCTTTGTTAAAACCCAAATAACCTTGGTTTTATTCTAATGGCAAGAGTGCTCCCACAGGTCTACGTATCAGCTATCTTAACTGGTTTTAAAAACCTCACTTCCAATTATATGGCTTTAAATTCTTTGTATAGATTAAGTCTTTCTTTGGGTCGCTGGCTAAGCTCAGCTCCAGCTCTGTGTCAGGCCCTCCCAGCCCAGTTGCTCCAAGACATTGCTGGGCAGTTTGGGTAATTCCCTCTGGGAACACCCTCCCATGAGACATTTTGGATGAGATTATTCTGTGTTGCTCCCTCTGCCTTGCACAGCCCTCGGATAGGACATGAGCAGCTTTGTGCTCCCAGGCATCCCTGGAAGCCCCTTTCCATGCCACAGAGCATGTAGCATGTCCTCTTAGCTTCACGCTATGGTCAGTGCTACATGTCCCTTGCCTTATTCCAGACAACTGAACTGAACAAAACACACGAAGAATATGTGACGGCTGCTTACAAGGGCCATATAAGCATCAAACATGGCCCAGGGGTCTTCAGGACCAAGTGTTGCATCTTGTGGATGTGACAGGGCTCTCCCCCATGCAGTGTGGCCATGCAGCTCCTGCCACATGCCATTGGAGTCAGGGACACCAAGCTCCCTCTTCACTGTTCAGAATCAGTTTGTACAAATGCTGCTAGCTTGGGCTTGTGTTGCTTTTATAATGTCTTTCTTCTCTGAAGTTAGTCAGTGCTTTCCAGTAGGAAAATGTCTTAGTACAATCTGTACAACTAGTTTTCTGAGCCAATCCAGCTGCGGAGATGTATTTTAATAGATGTTCTGTCAGAAACAGCTCTAATAAAATATTATAATGTTCCTGAGCTGGACAGTCAGAAATGCCAAAGATAGGCTATTTCAACAATTTTCAATAGCCGAGCCATCTTTTAAGATATCTCAGAACTACAACAAATTTAAAAGCTGCTTTTTTTTTTTTTTTTTTTTTTTTTTTTTTTTTTTTTTTCCTAACACTAGAGGGCTAACATTGCTTTACACTGCCTGTTTGCATGTGCGTACACAGACACACACATTCAAGATCAGCAGGTTGATCATCTCTGTGGCAAAATTTTATTTTATCTTTTTGTTTTGCACAGCATTTATATACCACAATGCCAAGGAATTTTCAGCATGATTATATAACAAAGGATCTTTCACTAACCTTGTGCTGTGTACTGAAAAAATGGTTTGTTTGTTTGTTTTGTGGAAGCATGACTTTTTGGGAAACTTAATGATGTTTGGCTTCCCACTTGTATATGATATGCACAGAATTTGTAATATAAGATTGCATTAGCAATAGCGTTTCATTTTTTCTGTCTCCAGTGATCGCAATATTTGCACGTCAGCTGAAGTGCAGCTTATATTCATATTTCAACTCCAAGGAAAATTCAAGAGTGACATAATTTTCAAAATCTAGCACCTCAAGTTGCTAAGGATGTCAGAAATCTTATGCCATGAAATAAATGCACTTTTTTTTTCTTTTTCTTTTGAAGATAAATTATGCTCAATAATTTGAACTGTGACACGTACTTTTTATGATGTCTGATTTCCATGTCTGAATTTATTTTTTCTTTTTTCCTTGACTCTAAGCATATGTTCATTTACAAGCTATGGTTATGTGGTGGTTTTACCCAGCTGGGCAGCTGAACTCCACCACAACCTCTCTCTCACTCCCCCTCCTCAATGGGGAAGCGGGAGAAAATACGATGGAAAGGGCTCAAGGGGTGAGATAAGGGCAGGGAGATCACTCAACAATTATCGTAATGGGCAAAACAGACTCAGCATAGGGAGATTAATATAATTTATTGCCTATCGCTAGCAGACTAGAGCAGTGAGAAAATAAAAGTGAATTAAAAGCACCTTCTACCCATCCACCCTCTTCTCCCTCCTCCCCCTGAGCAGTGCAGGGGGGTGGGGAACCAGGGCTAGGGTCAGTCCCTAACGCTTTGTCTCTGCCACTCCTTCATGGACACTCCCTGCCCCTGGGCTTCCTATGGGCAGCAGCTCTCCAAGCACTGCTCCCACATGGCTCCATACCACGGGGTCCATCCCCCAGGAGCAAACTGCTCCAGCACAGGTCCCCCATGGGCGGCAGCTCCCCCCAGACCCCCTGCTCCTGCGTGGGCTCCTCTCCACGGGCTGCAGCTCCGGCCTGGGGCCTGCCTCTGCAGGGGCTCTCCATGGGCCGCAGCCTCCTCCAGGCCACATCCACCTGCCCCACCGGGGGCTCCTTCATGGGCTGCAGCGTGGAGATCTGCTCCATGTGGGACCCATGGGCTGCAGGGGGACAGCCTGCTCCACCAGGGGCCTCTCCACAGGCCACAGGGGAACTGCTGCTGCCTGCCAGGAGCACCTCCTGCCCTCCTGCTGCACTGACCTGGGGGCTGCAAGGCTGGTTCTCTCAAATTTTTTCACTCGTCCCTCCCAGCTGCTGTAGCCCAGCAGTTTTTTTCCTTTTCTCAAATCTGCTCTCCCAGAGGCACAACCAACAACACTGGCTCAGCTCTGGCCAGCATTGGAGCCGGCTGGAGCTGTCTCTGATCAGACATGAGGCAGCTGCTGGGCTCTGCTCATGGAGGCCACCCCTGCAGCCCCCCACTACGAAAACCTTGCCACGTAAACCCCATACAAGTTAGATGAGAAATACCATTACAGATGACATTTGTTGACTAATAGTTAATCATTTGGGGAAACATTTTGAAGCACTGCTTTCTTTCTGTGCTTTAACATGAAAAGCAGAGAATGGTGTTATTTTTTCATAATAATTTTTACATCAAGAGGGAAAGAGAATGAAAAAGCACAGGGTTATATGCAATGTCCATTGAAGCCAGCGTGAAGTTTCCCTATGGCTGCAATGATCCTGTGGTGCCTCTCCTTAATGGGCCCTTGTAGCTAATGTGATTTATTTCACGGTTTCAGGCTGGCTACACACATGCATACTTAGCTGTGTGCAGTGATTTCATCAGCTGTGGTTCACCCACATTTGCTTATGTGCCCACATCTTTGCTTGACATTACTAATTATGGTATTTGGGGCTTCTACCTCAAGGATTCAACTAACACAAACCACAGGATTTTATGCCATGTCAAAATATTTGCCAGGTAAGCTGTCTCACCAAGGGATTAACTGACTCAAACTGCACATGAATTAGTTAATTTCATCACTGCACAATGCAAAACAACATCTGAAATTCACTGCATGTGCGCTGCAAAGTGATGTTCAGGAACTGACACACAGCCTGTGAGCACACAGCGTACTGATGCTGTCTTGCAGCGAGGACATGGTTGCCATTCACTATTGTGACTGCATATGGCATTTAGCTGCATGGTTAAACATCTCTTGCACTGCTCAGCTTCTGTGTGCTAAGACTGGGGATGCAAGAGAGGTTTTCTTTCCTTTGTGCAGTGGGATAATGCTATCAGGAACACAAATCAAAGTAAAATCCTTCCATTGTTCTTTTCCATCTTTCCCCAACATTTAGTTGGGTGGGAAGGAACTAAGGGAGTAAATCCTGGCAATTTCTGTCATCATCCTGCTAATAACTACAAGTAGGCTGCTGCAGACTTGGAATCACACAGTCAGTAGAGCCTCAGGGCAGCAAGGACACTCTCAGTATGAAGAGCAGGTTCACCACATCAGCTTAGCAAGGCTGGAAAATCAGGGACAGTGGTGGCCTCAGATGTGTCACCATCAGATTCCGTACAAAATCATGCTAAGCAGCCCGGGAAGGCAGGTCGTGCCAATGTTTAGTACAGTGCTGTCCCCAAAGCTGAGGTGCAGAAATGAGAAGGAAAATTCTCCAAGCGGGAGAAAAGCAACTTGCAAAGCTGTATGATCTCTGTGCCAAATCAGAGCTTTAATTGGCACAAAAATTATCTCTACTAACACCTGCAAGCGAGTGTACAGTACACTGTAAAATTAATAGTCAGAGGGAGAAGGAATTCCTCAGAGCTCACAGAGAAAAAAAAAAAAATTTTTAAAAAATAATAAAAAAAATTATCTTGCAAATGATGGTGCAGCATGGTATCTTAGGCTGCTTCAAAGCCAATGACATTAATAAAACAAGAGTTGGAACAATGACACCCTGCTTTATTTCAGCCTCTTTGGTAAAAATGCTCTCCTGGCTGAAGCTCTGCAAGCTTGCTGTCAAGAAGGGTCAGGCAGGTGAGGAGCGGTACACAAGCACTGCAGAAGAAAAGTCTGGGACATTTTGTGTTAGTGTAAAGAGAAGGAGGATTGTTTCTGGTGAAGTGCTCTCTGTTGAGCAGTGGGTGGAAGGAGTTGTTAAAAACATAAGCAGCAGAAAAAAAAAAAAAATCATTAATATGACAGCCTTCTAACCTAAAGTGCTTACAGCTTCCCTGTGTAGCTGTCATATATTCATATATGCTTTCTGTTGTGGCTTTTCATGCTTAGCCCTGAAAGTGGAGTTAGAAGGATATTCCAAATCCTTCTGTTTTCCATGGTCTGCCTTTGTGCAAATGTTCACAGGTGACACAGGTCAGGGGAGGTGATTCTCTGATGCTACTCTCATGAGACCCTGCTTGGAGCACTGTGTTCAGTTCTGGGTCCCCCATCACAAGATGGGCATGGACCTGTTAGATAGGGTACAGAGGAGGGTCAGAAAGATGATCAGAGGGCTGGAGCCCCTCTCCTTTGAAGACAGACTGAGGCAGTTGGGGTTGTTCAGCCTGGAGAAAAGGAGGCTCTAGGAAGACCTTACAGCAGCCTTCCAGTACCTAAAGGGGGCCTACAGGAAAGCTGGGGAGGGACTCTGTGTCAGGGCGTGTAGTGACAGGATAAGGAGTAATGGTTTTAAACTAAAAGAGGGAAAAATTAGATTAGAACTTAGGAGGAAATTCTTCACTCAGAGGGTGGTGAGGCCCTGGCACAGGCTGCCCAGAGAAGCTGTGGATGCCCCATCCCTGGAGGTGTTCAAGGCCAGGCTGGATGGGGCTTTGGGCAAACTTGGCTGGTGGGAGGTGTCCCTGCCATGGCAGAGGGTTGAAGCTAGGTGATATTTAAGGTCCCTTCTAACCCAAACCATTCTGTGATTCTATGACACTGAGCACTTCTCTACATGTAAATTATATTTCTGAATGCTTTGCCCTTCTTGTGCTTCATAACCCCCAAGGCTGCACTTGTGACCAACCAGCATCCAGCACAGTAACTCATCTGGGGTGGCTGAGACACCTCACCCATCGCCCAGCCCTTCACCAAAGTGACCCCCGTTGCAGTTGGGCTTCTTGTTTAGGCTGAACCAACCTGTTTGAGACCTGGGATGCAAGGGACCAGTAAGGTCTCAACAGATTTGTCTGCTTTATTTGGCTCTTGCACTTGGAACAATTAGACAGTCCCCAAAATGCGGTTTGTAAGCACTGAGGCCATCAGCATCTATATGGATGTATTTTTCACTGTAATGCAGGACTCCAAGGCTTCTAGCTAATAACTGAGTGAGAGTTTGCAAAATTTACTGCAACAGCTACCAGATGTGATCAAGTTCACAAAAGATCACACAAAGTAGGAGTGAAGAGGTGTGTTGGTGTGCTATCCCAGATATGCACAGTGTGTCAGAGCTAAGGCACATCTCACTCACAGGCTGCCATGGGGGCTGACCACAGGCCAGTTAGGTGAAATACACCTTATCCATGGCTCCAGAATACAAATATTTGTAAATTGCTTAGGACAATACACAAATATTTGTAAATTGTTTAGGACAATGTCTTTTTTTCTCTGCTCTTTTTGGACCTCTTTTTTCCTGGGATCCTGGGCAGGGACATAGTCCAAGCACACCCAGCCAGACCCTGTTCAGATCAGAGCTGACCAACAGTGGATAACTGGGACTTGAGTGGTTAAATGGACCCGTAACATCCTTAGTGGGTAGCGAGGACTTTCACAAGCAAATATAGTGAGGCTGTTAGCAGGTCTGAGCACAAAGAGAAAAATAATAGGAGGGGAGAAGAACACTTGGATTTATTGAAATTGGATTTATTGAATTTCTTCCAGAAAGCAGTGTCTTAGACCTAAGGGAGGACTCAGTCATTCAGTCATTTGAAATATTCATAAAGAAGGATGCTCAGTTACTGGGAAACTGCTTCAGTAAACCATGGGGAAGTGTGTACAAGCTTTACTTCTTTTTCTGAAACACACGCAAAATTACAGCTTTCCAGCAGCAAAAGTTACTGTGAGGGCTTCCGAAAGTGCTTATGTTTCTTTCTTTTTTCTTTTAATTGTCACTTCCCTCCCAGGAACAGCACCACAGACCAGAGCACCTGTGCAGGGGTGAGTCCAAGGGATGCCGTGCTGGTGGCCATGAGGCCACATGCAGATGAGTGGCAGGTCCCCCTTTTGTGGGAGAAAGGGTGCCAGGTGGAAGGTTTGCCCCTGGGACCGTCCCTTAAAGCCCTTTTAGGGAGCAGTCTGGATGCTGCCCAGCTCCAGCTGGCACGGAATTACCTGGTACCTAATTGCAACAACACGGTGACAGCCCAGTGAGAGGACTCCTTCATTAAATGTGATGGTTTGGATGCCGCAGCCAGCTTGGGAAACTCTTAAATGGCTATTGCTGGAAATGGTGAGTGCATACCAGGGGAAAGATCACTCCATAAATGCACTATTTCTTACATTTTTTTCTCTAAGCATCTGTTATTTCTCTCTGCCAGAGACAGGATATTGGATCCCTAGCTTGGCTCAGCATAGTCAATCTTTTTTTTTTTTTTTTTTTTTTTTTTTTTAATGGTCAAATCTGCAGCAGCAGCTACAAGGAAAACTTTAAAATATTTGAGTGAAAAAATCCTTTAATACTGTTTGTGTCTTTTTGTTAGGCTCTTGGAGCATTAAGCAATACAAGCAAGATGTGTCAGTGTTGATCAGTATGTTCCCATTAGAAGTATTTGTTTTCTACTTCCATTAGTATTATTTCTATTCCTTATTATGTTTATATTATGTGTATATTTTTTTTATATTTAGATACTTTACAAAGTAGAAGAAAACCCTTTTCTCATACTGTTAGTTGTGCTGTGGTGAATAAAAGCTCTCACGTTGCATGTCATGAAGGGGAAAAGCTTTTTGCCTTTTTACTTTGATCAGGTAGAATAAAGAATGGGTCAAACCGGTAGAAACCTGTCTGATCTAAAAATAAAGCAAATGGCCTAAAAGTACTACAGTGCACTCAGAGACCTTTGACAAGGTCTATTCAGGGACTGAATGCATGGCCCCTGGATTTTAGAAACATTTTTTTCCCTTTCCCTTTTCACATTTTGCTTTGCAATTTTTAGAAGCCAGTTGCCATGAAGCCAGATTGCTGATTTGGAGTGTGAATAGCTCATCATGGGCCCAACCAGAGGAGCAATGAGAAGTCTCTCCTTGCCTTTGGTTGGGCTCAGAAGATCTCTCATCTCCCTTGTGCTTTATATACAGCAACTCTCTCCAGACCACCATCAACAGAAATGGACCCTTGTTCATCCTTCCCCATCATCTTCAAATCTGGTGTGTCCTAGAGATCATTACCATGCAATTCCCTCCGAGTCCAGTTCTGCCTCCTACTTTAGTGCCCAAGCTGCCTCTCCTTTCGTACATGCAATTGTCTGAGTCACCCCTTCATTGATTGTGTCCCCTTGGGTGTTAAGTTTCCCAGAAGCAGAAAAGTGTGCCATTTCTGTGATAACATGGCTGGAAGTCCACTAGCAGGAATTTCTGCAGGGATGGTAAGCTTTAGCTGTGCTGACTTGGAGCTATCATTTCATTGGTAGTGTCACAAATAATTAAAAATGACCCGAAGTCACTCCAGCGGTTTTTAATTGCTACTCTTCTCCTGTGAATCTCTGCAAGCAACAATAGGCAAAACAACAATACAACATAAAAGCAGGCTTTTTTGTTGTTGTTGTTTTGTTTTGTTTTGTTTTGTTATTTTACTGTGCTGTTTCCTTCTGATGTGGGGCACTGCAGGGCATGTAATCATAAATGCAATATAAACTACCAAACATGAAAGCCCTGACCAGCTGTTCTTTTGCTGAGATGAGTGATGATCAAGTTAAAACAATCAGTTAAAACACACTTCAAAGTAGGTTTACTTTAAAATGACCCCAACTTTGCAAATCCAAGTTTCCCAGGCTCCAAATAATAATTATTTTAGCATCTTCTTGTTTTCAGATGAAGTCCTCCTCTCTGAGACTCGTCATTTTTTCTTTATTTATTTGTGAGCCATACCAAAGCAGTACTTTCCATTTGATGGCTTCCACTAAGCTCAGGTCTCCTTGGTGCATAAAAATATGCACAAAAAGGCAGTCATTGCCTGAAGGATTTCGGGTCTAGAATCTTTAAGGTCTTGCAGAGAAAAGCCTGAGGCCACACTGTTGTGGGCAAGGAGAACCTCAGCTCCAGCAGGAAATGAGTGTTTTTGAAAATCCTGGTATACATGGACATTTGGAAATGTGCTTGTAGTATGTCCACTAGTGACACGTAGCAACCTGAAACATAACAGCTTAGTCAGCTCCTGAACTTAAGAAAGAAAAGTGCCTTCATATGTGCACAAAATCTTTTCTGTTCTTAAAACTAGTCCTCCATCTCAAGTGGTCCATTCCTCTAAGACTAAGTCCTGGCACCACAAGTCCTGCCATATGAATCTGAAATGGTAGGAGTCAGCCTTCAACAGGAACATCTCTTAACTTTGCTGTATGCATTTAAGTAAAACTATTTATTATCCAACTCACTTGCCTTGTCAAAGATGATAAATGACCCATGCACCTAAATATTTTTCCAGAGTTCTGCTCAGTCTTTTTGATCTTGTTTCATATCCACAAACAACCATTTCATCTCCTCCACATTTTAAAAGCAGAACTTAGAGTGTAAAGGTTATTAATTTCCTAAGCCTCCTGTCCCTGGGCACTCTTCTAATGTCCGTGACTACCAGCAGCAGCTTGCTGCTCATTCTTGTTATGCTGATGTATAAGTTTATTCAAAGTTCCCTGAAGAATTGGAGGCTTGTTGCACTCGTAAATTTCCCAGGAAGTGTGCCAGAGGCATAACATGCTCCCAAGTATCTGAAAGTCATCAGTGAACTCTGAGAAGGCAATTCTTAAAAACAAAACTAGAAGTGAGTGTTTGCACTTTATACAAACTTAGTAAAACAATCTTCAAAATAGTTTATTGATGGGCTTTGGCAAGCTGAAAAACTATGGAAACAGTTTTACCCTCCAGGTCAGAGAGAGAGAGCTGACTTACTAGCCTGAGTACAGGTTGAAAAACTGTTGAAGAATACCCACTTTTTAAGTAGTTAAATACAGGCAAAATTGGATGCTATGAGCAGAAATCCGGGACACAAAAACTGAAAACAAGCCCAAGATGGGGAGGGCATATCTGTGAAGGCAACTCCAGGTTTATGTTGTTTGGAAGAAGCAGCAGCAGCTCTGGGAGTGATAATCAGAAATTTTGATTTAATTTTGAAATCTTACACTAAATTTTGGAGATAGCTGAACAAGGCGTTATCCCTAGGCTGGGGCAATTAAATCAGAGCTTGTTGCTACCATTAGTTTCAATAGTGTTTGTGCCAGGGAAGCCTATGATGACTTAGTTTAGCCACGCGTCTAGGAAGAAAAGGAAGAAAATATCTCTCCAGAAGACCAAAAACTGTATTCTGTCCATGCATGAAAATCGGATTTTTTCCATCAGCTAAGAACTGATGAGTATATTAAGACAAGAGAGAAGGCAATGTGCTTGGGGGGGAATTTAGCTTCTAACTTGCGGAGTTAAGCATTCTTACATGCAAGATAAAGTGATAAGATTTCCTCCTTCCATCTATCCTTCCTTCCTTCCTTCCTTGCTTGCTTCCTTCCTTTCTTCCTTTCTTCCATTCTTTTTAATGCTAAGTTACTGTTAGTTAAATCTGCAGATGAAGATTCCATTTTTTTTCTGGAGATTTTCTTTCTTCCCTTGGAAACCATCTTACATAAGGTGTGGAGATGCGATAATGGCCAAGGAAAATTTGTCTTTCACTCAGAAGTGAAGCTAACTGGGTCCCACTGCATGTAAAATCCTGTATAATAATGCATTTATTGGTTTTCATCCCGAAATATTTCCTACAGTTGCTAGTGTTCCCCACCAGCTGAGAGCCTGGCTTCCATGCAGCTCTCTCACCCAGCCATTCCCTCATCCTTGAAGAGTTCCCTGAAAAATGGATTTGGGATGCCCACAAGTCTATCTTGTTTTGGGGGCTCCCCACCAGGCCTCCTGTGCTGCCGCCTGCAAAATAGCTGTTATTCAGACTAATGAATGTTGCTAGTGCAAGAGCCAGTGGGTAGAAAGTGGCTGTGAACATATTTAGGATGGTAATTAGACAAATATTTCCAAGTCTCAGAAGAGGATGGTTCTGGAAAAGCCTCTTGTTATAGCTGCAGTAGCTAAATCCTGAACAACTTCAATTAAAAATAGAAGTTCGAGCAGTTTATGTTCTGCCTGCGAAATGAGAGACCAAGCCAGCCTTTTCAGCTGCTATGCTTCCGAGCCTGAATATTAACACAGGCACATCAGACGTCCCTGCACTGCATGGGGGTTATGTCCAGCCGAGCCTGTCCAACAGGAGGGGGCAGATGGCTCTTCAGATGTGATATCCCTGGGTTGAAATGCCATTTCTGAAATGCTGCTTGGGAAAATTTGGGCTCTCCCTCTGTGTCTGGGCAAGCTGTGGCGGGCAGTGAGGCTACCCTCAGGTCTGGGATGCCCTCACATCACACAGGAGTGTGCACCTAGGGGACCACGAAGGGGAGCATGTGATGGTGAGGGGCTGAAACATCCTGGGATTTGTGATAGAAGGGTCTTCAGGAATGTGTAGCTACTCATCTACATTTTTTCAGTGCTGCGATTTGCCAGTTTTATTGCTGACACTGGTCCTGAACACGTGCTTCAGTGGTTGCTCATCACTTACTTGTCAATAATAAGTAAACCACTTTGGTCCTGATCAGGTGTAAACAACATGACCGTTTCCCTGTTACACAGCAGTTGAAAAGATGGTCCCCACCTAAAACTTTACAAGTGATGCACAAGAGACCAGTGAACCGAAGGGATGTGCCAGCCATTGCACTGGGCAGAGGTCTCTGCTCAGCTGCAGCCCAACCACCGTGAAGTTTTGCTGCTGGCATCACAGAAGAGCAGTGTTTCAAGGAGGGATCAACCACCAGAGCATCTTTCTTCTGCTTCCTTTTGTGCTTTGGCTCCAGAGCAGCAGGTAAATAGCCCACATTATTGTCAGAGTTTTTCATGCTGTTATTGATGATCTGCAGCAGCACAATGAGAGTGAGCTGAGCCTTGGAGAGTAAACCTCCAAAGAAACAAACTAAGAAAATCAATGTTGGCTAACAGGGAAAAGAAAATCAGGTGCACCAAAGAGGACTGACTGATGGAATGGGGTTTGTGAATCCCTGCCTCAGCTCCCATAGGCAATTCCCCCCTCTCTTAAAGAGAGAGCAGCAAAGAGAGGGAGAGGAGAAAGGTAAAATGCTGCTCCTTGAATTAGGGCAAATTCTTCCTCCCATTCTTGGATGTTTCAGCTTTGCCTGTAGAGTCTGCTGAAGTCCCTCTCAGGTGTGTAGTGGCCATGAACTAAGCTGTATTTAAAGCAGCACCAAGAACTAAACTACTGGCCCTAATTTATGGTGTTGGAGAAAAAAGACACACACACCCTTTATTATCATTATTATTATTATTATTATTAGCAATACATGGAGTTCATGTGAATGGGCCCAGAATGGGGTGGTTAGTTCTTATTCAGAAGTGTGCACTACATGTGATTATTGATTTCTTCTCTGCTTGGAGATAGAAAACAGAATAAGCAAGAAACTGTTTTCACACTTGACCTCATCATGTTTGGTGCTGAATTGTTTCCTACCAGGTTCTTATGCATCCATTTTTAACCTTTAGATGCTGCTGTCCTTACACACTCAGCAAGGGCACTACACACACTGTTATCTCCTCCTAGCCATCAGCTAATTGGTCTTTCCAAAATACACCTCATTCAGCCTCAAATTATCAGATCAATGGAGTTTTTTGAACAAATCATTAATCATTTTACCACCGCTTGTCTGCTTGGTTTTGTCTGCTTTTCTCCACCCATTCACAGGCTATACTTAGCTATTGTTTTGAATTATGCCTACTTTTCATCTTCTGTTATTAGAATAGGTGGTGGTCCCACAAATCTGGAGGAAAATGATTAATTAGAGCAGACATCAATAATCCCTTTGCTTTTACTTACTGCGATGTAGCTGTAAGGGATTTAGTAATTCCAAAAATAATAGCTTATGAAATAAATATCAGTCCCTTTTTATTGAGACGTACACTTAACTTGCAAATTTATTTTAAACTATACAATGCCTTTACCTGCTCTGAAATTTCAAAATTGGTTGTTTTAGAAAAAAAAATAAAATATATATTTTTTAAAAAGGCAATTTTCCTTGCTTGAACTGTTGATACAAAACTGTATGTTATATGGTGTAGAAAAGGATGTGGAATTATTCTTGTTAACTGGTGAGTTTGATTCAAATACCTCTCTCACCTCTGTATGTGTTCCATCATGTATGCGCACGGTGCTCGTATTTTGTCACCAACTAGTGCTCTCCCTTATGTTGCTCCACCAGCCCCAGATGAGAAAGCAGTAGTATCCAGCCTTATGCTGCCAGTAAGAGATGCCTAGTTCAAAGTCAATATACCCAAAGCATTTCTGCAGTGTTTCACCATCATCCTTCTCACTTGCGGGAAACGTGTTTTACATGCTAAGATGGAAATGCAGAATTCTCAATGGTCACGAAAGAGCAAAATTCATCAGTGCTATACTTTAAAAGCATAAGGGCACAAGCTGCCGGGATTAGTGTTTGTCCTTTAGTGTCAAATCTCAGTTTGTACTCAAAGATACAACAATATGCTAGGGAAAAATAACAATGTTTTTTGTGTGGCATCCTTTTGACCTTGTACTGCTTATAACAAACTCTTTTTCCTGTACTGATACTTTAACTCCTCAATTATTTTAATCCAGTTGATCCCATCTCTAGCAAATATTTACAAAAGAAAGATGAATTTGCTGCAACTAAAAATCTGATGTTTAAGGCAAATAAATAATTCCAGATAGTTCCTATTGGTTTTCTAGTGGTGTCATATTTCCATGAACAACGGGACGTTTTAAAAATATAAAACAACAATTGAATTGTCACAGTATGGGTGGCATTTCAGTTCTGCACCACTTTCTCACTGGACCAGAAGATAAAAGGTTGAAATATTAAGGGACATGGAAACAGACGTGCTTCGTCTGTTAGCATCCCAGCATGGCACTAGAAATGCATCTGTGGAAAACAAAAAAAAAGAAAGAAAAATAAAAATAAATAAATAAATAAATAAAAGAAAAAAAAAATGACATCCAAGCAATGTTAACCCTTGTGTCACCATTCTTCACCTTTAGTCCACACATTTTTTCCTCTCCTCAGAAAATGGGGATAAAGCCATTGTGCTGGCATGCACCAAGGAACGTTTTAGGTGTTAGTGGTGAAATTGCATACAAAAGTGTGAGCTGGATGCTGAGGACCTGCACCTCTCATCAAGGGCATCCTCTGGGATCAAAGCATATGCACAGGTCTTCAAGGTGTCCAGTGGCATCATCCCATGCAGATCCACCATCATTTCTGCAGAGCAGCAGACTGCACCAGAGTGCCTGAGCTCATGCTCTGACACCTATAATTTTCCCAGTGGGGAGGCAGCCTGGATTTATTATTTAGTCACTGACTGCCTGTATCTCCATCTGTATAAGGATATGATGTTGTTTCAGAAAGGTCCTGTTTGCATTCCATTAAGAAGTAGTCTCTTCGTCAAAGCTAGAGAAAAACCTATCTGATTTCTAATTGTTTCTAGGGGGAAGAGGAGTGAGAAAATTAAATGGGACAGAAATGTACCATAAATAATAGGTTTTCGATTGCTTGGGAATCTTAAGTTAGATATAAAATGCTTTTTGAAAAGGTCATGTAGTAGAAACCATCAATTTTAATAAGACTTACTTCTCTGCTATTGAGGCAAAAGTGTCAACATGCAACCACCTCCTAGCAAAAGTGCATGAAGAAAAATCCCATGGTGTATTAAATACTCTTGGAAATGATGAGAAAATATACTCTTATGAAGTATGCAGTTTTTAGCTTAAATAAAATCACATATAGAGAAGGTCACACTCGGTCTTAGTAAGGCTGAATGAAAAAGGAGCTGACTAGTGTGGAGTGAATTTTCAAAGCAGTGCCTGAGCAACTCTTTTGTTGGACTTCATGTCCGGCATGCAAACAGAAACATTCCTCAGTAGCATATAGTGAAGCACCCGCAATCTGAATCTCTGGGCTTCTACTTATGGTGATCAGATACATGCACAAAATTCACCATCAGTTCAGGGGCCCTGGAAAGTAACATTAATTAGAATATCCTGGTCTTGGTCAGAAACAGAAGAGGTCAGAGCTCCCATGCAGACTGCTTCAGACGCTCCAAAGTTTAATTGGTGTTTACACAGGCTCTGCTGATTTTTGCCTATATCATTTAACTTGCTTTTCCTTCTCCCATTGAGTCTACTTACTAACCGGTCACTGTGTAGTAAATATAGTTACCCACCTTCTTTGAAGCTTGTCTCTCTTTACTACACACATTTGCAACAAAGCCTTTAACTGCTGCACGTATGGATTAAAGATATAACTCAGTTTTTGCTACTAGCTGCAGTTGATTTGTGAAAAGGTAGCTTATGTGAGAAAATGTTTGCTCAACAACTTACATGAATGACTGATTTGCCCAATGTGCTTCTATAATCTATTGACAAATCTGAAAAATAAATTTTAAAAAGTATTTTAAATATGAATAGAGGAGTGTTCAGATTGGTCTAGTCACTTGTCTATGGTTGTGAAAGTGGTTATTTAGCTGATCATATTCTGATGTATACATAAACCTTCAGTACATAACTGCTGGTACTACCAATAGTAGAGCTAATAATATCTGTTACTGAAGTTATTGTGCTCCTTGAGTGTCTGCTTGCACCTACTGCCTTTGCCACTGGTGAAGAAAAAATAGAAGGCAGGAAGACAGCAAGAGAGAAGGAAGGGTTATGGGATAAGAAATTATCGTGGGTATGTAAGAAAGCCCAGATTTTTATTGGGGCTGTTAAGATGAACCAAATATGACCAATTTCCAACAGAGAAGTAAAGACAAGGCTTCTGCAGATTTCAGCATGTCCAGTTCCACTTCAGAAATGAAAACATGATAAAAGGGGAAAAGGGCAGTTCATGAGAGGAATTTGAAACAGGGGTGGCATAAAGAATGCAGCTGATAACAGCAGAGCCCCAAATGCAGCTGCTCCTGTGCGTGATTTAAAGAGCGACACAACTTCTCTTATTTTCATAGTTCTGCTCCAGAACTTCCTGACGACAATCATTTTTTAAAAGAGCTCGAATATTTGGGTCCTGCTCACACACAGACCCAAGTCACATTGCAGAGCCATGGTTCATGTTTTTAAGTGATTACTTTGTCGCTTACAAAAAGAGGTATTATAGCCATTTTAGTCTTTATGTGCAATTTTTTGAGGACCTTGTTTTACAGAAGCTGAGTGTAGGATCCCTGCAGGTTTAATGAACAAAATTCATTCTCAAGATTACATATTATTGCCATCATCCAGCTGTCATCTTGCTGTCTATTTTGTGCGTTCAGTCACTATTTTCTTTCTCTAATTCCTTGGATGGGGCGTTTTTCAATGAACCAGAAAAGGAAAAATATCAGATTTCCCTCTGGCTAATGGGTAGCAAAACTAGCAAAGCACAGCAAGCTTCTGATTTTAAGGAACAGAAAATATCCTATATCTTGTTGATTGTGATTTTATAGTACTCTGGTTAAAAGTGAACAGAAAAGTAGCAACAAGGCTGAGAAAGGGCTGAAAAATGCTTACATCAACTGTCTTCTTCCAAATACTTTAGAAATAATAAAGAGAGGAATAAAGACAGTGATGGCTCCTTTGTTTAGTTTTAACATTTCTCGAGCCCTGCTTTTGGTGTGTTTGTGTCAGCTGCACTGCAAGAGTTTTCTGCAGCCATTGCATCAGCCCCCAGACACCAAAATGCTCACTTTGGAAAGATGCATGTCTTGGGCAGGGATCATATTTACACAGGGTTGCCCAAGACATCAGTTTTCTAGAAAAAATAATTTCTGAGAGTAAAACAAAACCTGCACAGAAAATCTAGCTCTGCTTGCTGTTAAAATAACTATTTAGAAAATAATCCTTGCCTGTTATGAGATTTCTGTTACCCTGTGACTATCCCAGAGAATGTATGCTGCTCTTATGCAACAAATTAAATTAACCAACCTTTTTCACACTAACCTTATCACAAGACTATGTATTTGTGGGTGGACAGCTATTATCACAGTCTGCTGAGGAGTGCAGTCTCAGAATTACATCAGAAAGAGAGAATGGCATTTATGCGTCGTTTGCTTCTCACCTGGGGCACCATAAATGTTATTTCTTGAGAGAGCTGATTGTCTGTCTTAACCAGAAGAAAAGAACATGTAAAAATGTTGCAACTCTGTTGCTCAGCAAAAATCAGGTGGAAGTTTTTGGTGGTATCCAGAGAAAAACATGGCATTCTGGTTTTTCTTTTTTTTTCCCTCATTTATCAAGAATCTATACAACTGAATCCTTGACATTATTTTTTTCCTATCCTTTGCAATATTTTTTTTATGGCTGACTGGCTTCACAGAGTATCCCTTCACTCTTCCGCTTTTTTTCAGAGGGATACTTAACTTATGGGGATTCCAGTTTAGTCAGGGGAGATCTCTGTTTTATCCTTACAAGATGGAATGAAATCTCTCCTATGTACACAGAAATGACTAGAACATTTCTACGAGAAATATAGTGACCTTCACAGCCACACCTGGGATCCTGTAAAGTATCGGCTTTCACTGGTGCTAGAATGACTTAAACATGTCTAAATGCAGTATCTCAGGACTGTCTTTCTCTAGCAGAAGGGGACAGCCAGACACTTCAGGTTATTTCCTTTTTAATCTATGATATTTGAGTTTAGTGGTGTATCCACCTCTTGTCTACCTGTGACTGATGCACTGGTTCTTATACTGGAGCCTACTATCACTGTCTGAAAATGACATTAGCACTTATTAGCATGCATTAGCCTTAATAAAAAGCAGCAACGTATTGGCTGTTTTACTCGTTCATACACGAGCCACTGGTTCAAAACAATTTTTGAAACTCTCACAGCAAAACCTTAATATAAAAGTCACACAGTAGTGAGTAAATTAGATGCATCTTCATGTTTTACATAAAATGCATATGCTAAGAGACAGATATGCATCTTGCTATTGAAAACCCATAATTTGGTGTGCTTCTCTAATGATACACTTGGAAATTTTGAAAGTGTGCAATACAAATTCCAAAATACATCACTGAAGTAAAAAAAAAAAAAAAAAAAAAAAAAAAATCTGGAAACTGAGACAAAAACTAGCTCTCTGTAGATGCAAGCATTATCTCTGACTTTTTCTCATGTGAAGAAGAATGTCTTACCTTTGTGCAGGTGGGTAACAAGAACCATTGTGCAGGTGTGCAGTGCAAATGCCACTGGTTGAAATATCTATGTGAGTTTTAAATTGTACACTTGTACCTTACTATATGACAACCAAAGAAGGATTCTGTTCACAGATTAAGACAGTTTGGGCCATCTTTTTGTGAGCTGGGAGTCTTAGTTCCCTATATACTCAATGGAAATCCAGACAATACATAAAGGTTTGTTCATCTCCCACACAATGATCTGTAGGCCCATGAGAGATGCCCTATAGGCATCTACCCTGTCTCCAGCCACTACACCACACTGTGTCCTCAAGGCATGATCCTCACAACAGCTCTGTCAGCTCAGTGCAGCTATCTTAGATTGCTTGGGGTGCCAGAGATGTGCCAGATGCCTCTATTAAAAATAATAATAACAATAATAATGAAAAAAATGTATAGACTGATCTTTATGCTGTGTGTGGAGAGGGAGTCATCTGCCTCTAGAGCAGACACCCACACATCAACTGAGCAGTTCCCTTGGCCCCACTGACTGTGCTGGCCAGACAGGGACACCACAAGGAGTCTGGTACCAATGTGCCAGGACAAGGGGGAATGGGCTAAAATTGCACCGGGGGGCGGTTAGGTTGGATGTTAGGAAGAACTTCTTTACTGAAAGGGTTGTTAGGCATTGGAATAGGCTGCCCGGGGAAGTGGTTGAGTCACCATCCCTGGAGGTCTTTAAAAGACGTTTAGATGTAGAGCTCAGGGATATGGTTTAGTGGAGGACTTGTTAGTGTTAGGTCAGAGGTTGGACTCGGTGATCTTGGAGGTCTCTTCCAACCTAGATGATTCTGTGATTCTGTGAGATGCTCAGGAGCACCCCAGATACCTGTGCAGGGCAGGCAGGTACAACACAAGCTTACTGTTACTGCCTTTTTTTTTTTTTTTTTTGAAATAGCCTAAATGACTCTGTACTCCTATGTTTAGTTAGGACAATTCCTTCAGAAATCTCCATCACTTTTAACAGAGGCTTGACACCCTGGTCATATGTAGACACGTAAGTGAGCACACTTCAAGTTAATGAGTCCACATTAGACTCCACAGTATAAAACAAAGTAAAACAATTTTTACAGGTCATGTTAAATAGTTAAGGTTCCCTTTTGTGATCATTTATACATGTATATGCATATATATATATAGCATATTTAATCATATTTTCAAGCCATGGCCTACAGGGAACCATAAACTGATCTCACAGACCTAACATACTTTATAAACAAAGTTATCATCCCTCATTTAAAAAAACTGAAGACAGGCACAAGAATAACTCATAATCTTTCCCTTCACTGTCAAGACATAAAATGGGGCAGGAATCATTCTTACCCTGGGTTTCGCTTAACCATAGAGAAAGGAAGCATCATTCCCCTCTAACACCATGTTCAGAAGGGCAACTACACAGCAGCCTGGGGACCCTGTCCAAAAGGGTAAATTTCTGTATTGCTAATGTTCTGGCTTTTATTAGCAGTTTTGTGATATGTATTTTTTCTTAGAGACAAGGACCATATTATTTTTGAGAGTTTCAGATTCAATTGCAAATTAAAAAAAAAAAAAAAAATGGACAGGAGAAAATGGTGGGAAAGAGAAAGGGGAATGGGAAGAGAAAAGGGATACGAAAGGGGAAGGGAAAGGGAGGTGAAAGGCAAGACAAGGAGAAATACCTAGATCTAACTTCTATGGACGAATCCTTGTGATAGTGAGTCATATGTACCCTAACAGCTCATAAAACTGAAAGAAATAAAAAAGCTCTTTCTTATTTATATTTTTTTTTTCCCCAAAATCTCCTGGGTTCTAACTCAATATCACTTAAGGGAGTGTGATTTGTGAATTTTGAACATTTGGGGTCAGCAATATTAAAACACATATGGATCAAGAGCAATGGAGGATAATCAGAATGGTATAATGTCTCTTCAGATTTTACATCTGATGAATTCCACTCAAAGAGAAAAACATTAGAGGGAACATCACTGGTAGTAAAAAGCTGAGCACTTGGATGCCTGCCATGCCCAATTCCCCATTGACACTGAAGTGCCTGAGATAATGCAGAACAGTACCTAGCAAGACTTGCTTTAGTTCTCCTTCGCTGCATGTAAATGTTTCTCTTTCTTCCTACGGCAACCACTTAAAAAGCTGAGTGGCTATGTTACCCAAATGTTTCAAACATAAAAACTTACTGTAAGGTTGAGAACTTGCTATAAATATCTGCTGACTGTTTGGTCTACTTAACAGTGAAAATGGATGTGCAATTTCAATCTATTAATATGCAAAGTGCCACCTTCCTCTCTTAAAGATGAATAAATGGCAATATAATCTGAACAAACACCTCCCTTGCAAGACAAGTGCACACCTGCTCCTCCTACCTGTTGAAGCCGCCAGTCCAGGCATGACAAACTATTCCCGAAACCTGGGATCTCCCCTAGGGTGTATATAGATTGTATGAATCGATTTCCACACAAAACAAGCTATTCTGAACTGATATATCCCCTGTCTTCCTGCTCTGGAGGGACGATCATCTGCTTCTGAAGTTAGGACCCATTCTCGGATGAGTAACTTGTTCAGGTAATTGAATAGTCCATGCCATCAAATTTTAAGCACCATTGCTTAAAGGCGTTCAACATTTTGAAATGACTTTACAGCAGTTGTTCAAAAAAGAATCTAGGAATTTGACAGTAAATGGCTGCTGTATATCACAGAGAGTGATTTTTGTTTGTTTGTTTTTGTTTGTTTTTCTAGAAAACAACAAACCTCTGCTTCCAGGGGATGCAGTATTCTGCAAGCCAATCACCAGTACAAGATGACCTAAAAGTTATCTGTTGCCTAGGTAGCAATGATCATGATCTGATTTCATTTGTGTTGTACAAACAGGCATGGCACCAACAGACGATGTATAAATTTAAGTGTTTAAAAACACCAATTTTCTAAAAATTACAGCAACTGTTGGCTTTTAGCTGACTAGTTTTAAATGTGGTTCAAGAATGCTCTAAAAACAGTTTGCATAAATGCCATGGGCAAACAGCCCATTGCTTTAAAAAAAAAAAAAAAAAATCATTAATAATTAATAAAAAATTGAAGCAAATCAATGCATAAAGAGTGGATAAAAGGGAATGCTGAAAAATACAAATGAGGAAAGCTAACAACTAATACTGATAAAGACACCAAGTACTCAAGATGTACTCAGAAGAAAATGAGCCTTCCTTCAGACACTGTAGATGCAGATTGCAAAGTGGAAAGCAAAGGTATAAAAATATTCATTAAATATATCTATTCTATATTTTAAATCAGGATGATGTACCCTATTTGATGCTGATGTAGAAAGTTACTACTGCCATCAAAAAGGGTCATGGGGAAGTAGGTGGTAAAGTTCACATTTTCTTTTGCACACACATATACAATCTAAATCTGAAAAGAAAGTAGGTGAGGAGCTTTCTGAAACCATAAGCTTAATCTGGAACATATATTGGAATATGGTGACATCTTCCAGTTGCAGTGCAGAATATCAAAACTCAAGTCAAAAAGTATACTTCTATCCTGGACAATACTGATAGCACTTCAAGGATCTCACATAAAATAGTGAAAGCCCTAAACACAACCAATGTAATTCTGAATATTAAATGAGCTCAAGGGGTTTACAAGCCAGTTTGCCTGATATGAAAAATGAAGAAAATAAACTAAAGCCCCAAGCTAAATAATGGTTAACTGTGGATTCTGCCAATAAGGAGTTAAAGGCTAAGGGTGAGATGCAAAAAAAAAATATTAAGGACACGAGGAAAAAATGAGAAAAACTTTAGGCACCTACCTTAGACGTTAGGTCCCATAACACTCCTCTGACCATACATACACAAAGCATGAGGTTTTTGCTTAATCAGTGCTTTCCAAGTTGCAGAGATAAGCTGCAGTCTTGGTAAACCAATCCTTGGAATCTGCTGTTTAATTATCTATTAAACTTGTTTCATCCATGGAGATAGTAGAGGTGTAGAAAATTCTAATACAGGTATCCTCAGACCTAAGTCAGAAAGCAGAGGCCCTTGGCAGGTATTCCAGAATCTGTTTTTACATACTCAGGCATCAGAGATCTCAGCTCAAAACTGGCAGTTCAGTTGTCTTTGCCTCTTGTGTGATGACCAAGTGGTTAGGACACTTCTGGGGGAAGCAGGATGGAATTTCTCCTCTAGTTCCTCCTGACTAGATGTAGGATTGCCCATCCAGGGCCCCCCTAGTTTCCAGGCTATCAGGAATCTGAGGTCAGTCATTAATCTGTAGGTCCTGAGTGGCTGAGCTCTTCTGCATTTTATCAGATGTCAAACACTGAATAAGAAACTTTCAAGTGGAAGTGCACATGCTTGGGCACAGCACCTGAGTGAGGTAGCTCTGCTGACTCTAGGTCAAACCTGATTCATACTCCTCTCACCAGTTTTTCCTAAAAACTTCAAGACCCTGATTACTGAGCCAGGTGAAGAGGTATAATGAGATCTAAGACAGGATTTTTTTGGACATTGAATGATTCAGTGGGGTGAAAGTCAGCACACACAGCTTTGGTGAGAAAATGCTGAAGTGCTGAATTAGGGCACCAATTTTTTCTGAGGTCTTACTTTAAATTGCACTGTAATGGGTCTCAACTGTAATGCACTACTTCTGACTGACTTCTCTCTCAAGCAATCCAAAACATGTGGTTTGCCTCAACTCAGCTCTCAATGAGAATGAAATTGCTCTCTGAAACCCACCACTCCTACGACCAAAAATTGCAGACTCCATCAGGAGATCGACAATTTATCTGTCTCAGAAAACTGGCACCTTATTGCTAAAGGCAGGCTTGTCACATCAGTGCTGAAAAACTTGTCCTACTGCCTCCCATGCTGCACCTGATCTGCAGATAATGAGAAGACTTCAGGCTCCAGGACTGTCAGACTGACACCTTTGACAAGCTGTAAATCCTTGGAGGGGAGGGTGGATTTTTTTATTTTTTCATTTTTTAAGCAAACACTGCTACAGCTGACCACCTGGCCCCAGCTGTAGTACATTGTCATTGTTTACAGCCTGGCTTTTTGCTTTTTGGAGTTCATGCAGATTGCCTGAGAACTACCAGTAAATGCCCAGGTTGTTTTGCTGGCATGCTCCCAGCATTACGATCCCATACCTCCAATGTGCAACAGCTTTTGCTCCAGCAGTGACAAATGCCACCTTGTGTTTTTGGGCTGCAGCCAAGACACCACTGCAAGGATTTTCTCCCTAAACCTATGACTTTGTCAGCTCACCCCATCTGCATATCCTTTCACAGCTTTGTTGTGTCAGACAAAGGCCATGCCTTCCTCCTCTGCAGCATTCTTCTTCCTCTCTCCCTTCTCTTCCTCCTTCTCTCCCTCCCTCAGCACGGACAGGTCAGCTCCTACCTTCCCTCTTCTGGGGCGATGCTCAGCCTGCAACCTCTCACCCTTCTCAGCATTTTTGTTGTTTCATTAAGGTCCCAAGCTGTGGGGAGAGGGGCTGTCTCTTTGTTCTGTATGTGCGTAACACACACTGGCAAAGAAATACCTCCTGTTTCCAGCTGCTTTGGTAATACAAATTAAACAAGAGTAGTGGCATGGCTGCCTAATTACCCTGTTTTTTTTTCCCTGTGTCAGCAGCAGTTTCAATCAGTTGAATTTTCTAATGATGGATTTAAGTGTAGGCATCATACCAAGCCTCTTCTTCTGCCTTCTGATGGCTGAGAGCTTCTGGGCATGTGTCTTTAAAGACCTAACAACACCAAGGAAGGTCACAGACCACTGTTGCATACTCCTTAGAATGACCTGGGGATGTTTTTCTTCCCCTTTTTGACCTATTTCCCCTGCCCAGCTCTTCCGCAGGAGGCTCTGGGGATCTCCCCTTTTGCTCTCCCACGGGGGGAGGCAGCTCCTGCCAGTGCCACCAGCCACGTCCCAGGCTCAGGCCATTTGTGTGTTGCGCTCTTAGCACCAGCTGCGCTGCCGCACTACAGCTATTAGATGTTCTGCCCTGTTGCGCTTTTAAAAATGTGCAACTTCTGCTTTGATCTTGGCAGCCCAAGACACTGATTTAAATGCCTCCTACTTCCTTTCCTAAGTGAACACTTGAGCATCACTGCTAAGAAGCACGGCTGGCTGACAGCTCCTCGGGAATCAGCCTCTTGAAACAAGTCCCTGGGAGAGGGGGATATGGCATGGTGCCCTGCTCTATTCGCAGATCTGAAAGACACAGGGGCTCAAATGACTAATTCTTTAAAGTTGTTTTTTTTTTTCTTTTTTAAATGAGCAGCTTTCTAAACACAGCAGGAGCCCTCAGTGCTGATTCTAGCCCAAACAGCTTTTAGGTACATTCCACCCAGGACCACCTCTCCTGTGCCTTATTTTTTTAATGCTTATTTTTTTTTTAATTTGCTTTTGTCCAAGCAAAGCCCCAGCACACACACACACACACACACACACACACCCTTTTGACACCACTTGTGCAGGATGCCTGCATGGTCTCCTGGGGCAGCTCTAACAGGCTTAGAGAACTCCCTTCAATAAACTCAACAGCTCCCCAGATGAGAAGCTTGTACCAGTACTGAACAAAGTATCTAATCATCAATAGCCATCCATAATTCAGCTCTAAGCTTCCTTGTAACCCGGACTGCCTTTTCAAAGGCACATTTAACCTTATTTTTTATTGTTCCTAGCAGAAAACTGAGAAAAGGCTTCCATTAATCAGCAAACTAATTGACTTTTGGATTAGCTTATGGATGACTGCATAACTAAGTAAATATTGAGTTTAGTGCTCTCAAGGGTATGAACTTTCTGCAGAAGTTTTGGTTAGACCTTTGGAACATGATATGATGGCAAACAAGGGATGTTGAAGAGAAAGCATATGTAATATAAAGTAAACTGCACATAAGAAGTTATTTCAAGTAAGAAACAAGAACAAGAGGAGCTGAGTGGTCACAAAAATAATTAATGCAAAACACTTCTTTTTTTCCAGGTTTAAATAATAGGAATTTATGATATTAAGATGCAATTGCAGTTTGAAATAACTTCTGAAGTACCTTTGTAGACAGGACCCCTGAACCTATAAACAGCTGCTTCAGAACTTTGTTTCCTTCATCTGACATAGACTGTTATTCTTTGTAAACAAAAGGTGATCACACTTAACGAGCATAGCCCTGTCAGTTGTTTCTGATGAGATTTGCAGAATAATGGCAAAATCCCCACAAAATTGATGTGAAAGCTGATGCACACTGGTAGGAAATACTTACTAGATACATGGGCATCTTCTTACACAGACTTAGAACACAGAGGCACAAAAGAACATCCTTGAACCTTCAGCTGGGAATTTAACCAAGAAACCAAAATACCCCTTTCTGCTCACTGATATGGTCCAACACTGGTCTTGGCCCACTGTTTTCATGGCGCAATGCTCACATCTTAATCTAATGAAACCATACACATTAAGTGTGGTTTGTGTTTTCTAACGCAATGAGCTTTGCTTAGGAGATCTCAGGTTCATAGTCTGCCTTTTCCATTTCTGGTAAAATTTAGGTTCTTAGTACTAAAGGAATCACTATGCTGAAGTGGACCAACATCCTGTCTTGTCCATTTTCTTGTCCTTGGCAATAGCCAGCAAGCAATACATCCCTGGGAGATGAAGTGCAGGATAATGTCTTTTACTAAGACAGCAGGAACCCTTTTTTGCACATGCAGTTATTTAGCACCTGACGAGTCTTGCAAGACACCATTTTCAAGATGACTTCTCTGAATTGCAGCAATTTACCTTATTAGGTTTTCATTACATAGCTAACTTTACCATGCATATGTGTGCAGTATACATTTTAAAATCTGCATATTTTACAGCTACTTCTCATAATTTTACAAGGCTTATAGCTTGGTCAAATGAAACCAATTCCCCACACAACAAGCATAGATAGTTCCTTTTAGCAAAAGCTGTTTCCCTGCCAAATTCCACTTACAGCCCAAAGCCTTTTCACTCATCTCATATCATTTTATACAGCTGCTTAAAACAAGAGTCTGTTCTAAATCTCCCCAAACTCAAAAAATGCCTCATCTATTTTTCCTGTCTCTTTTATTCCACCCCCTTAAGGCAGAAAAGAAATATTTGACTCATTTTTACTTTTTACTCATCTGATTCTGTAGAACAACACTTGCATAAGCCTAGAGCAATGCTCTAGTGGGTCCTCAAAGAGGGTTTCTAGAAATGAAAGTGCTTGAAAATTTTCAGTAACTAAAAAACAAGGATGAAATGAAAAGTCTTCAGCAACTTTAACAAAAGTGGTTAACACCTCTCTTTTAATTAATGAAAGGACACAACCATGTAAATTGGAAACTAGGCAAGTAAATGCTTGAGTGTGATCCATTGCGGTAAGTTTCCTCCCCTTAATGAAGATAAATCGACACTTATTTTGTGAAAGACAACTACTTACCCTGGGAGATTCAGCCATTAACATGTACTACTAGTCTATGACTCTAATTCTTGTTATTACAAGCTTGATTTGCTCAAAATAAAGGTGTGTTGAAAGCCAAGAAGATTAGACCTACTTTTGTTATGATGCTGAAATAAATTGACTGACGAGACTATGAAAGCTTTGAAATAAAGGCTGTAGGGAAGGATTATCCTAATGTGTATAAATCTTATTGTAACTCTTCATTGCATTAGAGACTATTTTTTGAAGATCAGAAAAATAAATGAAGAGTGGCCCATTACATACCAAATTGATTTTGTCTTTCTCTTTGTTGAAGAGCTGTATTATAAACAGACCAAGACAGTGCTCCCTGTGTTATAGCCTTCTAAACCTTATCTGAGCCATAATTAAGTATTGTGACTCCTCAGTGTTTTTAAGGCAGAATAGAAGGTCAGTCATTGCAATCTCTAAGTGAAAATTCCAGCCGCTTCAACATGAGATGCTTAAATGAAATTTGCCAAACATAGCACTTGACCAAATCAATCTACTAGCCATGGGAAACTTAGAGAGCACGTGAAAAGAACTTGAGTTATATGACTTTAAATGTCATATGATAGCTATTATAGCTATCCTATATAGCTATAGTCCTTGATAGCTATTTAGCATCAAACACATATTTTGCTGTACAACCAAACTGGGAGGAAGATTCTGGAATTACTTTCTGATCATGCTGAATAGAACGCACAATACTTGTAGTAAGGCTGATTTCTACTGAAAAATATTTCTCAGTAATGCTAAGAAAGTCTTACAGCTATCTGTGTGGACCGTTGTTAGTCAGTTTATCAGAAAATTCAGGAATTGTGTAAGACCTGAACTGAAGTTTCTCTGAGTTGCTGGATGTAGGCCTTTTGGGTTGTGATTAAAATTACCAGCAAAACACAGAAAGGAAACTTGTGGATTTGTGTCCTGCTTCAGTTTCCTGTGAATGTAGACCCAGACATCTAATTTACTTATTAACAAAAACAGTTTAAAATTTCACTTTTGTTTTAAAAAAGAATTGAGATGCAATTTAGCATTCTCAGTTTGGCTGGGAGTTCAACTATAAAGGAGGTTAGGAATTTCATATACTTTCTGATGATCATTGACAAAGTTTGTCTCTAAAATGTTATCAAAAGAAGGTAAGAAACATACATTTGCCGTATTATAACCAACTATAGATGATCTGGCAAGTCTTGTCTTTCTCCTGAGGGTGTATATCAGTTTTGGAAGGCTGTGGATCACACAGCACACACACACACCAAAAGAACAAACTGAAAGAAAACCCCACACTTCCCTTTCTACAAAGAGCCACATGGGAAAGATAAAGTGGCGATGGGTGCAAGTTTTACTGAGATAGTTTTTGATTGGATGTAAGAGGATATATATATATATATATTTAATGTGTGGACAATAAATCACTGGAATAACCAGGATTTGGTGGATCCTCCAGCACTGGATAATTTTACAGCTTGGCTAGATAAGATGTTAGAAAACCTTATGTAGGCCCTGTTTTTACCATGAAAGGTCAGACCAGGTAATCTCTGAGATCTTTTCCAACCTGGGCTTTTCAATGATTTCTGTCATTTCTAACATCACAGTTCAAAGATAAAACTTGACAGGCACCTCCTCCAAAGGAAGAGGACTCTGGTTAATGAAGTTATCTGGTGCCATCTCCTGCATGAAGGCTCTGAGCCATCATGATTTAAAATGGCTAAGAATCTGAACTATTGGTTCTATATCTTTCTTGATGCACAGTTGAAATTAATTTAACAGGTAATAAAAATATTATTTCATATTGTTTACTTAAAAAAAACTGAGCATCATAATTTTTATTCACTTTAGAAAAAAGCAGGACACCACTTCCTTAGAGGAAGAAGAGGTTCTTCCCCTTACATGAGCTCTCTCTAAACAAACACCTCATCTAGAAGAAAGATGTGCTGACATTTGTTGTGCTGACATTTGTAGGGGAAGCATCTGCCTCAAAAGCTGTCTCAAGAATAGAAAAGATAAGACTGTCCACCTGGTAGATAAAGCAAATTCCATTTGTGCAGGCAAGCTTTTGTATGTGCCCTGCTTTCCAGTCTCAGTTCAAAGGACTGCTCCAACCACAACAAAATCCTTGTTAAGAGAGAGGTTGAATGAAAAGCAAGCAAAAGTTTGCTTTTACTCAGGTTGCCTTGAAATTACTGATGTACCTTGAATTAGGCAATGTGAGGTACAAAGTGTGTTTTTATAGCAGACTTTATGGTCTATGGTCAATATAGCTGTCTAATGTGAGAATGAAGCCACTGGGGACCTTCGATAAGAGAAGATGGAAGTGCATGGAGAAAAGCCTTGCAATCAAATGTCAGAAAGTTGTATATGACCCTCACTCTGTGTTTCATAACCAGCAGCACAAATAAAACTAACTGTTCCCTGAAGACCACACACTTTTGTTCTATTTTTTATTAACTAATAAAAGTACCTCAACTCCACTGTCAAAAGATTATCTGAATCTCAGCATCAAACAGGAAGATACAGAGGCATTGAAGAGATGTAACTCACCATTTGTCTTCCACAAATATCATGACCAAATGGTGGAAATAGCATCTTTTTCTGCTGGGAAAAATCATTGATGCTCTCTTTAAAAATGTAATGAAACCCATAGGTCACCTAGCTAATAAAAAGCAATAATATGTTAAGCTTCTATGGCTTGGCCTTTTTTATTATTATTATTTATTTATTTTTTACTTCAATGAACATGTGATTTTCAATTGCTTGGTGTTGATCTGAATATACACATTCTTTATTTGATTATAAACATGAAATTAGTAAAGGTTGTTTTTGTGTTTGTTTTTAAATATATTTTTGGTCAATTTGACTGAACTTGGACCACCTTCTTGATCCAATTTAGAACACAAATTTACATACATTTGAGCAACATTAAGAAGGGGAAAATGGTTTGCCTTCAGGGGATAAGCATGTGTAACTGGTTTTGAGAGGAGGCAAGAAGTTCTTTAGTGATCTTTATCACCAGAAAAATCAGAGCATCCAACCACTCCTTGGTGTTAAAGCTTATAGTTAATACAATTAGGCTGGCTTAACCTCCAAGTGAACCTGTCACCAGCACAGAATAAAGACAAAGCAATGTAATGCAGAAATATAATGGAGCTGCTTTTGTTTAAACTGCTGTTTTATTCCCAGGAAGGAATTGAGAAGTAGATGGATATTAATAATTATGCTAGAAGAACTCAATAAAAGAGAATCAGCCCTTTTAATTATAATGTGTTTTTACTAACCGTGGTTTCTTATTAGTCATGGGTAAATTTGGTTGTGCCTTGTAAGGAGCATGACAAAGGAACCCTGTTCCATTTCTGTTCAAAGAAGTGACTTGACATTCTCAATCATTTGACGTCACTCAGATCGGCAAAATGGGAACTAGGCTTATTTTTGATACTGAGCTTGCAAAGCTGTGGAGAAAAAAAGAAAAAAAAAAAGAAAAAAAAAATTGTCACAAAGGTATTTTAACCTCCATTTCAATGTTATTTTGGATAAATCAAATAGTTCATTTTAGACACTAATGTGCACTGTAAGTGTACTGCTAACACATCTTACAACTACAATAATGCTGCAGGTAATTAGGTCTAAGAATCACTTATTGTACATGCTAATTTATAACATCCCCTTCACTATCAACTTAATCCTGGGCCTGCTGAAGTTAAAAAGGAAGCCCATTTGCAATATTAGGGCTTAAATTCACACTGTACTCTTGCTACCCCTCACTGAATTGTAGTGTTAAAATTTTCAATTGCGTATTCCCTCCCACAGTAAATGCACTTCTTGTTGCTGTAGAATTAACACCAACATTGTTTTTAAATGCCCATTTACACTAATGCAGGGAGACGCAATTATTTTAAATTCCTGACCCATTTCAGCCTATTTTTCTGTGGAAGCAGTCTTGCATGACCACTGTGGATGGGATTCAATCTACCTAAATTCAGCTATCTACAATGCAGATATTTATCCCTAGGTATTCTTAGATACACATCTGTCTTATAGTAGGTTTTAATTTCTGTGAAAATGGACAGCTAGCCAAGGAAGATAGATCCTGTAAGTATCCAAACAAAGGGAAAAATACAACTGTAGTTCCTTCATTTACAGACATCAGAAGAGCCACAGAGATGTAATCTGGCAGAAATCCCAGGCAGACAGGGGGAACTACTCCCCCAAAATAGACACCTGTCACAGTTGTAAATATTAGATATCTAAGATGACAATAAACTCAACCTTGGAAATCTCCTAGCTATGCACTATGTATATCTGCACCTGAAGTAATCACCTGAAATTTCTTTTTTCATGGAGAAAAATAAAGATACTCAGGGTCCTGTTCATATGATCCATTTTAGATGTCTATGTGAAGCTGAGAATTGTACCCTCAGTATATCCCTGTCCATGGATAATAAATGATTTTAGGATTACTAGATCAGATATACATTTTTTTGTAATGACTTTCTTCCTGGTGTCTTAAAGATGATCCCCACCTTTCCTATATTAGTAACAGGGAGTGGAAGATGCCTTCAAAGGATTAGAGAGGAAATGTGATCTACATAAATTGTTGTGATCTTCCTAAATCAGTTGCCACTGATGATGTAGGAACCTGAGGCATTTACCGCAGGTGCACTGCCTCACTCTTTGTCTAAATTTTAAGAACCTGTTTGATCTATGAGTTAGGTAGACTACATCTCACCACTAGCTTTGTTGATTCTCCTTCTTAGAAAAGAAGTTGTTAATTTTTCTCTCCCTCCCACAGTTGCTGTAACATTATGGAATAAGTAGGAAACCACTTACTCATATTTCTTAATGTGAGCTGCAAAAGATCTTACTACTTGTTTTGTCAGGGTAGTAACACACAGTGAAACGACCCTGTTGTTTGGTCTGCTGAAGACCAGAGACTTTGGAACTAGAGGACAGGCTCCCAACAGGAAAAGTATAAGTAAAGCAAGGTTCAGTTGGTCGGATCTCCAGCTTCCTGGAGAGTCTTACCTAAAGACAGCTCAGTTACTCAAATACTTCTTTCAAAGTATTTGCTAGAGATTATGCAAGTAAAGAAAGAGAAGTGAATGAAACAATAAAGTCCAGAAAAGAGACACAAGCTCCTTGTAAAAGAATAAATATTTATTGTAACTGGCTTCCAGAAAAGCCTATTTATATTTGGAAACAAATATTGCATTAACTCTCAACAAATGCATAACAGCTAGTTATAGCTTTCCCAAGAAACTATATCACTATTAACTATTTCTGACAGCAAATATGACTGTAGTTTAGATGTTACTCTATACAAAAAATTAGCCAAATATTACAGTATTTCTGTAGTAAGTTATTTTTAGTTTCCCAATTAAAAGGTTAGATTCATCTCACCCAGCTTCATCTCTCTATGCACTAGCTGGCTACATTTCCTATAATTACAGGAAAGAAATAGGAAAATCTAAACTGACAGTTATCCTGAGAGGTTGAAGTTTCACCATAACATTTTACCAACCCAAGGCTGTGGTGCTCTTGTGTTTCTGCCTAACCCATGCCATAACTTCTAGCCAAATCCCTAGTGTTGGTGATGCTGGTTGTGATATGAGTCAAATCAGCTTGATGTACACTGGGTGTTTTTCCTTTTCTGGACAAAAAGAAAAGAGCAGAGATCCTTCTCACTGAGCTGTGGTCTGATTGCTAGACCCACCACAGGGAGGGAAGTGCAGGTGCTTAGTGGGAGGGAGATTGAGGACAGCCATTTCAGCAGCATCACCTCTCATACAGGCTTAGGCCAATCATGACACTGCACCCTCAGACCATTGTCAAAGGGGAGATGATTTGCCTTCTTGAGGGCCTTTTCCTCCACTGGCTGCAGATGGAGCTCAGGTTTATGCATTTAATCCATAGATGTCTAAGATGAGTTGATGAAATTACATCAGGACCTAGAATGAAGACACCATGAGAGAGGAAAAAAAAGCACTGTTCTCACCATGTTCTACCAGTGGAAGGAAATTAACCTTTCCACAGGGACAGATCAGATGAATGCTCCAGGGAAGCTTCATTTACCTGCCATAGAGTTTGATTTCTTTTTTCTTTTTCCTTGACAGGAACCTGCAGTACCTTGCTCAGCAGCAGCATACATACAGGGGATGTGGTGACATTCATCTCTTCAGGTCATAGAGGAATTCCCAGTTAACCATCTAACCTTGTACTCATGAATCACATAAACAAAAATTTTGCCAGCAAAATCTACCCTTTCACTACATCTTTTTTTTTTTTTTTTTTTTCCTTTTTCCTGATTATGGCTTCTAAATCCAAAATATCCTTCAGACACTACTTGTTGCAACTACAGAAGGCATCTTGCAGCATTAGACTTGTACACACGGACTGAAAAATAATGCATTGCATTTCTATAAGCTTTTGCTAGTCTTTTGTAATGGAAGTAAATCAAACGTGAATTAGGTCCCGCATAAGAAATCTAATCACTAATGACATAATAATGTAAGCAATTCAAAATTGTCTGGAGCACCATGCTCAAGCCTTTCAGGTAGATTCTCATCTCACTTATCCCCATTTTTCAACTCTATCAACTTAAATTGTTTATTTCTTGTTCACACTATGGTAAGTAAAATTGAAAAAGGAGAAGGAGAAGGTAAAGGAAAAGGTAAAGGAAAAGGAAAAGAAAAAGGAGAAGGAGAAGGAGAAGGAGAAGGAGAAGGAGAAGGAGAAGGAGAAGGA
>CM021765.1:149433425-149472240 GCA_011076525.1 Nettapus auritus
AAGGAGAAGGAGAAGGAGAAGGAGAAGGAGAAGGAGAAGGAGAAGGAAAAGAAAGAGAAAGAGAAAGGGAAATGGATAAAGAAACATTAGTTAATCTGTAGGAAAAAAAAAAAAAAAAAAAAAAGATGGAAAAAAAAAGTGAAGGACCTGCTCATCAACCACTACCATTCATAGGTGTTGCAGTTTAACCTTGCAGGCAGCTAAGCACCACAAGACCCCAGTTCACTCCCCCCAGTAGGATGAGTGAGAGAGCTGAAAAAAAGCTTAAAGTGTGAGAACTTGTGGGTTGAGATAAGAACAGTTTAATAAGAAAAGAAAGAAAACAAACAATATAAATAAATAAATAAAATTAAAAAACAAGTGATGCACAATACAATTGCTCACCATCAGCCAGCTGATACCCAGCCAGTCCCTGAGCAGCAGCAACCCCCCCAGCCAACTCCCTCCTTTTATTTGTTGATCATGATGCCATACAGCATGGAACATCCCTTTGGTCATCCTGGGCCAGCTGTCCTGGCTGTGTCCCCTCCCAGCTCTTTGTGCACCCCCAGTCTCCTCACTGGCAGGGCAGCATGAGAAACTGAAAATCGTTTAAATTAGTGTAAACACTGCTAGGCAACAGCTAAACCATTGATGTGTTATCAACATTATTTTTCTCCTAAATCCCAAACACTGAAACATACCAGCCACTATGAAGAATATTAGCTGAATCTTCTTCTTCCCAGCTGAAACCAGGACAGTAGGTTAAGTTGCAATCTCACAGACAACTTATTGATTGACTGATAAATGTGATCATTTTATACTGAGGAAAAAGAAGCCAAGGGAATGAGAAAACAAAATTACAAAAGATGAAGCAGTTTGATTAAATTAGAGGAAAAAATGTTTAGAAAAACATATAAACCTTAGCTAAAGTACCTAAATCTCTTTACTAGACTCAGTCCCACATGATCTCACATGGTGCTCATGGATCAAGCTTTGTGTTTGTGCATCAAGCTGCTGAACTTTTGCCAAATCAGAGTTTTGTAGCAAATATTGTCAATTGCACCCAGATCCTGGGGTGAAGGAGAAAGCAAAATAAGAGAGAAAATTTTACTGAACTTTTAAAATTTTCACTGAAAAGCTTCTATTCATGTTTGGTTTCAGTTTCCTGCAAAATATGTTTGTTTTTATAGATAAATTTGAGTAGTAGTTGCATAGATGCTGGCACTAGATTAATTAGTAAAGCCTTGGAGAAATAGAGACTGAAATATAGAAACTGCTTTCAATTTTCCCCTTACAGATAAAAGAAAAGCAGAAACCGATCTAAAGCAGAAGAGAAAAAAGTGAACACTTTCCTGTAGTGCTACATATTAGCCTTGTGAAATGCCTTTCATAATGGTTACTGGCTTTCTCCCACTGTTTCTGAAGGTTGGGACATTAGTCATCAAATGAACAATTGTCACTAAGAATTCATGTGGCTGCAGTCCAAATAATGAGTTCTGGGACAGTTGTGGACTATTATATACAAGAAGACACATGAGTATTTGCCTAGTTACTCACCAGTTCAGAAAATCCCTGAAGACACCTTAAATACACACACACACAAAACACCACCACAGAAGAGGAATATATACACAGGAAATTTGCTGAAGAAAGGTCTTTTCCTCACACAGATCAATACCACTGTTTGCCATAAAGCATGAACAGGTTTCAAAGAGATATTAAATAAGAAATCTTCCAAAGTATGTGGTATCCCAGGCCAATACTTTTAAATTGGAATAACTATGATCAGACTTCTGAAATCAGTGCCAGTCACTCAGTCCTGAAATTTTCTTATTTAGTCTACATATAGATTCAGAGATTAACATTTGGACTGCAATCAAGAAAAGAAACAAAAAACAGAGGACAAAATGAAATACTCTCAATTTATGGCATACTGGAATGCAACATAAACCATTTCATATGAAGACATAATAAAATACGATCTGGCTCTACTCTGTTTTTACTGTAAGGCCCTTCCTAATATAAAAAACACAGTTCGGAAATATATAGAAAAAAAAATGCTAAAAGTGTCTAAAAACTCAAAAACTATTCTCATAAGATCTGATCCAAAGCATTTTCATGTTAATGGGAAAGCTGATTGTCAAAGCACAAGATGTTATATTGTCTCAGTGAAGCTATTTCTAACTCTTGTGAGAGATGCATACCTATGGGTTTTTTTCTTGTTGCCTAGGCTTTGGCAGCTAAATGTATAAAGTTTAAAAAAATAAATGATAGTAAAATTCACTCGCATTAAGACAAGTAATGTCTCTACCAAAAAATTCAAGTAGCAAAGCCAACGTATTTTATAAATTGATTTAAAGCTTATATGCTAACTTTGGCCAATCTAATGAACCATTGAGCTCATGCAGTTTGGGGTGATCTTGACAGTTAATTTATAAGTGACTGCTCAAAACAAGCAACTACGACTTTAGGTCTCTCTGTGCCAAAAAGTAATTAGCTTGAACCTACATGAGTTCGCTAGCAGTTGAAGACAAGCTGAGCTGTTTTATATACCCTGTAGAACATACTCCTTTCAACATTGTGCAAATGAGCTTTCTTTGCCGACTTGCACAAGGCTATTGTAAACTAGGACCAGATTCTGTCTCAGAGGAATTAAGTGAAATCTGGGGAAAAATTTGACCTATACTTTTTAATCACCTGCAAAATTAAAAAATGTCATCTCTTCCAGGCACAAATTTGTCAACTCCTTTCAAATCGAGCATCTACAATAAGCCGTAATGACACAGTAAATTATAGTGAATATCATTATAACCTAGCATTAATTAAATACATGTGTGAATTCTCTCATAGCAGAAATACAGAGGCACTCTGATCTGTGTAGCCAATGAATGTAGAAATTAATGCAAGTTCTACTATCCCCAAAAGTCTTTTAACAATGCGTGGGTAGTTTGATAAAATGACAGGATGATAAAATATTACATTTTACTTCACAGCTGAATCAGTGCTTTAGGAAGTCTCATAGACTGTAATGTTCCTAGCACATAATAATAATAATAATAATAATAATAATAAAAAGTCATTTTGAGATAATGATATAGGTTTCAGTGCAGCCTTTGGCCTTTAAGGATGTGCACTTTTGTTTCTCATAATCACTGTCATCGAAACTCTGTGTCAGGTCATTCTTGCCAATTAAAACACTGACAACCCTAAAGGGCTTCACTGAGAAACGAAGGGAAATTGATTTCCTTCTGAAGATCCATAAAGAGCATGAGTGACTTGAAAAAAGTTTTCTAGTGTCTGAGTTGCAAAGATTGGACTAGGAAATAGTCTTCTAAATTTTCATTCTTTCTTTTTCCCCTGGATCTCTCTACTTTTGTATAAGAAGAAACTCATGGGACAAACTTCTAAGCTGCAAGTCTCAGCACAAAACAACATTTTTTATTGAACATAACACTTTCTAATTGAAGTGAAAGAGTGTGTCTTCTACAGCAACACAGTTAGCAACAATAATCTTCCATCAGTATGAAACATCAGTCACTTGAAGACATGCTGGTACAATAAAGAAATAATTAGGTCATTGCACTTTCCAATTTCTGGCACAAAAACATTGAACAAAGGAAGAACATTCTTTTCCATCGAGTACACTGCTGCTAATTTCATTCTGAAGACATTTGCAAGTATTTCAGCCTCAACGTCATTCACTCTGCTCTCCTAGTCCCACAGGTGTGACAAATGGCCAGTCCTGCTTAAATGCAGCCCCATTTCAGTTTCTCATTTTCTCCAGTGTGTCTCAGTGGAATAAAACCCATGTAAAGATTTGCTCAGCAATATTTCTGTAACTCTCTGTAACTCTCTCCAACTTCATAAGAGACAATGGTACATTTGTTTAAAAGCCACAGACTTCAAACCTGTGTGTATAGAACTTACCTTTGAAAAGCAGATACAAACAATGCTGCCTACACACGGGTGCAGGCCTAGCTTTATGTCTGCAAGCCTCAAAACCTTGGTGGAAATGCACAGAGATAAAGTACATTTTTCATCTTTTAACAGAGATTTCTTCTCTTCATCTGTTCTTATAGTTCGCAGCATAAAGCACTTTTAAGCACAGCTAGGTAAAGTGGGATCTAGGTGATTTCCCATCAAATCTATCATCTGTCAAAGAGACAAAACACGCTTTCTGTCATAGCCATGTTTTTCCTCTCTTTATCTCATAAAGAATAAACACTTTTGCAGTTACAGAAAGAGACATTTGGTAATCTATGACCAGGTGATATTCCACAACTGGCAAAAAGAGAAAATTATTATAAAAATTTCCCTGAGGAAAAAATAAATAAATAAAATAAAATAAAGGCACTTGTTAGTTTCCATTTTATACAGAATTTATGGAAAGAGACCTGGTTGGAATTTCTATACTCTTAGATAAACACAGTGTCAGATACAAGAGATGAATGGAGTAAGATATAGGTTTTCCTGCTGCACTTTCCAATTACTCTTAATGGAATTACGTAGACTTACTGAAATGCAAATTCACATCTCTTGTGATGTCAAAAGAAGGAAATAAAAAGTGTGTTTACTGCAGAAAGAGAACTTCTGCATGCAAATTATGGGATTGGTATTTCTACGGTTGTTCCAACAGCTGTTTGGTATTCCCTTGATGAACAATTAGGGTTGTCAGGACCTTGAAGGAGGGACTGCACACCATTATTTATGGGAGCATTCCTTATTCACACTAAAGGTCTAAAAGACGGTGTAAGTGGCAATTACGTAAGAACTTTATTTTACAAATAGTGGGGGATATTTGAACATAGCCATTGTGTCAGCTCCTAAAAAGGCATCACAAATCTGAATATATTTGGTATTGCTCTGAAGTGTTCAGATTCAATTATGTGTAAAGGAATTGGAAATCTATGAGAATATCATCGCTCACTTAAAAGACACAACATATTTTAACTTCTCACAGTGAAAAATCTGCTGTTTTAAGGTGTTTGGTTGCTTGTTTGTTTTTAAATCTTCATCTTGACTTAATGTTTATACTTTGGCACTGTTATACTGCTACAGAGTTTGAGAGTGGTATGCAACCAACAGATTAAATGTAGGTTAGGCTTTGGTTTTGTTTTTTGGCATTGGAACGAGTTGCCCAGGGAGGTGGTGGAGTCACCATCCCTGGGGGTGTTTAAGGAAAGGCTGAACATGGTGCTTAGGGACATGGTTTAGTGGGAGATATTGGTGGTAGGGTGATGGTTGGACAAGATGATCTTGGAGGTCTTTTCCAGCCTTAATGATTCTATGATTCTTGGTGCCTCTGTATAGAAGTCCAAATGGATGTATCCGAACTCCTAGTTAATAGAAATCTTATTGATAGTACTGGTATTGTCAAAGGAACAAAGAGAGACCCTCAGCTCATGGAGAGCAAACTGAACCACTCTTTAGACCTCAGTGACAGCACTGATTAAGGAGTCAGTTTTACGGAAGCGAAGGTACCCAGTGATATTAGAGATGTAATATGACACCCTGTCTGGCTTTCCAGCATGTGGATCACTCTAACATCCTGAGTTGTGTCTCCTAATCCTATATAGATGTCTTGCAGCCTACGCATCTTTGAAACTGCTCTTCTGACGGCAATTTCATGACTGTGACTGAGCTTTGGAAAGATGGTACCTAAAAGTAGGTGTCTAAATATTGGTGACCGAATGAAAGCTGGTTGTCTCAGAACTCCTGCTGGTGACTGGAGAGCACCACTGACCAAAATGGGTGCTAGAGACACAGCTAATTTCTAAGAGTACCTGAGAATGAAAACCTAAATTTAGGTGCAAAATTTAAATTTAGTGAATCTCATCCCTTATATGACACACTTTCCCCAAAACAGTCTGCTCATTTCATGTTCAGCAGCACCTGCAGTCCTCCCCAGGAGAGAAGCAGATATTGCCTCAGCAGCCCTTTCCCACATTAAAAAAAAAAAAAAAAAAAAAAAAAAAAAAAAAAAAAAAAAAAAAAAGCTGTAGGAAGATATGTGAACAAGAGATGCAACAGAAAATACCAGAGAGAACTGCAAAAAAGAAAGGGCCCTCCCACATGTAAGTACAAAATTCATATCAAGGAGAGCAGAGGTGAGATGGCAAGGAGTAAGTGTAAGTACAGGCAGCAGACTTCACACACTTTGTTGCTTTGGAAAATGCCATTCAGCTGGTGTTGGCAGATCTGGCTACCTACTTAGAAATGCTATGAAACATTGCAAATTTCAAAACCAGCACCAGAAGGCTGCTCTCAGGGCCAGGGAGCAGGGCACTGCCAGAACCCCATGGCTGAGTGCAGTAGAAAGAGCCAGGATCAAAAACAGGAGCAGGGGCCCTGGCAGTACTGAGATGGGGCAAGGCACAGGCAGCCCTGTGGTGTAGCTGGGGCTGGATGTGGCTTGGCTGAGCCAAAATGGGGCCTGCGCTTCTGAGTGGGGAGTCCTGGGAGAGGCCCATTGAGGACTATAAGGCCTAGTGGTACCCTCAGGGCCCTGGCACAAGCTCTCAGACGAAATCTGTAATACTGTGAAAGGTTTCTTTACTGAAAGCCTTTAGTGCCCTAGATCTACTAGGGAGATAAGTACTGATAAACCAAGGTATATGACAAAAATGACGGCGTGAAATCTGCATGTATCTATATACATTTTCCCACTGGCACGTCTATTGGAAACTTCCCTCTCTTGCTACACTTAAGACTCAGCAACAAATGTTCAGCTGGTCCAACTGGAAGTGAAAATGCCTCTTAAAGGCTGAATAATGCAAGTGGTTTTAGGCCACAGAGAGACTTGCTTTTCCCCATCCAGCTCTAGAAGTGCTGACTACCCCTTGTCGGAAACCATTGCCCAGTCTGACAGTGGAACGACTTAATTCTTCTCAGGCAAACTCAGGCTGATTGTCTTAGACAGTTTAAATCTTTGGTCGAAGCTTACCTGACTGATTTTGCCTATAGCAAATTATTAAGCACATGCATGTGTCACTTTGCAGGTCTATGGGCCTAAACTTTGCTCTTATTGACATAAATGCCTGCCTTAGCTGATTAATTTTTGAGAATGAGAAAGCCTGCCAAATAGTAATGTAGAGAGATATAATGAAAGTGGCTACTTTTGTCTATTAGATTGTGAAGGAAGGTATTGAATAATAAGGGTTTTCTGTGTTAATTCAGTTTAACATTTAGATTGCCAATTTTAAATTAACAGATGATTTTTTTTATTGCTGTATTCTCAGTTATTTACCATGCTCCTCAGCAAGAGGAAAAGGAAATTAATGTAAAGGAAATTACATGAGGAGAAGGTTCTTGAAGCTGCAGGGGATGGCAGAGAATAGGGGCACAGACACCAGAGAGGGGGGAGCTCATACCTCCTCCAGAAAGCCAGAGAGTCTTCGGTCACATCCAGAAAGCCAATAGCAAGGCTGAATGGACTGAAGGAATTTCCCAGGGGGGCAGAAGGGACTGGGAAACCTGTGTTAAGGCTGAGAAAGTCACAGAGTTAGTTGCAGCTAAGCCTGAAATGAGAATCTGCCTGCAAGGACACAGGAGCAAGAAGGACCTGTGCATAAACCATTATAATTTTTATTATGTCTGTCCTAGTTTTTTGGAGTTTTATCGATTTCAAAAGCTAAGTTTCTAGTTTTTATTCCAGTAAAGACTGACTTTTTCTAAGTCTAAAACATTCTTAGGTTTCTTGGAGAATGAAGTTTGTTATAGAAGGTCTGCACTGATCTGCTCGAGGCTGTAGCTCATTCAGGGTTCCACAAATACATGCAACAGCCTCCAAAATCAGGTGCCTAGATTAGTGGGGCTATACCTACAGAGTACCAGTGCATTCATCTAGCTATGCATCAGAGTGTATAACTGAAGATGTATCAGCTAAAATCGTAGATTTTGTTCAAACCCAACCAGGAAGAAACCTTTTAAAAAAAAAAAAAAAAAAAAAAAAAAAAAAAAAAGACCTGTTTACCAGAGAGAGGCCAAGGGAACTTCCTGCAGATAGTAGTGTTTATTTGAATGGTTCTGATATTGATTGCTCGGATCTCATGTATTTTCTTTGAATGAATCTCAGCTTTGATAGACATTCAGTTTGGGCTCTGCTGAAGCCAAACTGGTAAATCTGGACTTATAATTAGGAAAACAGATCTAGCAAGTCAATAACCTCCAGGAAGACAGGATAATGTGCATCTAAGGGCTGTATCATCTTCCATTAGCTGAGCTAAATCTGGAAATTGGCTTTAACCTGTGCAACAGACTCAGCCAAAAAAAGAGCACCTCTACCAAAATAAGAGGATCCTTGAAGTTTTTAGAGTTGTATAGTTATATCAATTCATGTTCACCAGCCTAAGCAGTGTAAAGATGAGGGCTTATGGGGGTCATCTGCAGCATTCTTTATTCTACAGAAAGGATAACTGTGACAGTAGACCACAAATTTTAGATGGTTGGACTACATCTTGTAGGTCCTTTCCAACCTTGTGTTTCTATGATTCTCAGGGCACAGATCTCTCTATCTCCACTTTTTTTGTGTATTTTTTTTTCAACTTTTTCAACTTTCCTCTACTTTTGATGAATGTGAGCCTTCGGAGATGTTCAGTTTTAGACAAAAAGGAAAAACATAGCCTGCTCACTGCCAAGCACTGCTCAGAGTACAAGTCAGAACTACTAATGAGAATTCCTTATCTGTATTGCCAGCGTTGCACTGTACCACTGTGTCTGCCTCAGTATTTTGCAGTAGGAGACACTGCAACTATTCTCTCAATTTTCACAGCATTTCAATCCATTCATGAACCTAAAGAAAAAAAGTGTCACACAGAGTCTTTTTTTATTATTATTATTAAAAATATTGACAAAAACTCAACTTTTTAAAAAAGTTATGTTTCATTCCTTTCTATAGCATTTCTTTTATGGCTCTGTATTTTTCCTCTTGATGTGAAACTGCATGATATCTTTGTGTCTCAGAGTTATCTCAAAGAAAACTTGCTGCAACACTTACCTAAGTATCTCTAGTAGTAAGTTGGGTCTTCCAATATCAGTTCTTACTACGTAGTTTATATCAGATGAAATCTTGACCACTGTCAGGTGTTTCCTGTATTTTTGGTCTCCCATGTAGTATTTTCAAATAATCTTCAAGTTGCACCTAAAGAGACAACATGTTGCCTGGTGCTAGGTGACTCTGAACCTGCTTTGATGACTGTTAGGACTAATTGAGTACTAATGATGCACATCGTTTTCACAGGAAATAGGGCCAAAGGGACTATTAGACCATGTCCTCTCAATTTACATATATGTCACAGGCTTTTGAGTTTTGTAATGTTATCCTTGCATTCAGGCTAGCCAATATTTCCAGATTGAGCAAGGTTGTATTACTGGCCTCATTCAAGAGGAGCAGTGCTATCCCTGGCCTGAGAGAAACAGCTTACACATTTTTGGCCCCCAAGAGAGTGAGCAATGACTCTTGGGTGCTCACCAGGCTGCATGTTTGTCAGTCAAATGTATCACTCTGCATCAATAAACCCATGCTAGTCTTTAATATCATGGAGGCCATCCATCTTTGGGGCTACTGCTCACACATACATCATTGTGGAATTTAGAAGGAGAGGCATTGCACTGAGCTCATCAACCACACTGATGTCCTCAATGAATCTTCTCCAAGGCAGTTTTTGGATGATATAACCAAGCTGATGTCATTTAATCATCCTCAGGGGACCGGCCAACTTTATGACTTCTTAATGCATGCTGAACACAGAGGAAGTATACATAATCTTCACATGTTTTGTAAAACCATCCTCAGCCTTGTGGGTCAGGCCAGCTGTTCTCTCTGTCTGGTCACATAAAATGTCATGAAAGCATTTGCAATGTCAACAATAGCACCTTGTCACTCCAGTGTATTGTGTATTGTATCTAGGCAGCAGAGCACAAGTAAATAGCACACCTCTTTCCTCCTCTCCTGCTGAGTTTTGTTTTGTTCAGCACCACTGGTGGAAAGAGAGGCAATTTTATACAGAGGGGTTCAAGAACAGGGTGCTTTTATAGGATCTCACCTGTTCTAAGACTGTCTTTTCACAGTCTTAAAGGCTATGAGTCAGTGAAATAAGTGGTTGGGTGTGACACCAGGTCCACTGGTATTGCCAGATCCACCATCCTCAAAGACTAATCATGACCAATTCATATATCTTCACCTAGACTCAAGACTCTAGACTGCCCTTCTCTTTCCTGGGTACCTTCCCCTTCAAGGAAATTTCTCTTCCATCCGTATCCTCCATGTGAGCAAGACCTCGAATAGGTGGTTGAAGAGCTTTTTCTGCTCAGGGTGCTCTCTCTGTCCTTTTCCCAATGGGAAAAAAAAAAAAAAAAAAAAAAAAAAAAAAAAAAAAAACCTTTTTTCCCCAAAACATCCTGCACAAGAAGAATATCACACCTGTTTACTCCTGATGCATACTTAAATTATTGAGGGCCAGTTTCTTCTTGAATATTGACTTCTTGGATTATTTCTGGAAATTCCTATATGCCTCTCACTGTACTCCCACTTTGTCCAATGGGATAAATACACAGGCCAGGCGCCAAAAAATCTTAGCTTTTAACCTTTGTGCTTCCCCCTCAGGCACTGCTGGGACCAATTCCTTGTATTCAATACAGACTCAAGAAAAGTAATGCCCTGGAGTTACGGTGGTCCTCAATATTTGTTTAGATATTCTTGGACCCCACCACACATATCCATGCCTTTATTCTCATCTCCCTAAGGTGCCAACAAAAGTCTGTCAGCTGCCCTCTTTCCTGAATGAAGACAAAATCCCAAGGCCAAATGGCCAAAATTTGTAATGGCTGGATGGGAGATACTCAGAAGGGAATTTCCACCCTCCACACCAAGGAAGTGGAGGCAGTGAAGGGAGGAGAGAAACCTAAGGGTTGTCTCAGAGACTACTGAAGTGCTGAGGTTTGAAAGAGAAAGACCCTTCTTTACAAAAAGAACTTTTGGCATGAAGTAAGCCCTAAAAGTCAGACTAGAAATAACACAGACACTTCTTTTCTTCCTTGGAGTTCAAGAAGCCATGTAGAGTATTCACACATAGATGTCCTTTTTGGGACATCTAAATTACTTGGATTTCATTTGCATAAAAGACCGTTCCTATGTACAGCCCTAGGCAAGATATTCAAAGAAAGATGGGAAACATAAAAACAGGCTACCTCCTGGCTTGGCTTATTAGAAAATCAATCATTGTGGTGTGAATGGGTTCTGTTAGACTCAGTTGATGCTAATAGAAGGGAATACAAACTCTCCTCCCGCCTTCAGAGCCATTTTCTTCATTTATCTCTTAATTAACTTTTCAGACCATATCAAGAACAGAGAACTACTGATCTCCCCGTTCCCACTCTATAAACCATTCTTTATTATTGCCCTTCAGAGACTCAAGATTTTTCTAGTAGTCTACAGTAAATGAGGAAGAGCAAGGCAGTTATCAGGGTATATTAAAGAGATTTGAATTCTATCATAATCCTAGAAAGAATGCAACTTGCAATATTTTTTTCATGTAAACGAGAAAGTGAGGGAAACTTTTGGACTTCATAAAATTGCTCAGTACCTGATGTACCATTTGCATTGCCGAGGGCCTTCCAGTCACAAGTCTGCAGCCTGCTTTTCACTGCCAGCTCTGTACCCTCTCACTCAGGCTTCCATGGCAGCATTTTCCAGAACCTCCAGAGCAAGATTTTTCCCTCGTTGCTCTCACGCTGTTGCTTTCATGTTGCTTTTTTCGTGGCCTTGCACCTACAAATCCTTTTAATGTTGTTATGGCAGATCCTCATTCATGCTGCTGACATGAGAATTGACCCTTCTATGTCCTCCTTTTCGTATGCTTGGTTGTAGCTTTTGGTTTACTTTATGAAATCCAACAATATACGAGCTTAACAACCAACAGTAGTACCTACCCTTCATCAAAGCATGTTCTCATCAGTGCTAATAGCAGCATGGGTAAGAATAGCGGTAAGTGAGAAGAGACAGACCAGAGGAGACAGCTTCAGATCACAATTCAAGGCTAGGGAGTAAAATCAAGACAATACTGAAGTTCACTGAACTATGAGATCATAAACCATTAACATGATATAGAGCTAGGACAAAGCTTCCAGTCAAAAGCCTAAAAAATGCAGTCAGAGTGAGTGTAAGAAGCAGCATGAAAATTGTTCAAAGGCTGGGAGCATAGACATTATGTTCAGTCTTCAGACAGCTTTTGTATTTTTAAGAAGCAAAATCATTTTATGGAAGCCTGGAGACATGGACTGACAGTACTGTAAAAGAAACAAAGTCTAAGTGCTGTAATAATCTATATTATCATTAGAAGGCTTCATCAATAGCCAGGAAGATATTTTTAAGCAGAGAATCAAGAGGAACTGTTTTGCCAACTGTTTAAAATACAGCTACATGCAGGAAGTACAATAACAAATAATTAATAACATGTTGACTTTAATTATTAATGTTATTAACTTATTATTGTCCAAATACAATTATTAATGCTAAAGGTCTTGTAGGATTCTTTGTTTATTGCTGCTGAAAATTGACAGTTATGATCAGGGCTTCGATATTATTTATTAAATGCACTGTACCAGACAACAGACTACAGTCTTACTGTTTGGAGGATGAATGTTCTTAAAAACTAAGAAAAAACTAAGAGTTCAAACACATTTTTGCAAATTCTATATAGCAATAATCTCCTCTGCCTGTTGAACTGGTGTAAAAAAATGTTTCAAGGTTATTTTAAGAGGCAAAGGAATCAAATATAAACCCCTTTGACTTTAGCACCACACAGTAATAGTGCAGTCCCTGTTTGCAGAGGCTGCCTCATGATAAAACATTTCTTTTATACTAAAGCATGGAATTTAATCTGTCTACTAGCTACTGGATTTAAAAGCAGAGAAAACACGAATTCCTATTAGCATGATAAAAAAGCAGGTAGAGTGGATTAAGTTTCAGGAGCATGTTACTTATAACCTCTGCAGCTCCTGTGGGGTGGTCAGGAAGAACTAGAGACTAGGAGCTATGCAGGACGCAATTGAGCCTTGAGTCAATTTGGGTCTTTGACAAGGTGGCTCATTTCTAATTGAAACAGGAGCTTTTTAGAATGAGTTGCCATTATCAGGCCACCATGACAGTAAGCACCTCTCATATCTTGTTTAGCACATACAGATTAGTTGACAGACACCTGGCTGCTTTCACAATATGGCTAGACCAATATCAGACAGCACCAAGTCAATGTGAAGGACAACACTGCACGGTCATCCATCCAGGCTCTGACAACAGCCTTGAACTGTGCTTCATTTTAAAAGGTCATCAGACAGTGGCCATCCAATAAAGTATCAACACCCAGCTCTTTCTCTTCTTCCTGCTTTCTGCTGTTTTCAGCCAGCTCATGAACCCACAGCAGTAATTGTTATTCTTCCTTAAATGAGTGAAGCTTCACTCCGTGCTATTAAATTTCATCGCAGCTCTAACCCTCTAACCTGCAGGGTCATCCACTTTGAACATAATGCTCTGTTTCTCTTTGATATCAATAGTGCCAACCAGCTTTATGGCATCAGCACTAGAAAATTCATTTGTGAGATGCCAACCTTTTGTTCCAAAATTACTAAAAAAAAAAAAAAAAACATTGTCCTGCATCTATAAGGCTGGGTACCTGAAATGTTGCTCAGAGCTTTTGGCCATTTCAAAACTTGTTCTATGCATATCATATGCAATTAGTCCTTGCAGAGATATAAAATGAAAATTTTGATGCATGAATAATTACCCTCAGGTTAAGGAGGTTTTGTATAGATTGAGAACAAATTTGAAAGATATTAGTCAGTTGGCCAAGTCATATTTGCAAAGCCAACTGTGTTTTTTCAGCATTATAAGCTGCACATTTATGTAAGTCTTTCACTTGTAAGGTCTTTAATTTTTTATTTTAATTTTTTGGAAATAAAGATAATCCGATTTTTAAACCAAATGACATCAAATAGACTAAAAAGAAATAAATAAGAAATACCAGAAGATTTGCAGTTGGTTTACAAATAGTTTTTACTACCCCGATTATTTTTCTCATATTTTTCACATTTTCCCATGCCTTTTGCTGTTTTCTAGTAGGAATTAAGATTATTATCATTATTTGAATTTATTGTCAGTAATCAGTCTAATTGAAATGCTAAAAATGTAAATCTGGAACATTTTAACATTCTGTGTCTCCTTAACATATTATAAATAGATGACAGAACATAAAAATGGTTTTGTGTATTTATTTTTTGCCTGCAAGCCAACATACAGGCAACTCATACAATGCATGCTTTGCTCTGTACCAGATATAACCAGACAAACACACTTCCTTAGCCTGCTTTCCCTTCCACCAACATCACAGCACAAAAGGCAAAGGCAGCAATGAAGAGAAAAAGTGCCAGACCTCTGCTGTCAGTCCTGAAAGAGCGCAAGCTTGGGAACTGCCTTGGCTACTGATGTAAATCCTATGCTACATCCCATCTCTCCCATAACCATAGAAGCTTACATCTCCCACGTATGTTAGATAATTAGCAAGCAGTGCTCCTCACTGAAACTCGTAATTCCCTTTTGCTTTTCTCTTTTAATTAAAACAACTCCCTATCATATTTTCTTGATTTGTCTGAGGTGATAGTCACACTTTTGCCTGTCAGCAAACAACAGTAATTCCACAGCTATCTCCGGGATCCAAATGACTTAAGTTAGGGAATCAATCCTGGTGTCAGGGGCTGTTGTTGATTCATTCTGCAGAGACTGACAGTCAATCTGATACTATTTCTGAGGTCAGAGTACATAAATAGCAGCTTGTGCTGTTTTTCCCATCTAAACCCATATCTTGTATGGATTCATTTCCTGCAAATGGGTTCATAAAATGCCTTCAGAGAATGTTTAGAGATGAACATCATAATGGGGATTAGTGTTTTTCTGTTTCTGTGTTGTTTTTCTTTCACCATAGCATCTGGTCTCTTTGGCAGCATGGGAACATGCCATTAGTAAATAATATTACTACCCTTAAAAGACTCACATTTCTGGCTGGTTGTGCTTTATGGTCCCCAGTCTAAAATAACTGACAAAAACAATATGGGCAAAAAGTTTCCAAAAAGCTGAGGCTGTTTTGGGAAGTGTTGGTGGGGGAATGGATTTTGAAAGTATTTGTTAAGCATTGAAACATATTTTTCACAACTCCTTTGCTCACACTTCATCAGCATCTCCACTGTAAAATGCACGGGTCATAGTCACATATATTTTCGTATATCCCAGGGTATTTGACTGAGAGCAAGTCTTGGTCGTCAATGAACTATCAGATGGGTTCTCTGCCTCTGTTCAACATATCTCTGAAGAGTAGAAAAGACCTCACTTTACTGTTATTTTTTTCAAAGCTGTCCAAAAACATGGGTAAGCATGGCATGAGACTTCACATTTTGATTCCTCTGAGGAAGACTAGATTTCAGTTTACAAGCCTATTTGGAAAGTCTGGTCAATACAAAGTATAAAATTACTCCATTAATTTTTCAACAGAGAACTTACTTAGCTGAAAGATACTGCATGCTATTTTTCTTTCCAGATCAAAAATGTATGAGAAATGTAACCAAGACATACTGCAGGAGAAATTAGTAATGCAGAATCAAGGAAAAATTAATATTTTTGTTTTGTTTTGTTAAAATATATCCAAGGACAACATAGGTACCTTGAAAACATAGCTCACCTTGAGACTAAAGCAGTACCTAAGGAGTTAGGAGATAAAGGTTCATTTCCTGGATATGATACATCATAGCTGGGTGACCTTGAGTCATTCATATATGGCTCAGTACTGCTCCCATGGAAGCCAGTGAAAAATCTCTCCTAACCTTCAGTGGTAAAATGGCTAATGCAGTAAAATAGCTAATGTGGTAAAATGAGAGCCCTGAAGCACTGTGGGTTGCTGATTTGATGCAGATGTGTGGAAGAACCTCACATAGCCAGTTGTGGTACTTGATGCCACCTTGGCCCTAACTAAACATTGTCTGTCTGGGAATTAACTGTCTCTACTGTTTTTCGTGTAGCTGTTTAGGTTATAAAACCCCCAAATATGCAATATAATGTAGTATAATACAGTACAATACCATATAATATAATACCTATTTACATAAATTCTAAAAGATAGAAAACTTTAAAGATATTTAAACTACTGAAAATGTGATGAGCAGCAGTAATGAGGAGCAGGTACAAAAGAATAGTCTTAATGCAGCTGTGGGACTCATTGCCCCAGGATGGACCACTTACTAGAAGTTCAGGAGGAGATTGTTTAGGCTCATGGAAGGGAAATCCACTAACTATTATTAAATTCATTGTAACCATACTCCATTTAGAAAATCCCTGGTGATACTAAATGTCAGAGGCTGGTGGAGTTTTCAGGAGAAATATCATATACCTTGTACTGTTCCCATATTTTCCAAGAAACCTCTTAGAAATAAAGTTTTAGTCATAGTCAGAGACAAGACAGATAGCTTCAAAGAAGCACATGCAGATAGTGAACTGACCAGGGTGGACTCTATGTTCTTAGAGAGGGAGACTGAGAGGGAGAGGGAGACTCGAGACTGACATGCAAAATGACTCTGGGGTGTTGATGTTGTAGACACTTTAGCACATGATAACTTTAATCATGTGAATCGTGTGAATGATCCCACTGAAATTAAGTCTTAAATCAATACCACGTTTCCTACATTACCAAAAGCTCTGAAGCTGTGAGAATCAACCTGGAAAGGAGAAACAGTCCTTGAGCTGCAAACAAGCCCAAACAAATGGCTGCATGGCATGGATGGGTTGTGAAGGCATGCGGAAGGGTGCACTAAGGAGTTTGTGTCTGCAGTCAGTACAGGCAAAGCACATGATTACTGATTCATGGTCACCATTCTGAATAAGAAGTTACTGATTAAAAACTGGATGATAAAGCATTTGTAGCCCGGAAAGAGAAAGACTTAGGCCATCTCTGCACAAAGATTATATTCATGCATGCGTGGCTGGGGTAAAATCTGCCACTAGGTACTCCACTTTATACAGAGCAAAAAATGTTTAAAGGTGATATGACTTACTGAAACTGGCATGGACAATCAAATAGAAAGCACAAACTGTTAATTGAGAATAGTTATTTTGATTGACAGGTTTTTATTTATTTATTGCTTTTGCCTCAAAAGTTTCCATTTTAGTCATATTTCTTTAGAACACTAAAGAAAGCTAAGAGGTGAGATCAGTTATTTCTACATATATAACAAAGGCTTGTTTATTGGATAACCTATTTTTTAAAAGTATGATCAGAGTACTGAAGCTTCATAAAAATTTGTTTCAGAGGCCAAGGTTCAGAAGTCTGATAGTGCTGTATTGCATTCCTTAAAAGACTGATGAAATACTGTTCCCATTTTCGCTGAAAGTAGTAACGTATGGTGGAATTATACAGCTGGTGTGCTGGCTGATTTCAGCTGTAAAAAAATAATCTGCACAATATGCCCTCAGGTCTGTTCCTGCCATTTGGTGTCAATTGGCCATAAATGAGAACTATCACTGTGAATCATCAGATGACATTAGGGGGCTTAATTATCTAAGATATTATTTTAGAAGAAAAACCCCTACTACGATTTTTCTCCTCAGATAAAATAACTTGTAATAAGGTAAAGACCATAATTAAAATGTAAAATATGAATCTCTCTCATGTGTAGCTTCTGGGACAATTAAAGTTTTGCTCGTGATGGATCCATAATGATAACTGAATCTTTGTATAGATGCTAGTTACTACAGGCAAAAGTATGAATAACATTTTGGACTCACAGAAAAATTTTGCTGCTTATTTCAGTAGGGCTCATTACTGCATTTCAAAAGGCTAAAATATTTCAAGGAGAATGTTCTTTATTTATGAAAACTGTAACAGAACACTGGGTGTGTTATGTGCAAAGATAACACACCTAATTTTGAACAACTCACAGAAAAAGGTATAGCAATTAGATACCTGCAGAAAGTTCCAAATGCTTAACTTCAGTGTGCAGGATCAAGACCTAAAAATATTCTTGACTGACAAGTAAGTTACGAGAGATGCTGATACTAGGTTACCTAAGAGGGTGGAAAAAAATCACCACTTCTCTGTGATGCAAAAAAAAAAAAAAAAAAAAAAAGTAGACTTTAAAATCTCCTTTTCTGCACAGCTCTTCACTTTTCCTGCTGACTTTTCCTTAAACATCAGTACTTCTCTATGCAAAGGATGTGTATTTCAGAATTGGTTTGATGTAAGCTGAATTTTTGTCTCAAACATACTGTTCAAGCTAGTGGAGTAAGCAATGTATTTGTTCCTGAGTATGGACATTGGTTGAAAGCATCCTACACAAATTTCCTGCTATTATGTTTATACAGCATTCAATGAATAAATCACAGAACATGTTCTGCTTCCAAATACGAAAGTAAATATTCAAGATATGAGAACATGTGACTGGTACTCTCTGCATTTCAGAAGAGATTTCAGTGAAGGCACGGTTAACCCATGAGGCATCTCTAGCAACTACAGAATGTGATTATTTCATGTTCAGTCTGTTTCAGAGGACTGTAGTGAAGGCTGAACCCTGAGTTCCTTTAAAACCAACTATCCTCTGTAAAGTACAAGGAATATTAATAGGAAGTTATATTTTTTTTAATTGATAATATTTTGAAATTTTTACTGCACGATCTCTTTGTAAACTTTTTCTAGATCTCCATGAAATCATCTGCCTCCATACAAGTGCTTTAAACAAGAACTAAAACCTTTATAAAAACTGACTAAAGCTGATGTCATGAACAATAGGCTAGTGCCTATTATAAAAGATAATGTTGAAGACTGCATTGATTTCAGGGAAACACACATGGATTCTTGGTGCCCAAGAGTACAGAATAAACTCCTGGGAATAAAGCCATGCTTGTAACAGTCAAAAAAAGTTTAGAGTTAGTGACATCAGTCTGAATAACAGTCTGTGGGGTAGCACAGACTTCTGGTTTCACAAAAAAAAATGATGGGTATGCCTCAGAGCACTGTTAACTATATTGGTCCATGCTTCCCCAAACAAAATATTTTTCTTTTTCACTAAAAAAAAAAAAAAAAAAAAAAAGGCACCTATTGTCTTTTCATCTGTCTTCTGCATCTCTCACTTGAAGAAAACATCAGATTGACTGATAAAAATATACAAATGTTTACAGTGTTTGTCAGCCTTTCCTTTTTTTTTTTCTTTTTCCTTTTTTTTTTTTTTTTCCCCACTGGTTCTGCAGCTGGCTATTAACAGAAGATTTACAAAAACATTTGAAGATGTTCTCTTTTCATCTTCAGCTAAGATGAGCCAGTCTGATGGTAGAAAAGACCCTTTTCCAGAGAAATTTCCTATTGTCTTTCTGTAAAGATTCATCTAGGATGGTACAAGTTCCTTTACACAAACCCAACAGGCAATGGACAGAAAGAGGTTCCTCTCCAAGGCAACCGTAATTGACACTTATCTGAGAATGAGAAAAATCTCCTCCTGGAAGTGTCTTTTTCCTTTTATATGTCCAATGGCTTCCCAGAAGACTAATTTTAATGGGGTAACTGTTTTTCACAAAAGAGATGAAGGGATGCAACATGAAGTTCTTCTACAATTCCTCAGTCTAGCTTCTCAGCCAATGATAAGGTGAAAAAACACTTAGAATTTTGTGTCCATAAGTTGCAGACCATTATGTCTGATGTTGTCAAGTTTAGAAGTTAAATTGTAGAGGCCAAAAAAATGCATTAATTCAGTCAAGAAACACTAAGGGAAAACATTAGAGACAACATCATTGGCAAAGTGTTGATTTATGCTGTGCTGCACCAAAAGCAGCACAGCCAGCAGGTCGAGAGAGGTGATTCTTCCCCTCTGCTCTGCTCTCTTCTGCTCCACCTGGAGTGCTTCATTCAGCCCTGGGGCCCCCAGCACCTGACAGACCAGGTCAAGAGGAGGGCCACAAGTATGATCAGAAGGCTGGAGCACCTCTTCTATGGTGAAAAGCTGACGGAGCTGGGGATGTTCAGCCTGGAGAAGAGAAGGCCCAGGGGAGACCATAAGCAGCCTGCCAGTACCTAAAGGGGGGTACAGGAAAGCTGGGGAGGGACTGTTTGTCAGGGAGTGTGACAGATGATAGGACTCTGAAAAAATTCTTTACTCAGAGGGTGGTAAGGCACTGGCGCAGGTTGCCCAGAGAAACAGTGGATGCCCCATCCCCGGAGGTGTCCAAGGCCAGGCTGCATGGGATCTTCCTTGAGCAACCTGGTCTGGTGGGAGGTGTCCCTGCCATTTCAGGGGGGTTGGAACTGGGTGGTCTTTAAGGTCCCTTCCAACCCAAACCATTTTATGTTTCTATGATTTACTGTGCTTTCGACATAGCTAGATCATGTTTCCTTCTGGAATAGTCTGTTTAAAGGTATTCAGAGTAGGCTGTTATAAACATTCCTTCTGGAATGCAGAATGAAGGAGTCATTTGCTCCAAAATGCCCAAAAAAATGAACTTCAAAGAAGAGATCATGGTGTTTGTCTCTTTGTTTTCTGTATATCAAACATTCAAATGTTAAAGCTTTCTTTTCATATCTCTGTTGTTTCCTTCTTCCTTTTTGTAAATGAGAAAATGTAAAAAAGAAAAAGAAGTTCAAATGTTCTCTGCATTTTCATTACAGGTTTGGTAGTGTTTAGACAATAAAATAAAATAAAATAAAATAAAATAAAATAAAATAAAATAAAATAAAATAAAATAGAGGGCCGTGACTCTGTTGACTTTCGTTGGAGGGACAGTCTCCATGCCATTTCAACCCAATAGAAAAAATATTCTTTCTAAGATACCTTCATGATGTAATGATGCTGAATGGTATTCTTATATCAAATTGTATTTTGATTTTGTATTTTGATTTTGTTTTTAAACAGCAATTTCTATAGTGGAGATGGGCCTGATTTGTGTTTTAACAGGTAATTTTCTCAACACTATGAACATAGTAGTCCCTTCATTAAGGGAAAATAATAATAAGTAGGAAGCCATCTCTTATTTTAAATCAGTGACACTTCACGATGGAAGAAACACTCTTCACTCACTGTTCATATGAAAATACTCCGTGAACATTACGTAAAAGACAAATTAAAGAAAACTTAGCAAATCCAGAAGATAGAAGAGGCTGTTGATGCAGATAATGTGAAGCAATAACTAAATAAGATATAGGAAAGTGAGTCTGAGCTTCAATATTGGGAAGGGGGACAAGAAACTAAAATCTTATTTTAGAAACCTGATAAGTTCAGGTTAATTAGGTTAATGATTTCAAGCTTTTTGAAATCAGTATTTATAAATCTCAAACATCTGGATATGATGGTTGTAACTTTCTCAGTATTAGCAACATTCAACTACAGCAGACGGCTACTACCAAAACAGAGAAAACTTTTTAAGAAAATATTTGTTTTTTCTCCTCCTGTTACTTAAGTTCCACAGCTTTGAATGTAGAATTTGATGGAGGCAGAGGCAGCATTTCCTTATGAAAATAAGGAAAATTTCTCATAATTCTACAACATAAAAACTTTTTTTCAGCATAGTGACACTGCAAATATTTTTTACTCTTAATCTAGTTTTAATTACAATATTCATGAAAATTATGCCAATATGATTCTCCCTGCTTGTTTTACCAGTTTTAGAACACATTTTGTGTCTTTACTGTGAGTTTGGGATTTTTTTAGTTTGAGCATTGCAAGTTTTGCATTGCATATAAAACAAATATTCTTTATTCTTCTCTTTTATTGTTAAAAAAATAAAAAAGCAATCACAATTTGTTTATTTCTCTCACCATTACTGCAGTTTTACATTTGATAAATATCAGTTCAAATCCACAAATACCTTGTCAGCCTTAATATCCACAAATAATCTCACTGGAATTGACAAGTAAGATTTATAGGATGCTCAGTGGCATCCAAACAATCTTCCTATTGACTTAAATGAAATTCAGGTCAGTCATCATAAGAAAATGAGGGACAAGGAGTTTCTTGGTCATTCCTGAATCATTTCTGAATTTCTTAGAAATCTTGTGTCAAATATAGTTTCACAGAAAAGAGAAGCATACCTGTAAATTAAACTTTCTTTGAAAGGTAGGCTGGGTTCACTAATTACTCATTTGAAATTCTGTTTTTCGGTATGTGATAGCATTGCACATGTTTATTACTAGTTGGAAAACAGTTTTAAAAGCCGTTGCTCTTGTTCTAATTGAGCTTAGTGTGACTGTCCATCAGTACTTCTATGTACCACCTTTTTAACTCAGTGGTGGTCACACAACAGCCCTGACTCAACCATAGTAAATCCCTACATGGGACTGTAATGTGGAGAAACAATTTATCATTTATTGCCTTTTTATAAAGGAAAAGAAATAGTGCAGCTATATAGTGCAGCTGTAATTTTTTCGTCTTGTCATTTTTCCTTACTAAGATCCAGCTCATGCAGCACCTCAGCTAACAGCATGCCTTCATTGCCAATATTCAGCACATTCACTCATGAAACAACCTGGGCTGAGAAAAGACTTTCACTGAGCACCTCTGAAGCGTCTCTCAGCTGCTGGAAAAGAGCCACAACCACTCTGCACTGTTTCAGACCAAAATGCTCATTCTGGGGAGGAACCTCATCTTTTTCTTTGACACATCCAATTGTGTACTGAGCCTTGAAGAAGTTTGTATCGATTTGACCTGCTGTCAGCCCAACATCCAGCTTCTCAGTCTTAGGTGAATAGAAACAGAAACTCGGCAAAGGCTAACTACTTGCTCAGTGTAAGCTATAACCTGAAAACAGCCAGTTGTGTGTGCAGGCTACAAGGTGCATTGGGAACAGCTATTGCACTGCCTATGATTGATCAGCTGCTGTCAATGGATACCATTCCCATCTGCAGGGATCTCTCTGCAACATTTGGCTGTCTCAGGTACGAGCTGTAGTGGTTCCAGATGAAGTGGTGGCTCAAAAAGTTCAGTAGTACAGTTTAAATCTGCCCTGAAGAACAGTGAAAGGAAATTCCACCTCTCTTTGTTATGCCTCACATGTTTATATGTCACTCATTTCATATTCAACATCTACTTACAACTGCAAACTTAATTAGTAAATGGATAAAAAAGCAAAGGACAACATTCTGAAAAGTTTGCAGAGAAGATTTACATCCACAGAAGTACACTCAAGTCCTCACTTCATTTTCTTTACTGTTGTTAAGCTCTTTCTTGTGAGTATTCCTAAGTAATCAAGTAATTCTTTGTGGTCAGGCGGGAGCATCTGATCTTCTGCCTGTTGATTTTTCCTTTCTTTTATATGCCTTCATCACTTCCATAGGGACAAAAGCAATGAAATAACCCAGGCTTCAACTGGTACTGAATATTCAATATGAATCTTCGGCAAAACAGAATCTTACGAGTATATAAAAACATTTTTCTGCTTTCTGCATTGGCTTTCCAGAAAATATAAACTGTCTTGCACTTCCTCTTTAAGACTGTGTCCTAAGCCTGGAATAATTAAAAATGTTGTAATGCTGCAGGCTGACTATGTAGTTGACAATTCTGTTCTGCAGGCACAGGGTGATGTTCTATTATAAACGTATGGTTTTTCTGTTGAGGTGGGCAGCTTTCTCAAGGGACTGTATGCTGCAGGACTGTGGATGGAACTTACACAGAAACTAAAGACCATCACAAAACTCAGCACCTTCTTCCACGTGAATTGCTCTTTCTGAGTGTAAATAGAGACTGACTTGCAAAGCAGATGCGATTCTCCAAAAGTCTTCCAACCTAAGAATAAATATTCGAGAATTAACATTAAGGTATACATTCACCGCACAAACTTCAAACTTCAATTAGTTCAACAAAAAGTTTCTACACCAAAATCAACACAACCTCACAGCACTGACAGAGGAAGGCAATGTAGAAACACTCCAGCCCTTGGCCTTTCACCACGTAACAATGCAAATCTCCTCAGTTATTACATCTCTTACACACCTGTATTCACCAGAAAAATCCTAATTCTGTACTGCCTTGAATCATGAATACAAAGTAAGTATAAATATAGAATCATAGAATCATAGAATCATAGAAAAATTAAGGTTGGAAAAGACCTCCAAGATCATCTGGTCCAGCCATCACCCTACTACCAATGTCACCCACTGAACCATGTCCCTTTGAACCACATCCAACCCTTCCTTGAACACCCCCAGGGATGGAGACTCAACCACCTCCCTGGGCAACCTGTTCCAATGCCTGACCACTCTTTCTGAGAAGAAATGGCTCCTAATTGTTTTAATTGTTGAAGAGTAGTGTTTCTTGTTCAATTATTTGTTTTAAATATTGAAGAGTAGGGGCGTGACATTTCCATTTTTCCACTCACCAGGGACATTGCTTGAATGCTGGGACTTTTCAGCTATGATGGAGAGAGGCTTGGCAAGTACATCAGCCAGTTCCCTCAGGACCCTGGGATTCATGTCATCAGGTCCCATAGACTTGTACCTCTTTAGATTCATCGGGTGGTCTCAAACTTGCTCTTTGCTTACAGTGGATGGGACTTTGATCCTCCAGGCTCCATCTATGGGTTTAGGGAAATGAAAGACTTGGGAAGCCTGTCTACCGGTGCAGATGGAGACAAAGAAGTTGTTGAGTGCTTCAGCCTTCTCCATGTCCGTTGTTACCAATTACTCAGACTTAGAAACTCACTCCTAATATAAGAAATTAGCCATCTATTGTTTATACACTATTATTTTCACCTTCAGTCTATTTTCACAAATGTTAAAGGTGCATGATGGCCCTCAAGGACTCCTCCTGTCACCCCAGCACAGCCTGAAGGAAGCTGTGTCCTCTCTTGTGCTCTTGAGGCTCTGTGCAGAAGGGATGCCACCTCTCATACAAGGGCTGGCGAATGGGAAGGAAGCACTCACACAACGCCTGAGAATTGGCAAGAGTCCTTTATTGGCGGGACATCTTGCAGGTGACCTTGTGGGATGTCCATGGTGTTTGGTGGCTCCAAGCTAATGTTTGGGATAGAGCCTGCGTGACGAGTAGGGAGCTCACCAGGCACTCCTGTGATGCTGTTGGTGTGCTCGAATGGCAGAGAGCAAAGATGTGCCGGGGTAGTCAGAGGTCTGGTCTGGCCGAGTTGGATCCACTTCCATTGGTTCCTCCATATATGCTGGTGGATCCGACTCCATGGGCTCCACAGTGTTTGGCAGAAGGACAAGCCAGTCCTTGCCTGGGACTGCCCACAAGGGATGCCTTCCATTTGGAGTGTTTTCAGGCCAGGGTGCCGAATCAGGGGGTCATCCAGTTCCGTGCCTAGGTCCCATGCCACTGTCCAGTTCATTTCCATGCCTGGGTTCAACACTGCCATCTGTTTTATGGCCATGGCTGGGTCCCACACTGTGTTCTGGACAACAGGCATGCCTCTGCTCCATGTGGCTGTCTGGCTGATGCTCCTGTCTTCGCCCCATGCCACTGTTGTACCACTGGGAAGGCCCAGGCCCCCTGTTGCTGTATGGCTGAGGGGGTGGCCTGTTCCCTGCGTCGTTGCAGTGCCAATGGTACCGCTTATAATAAGTGTCTGTGGGCTGTGTGCCAGAGGTCTCTTGGGTACAGGTGTCTGTTGTGCTGCAGGTGCAACATGCCCCTCTGCCCATGACACTTCTCATTAGGTTCATTCCTTCTCGGTGCTTCCTTGGACTGCGTCACTGTTCTCTCACGCCGAGGAGGCCTGCTGCTTGCCTTGCTGCTTTGGCTCTTCTTCCTGCCACACAAGCTGGCATTCAGAGTGCCTAGAAGCTCAGTGAATGGTGGGTCACCTGCAGGGGGCCTGTTTTATAGGACCCAGAGCAAAAGTGGGGCAGTGGTGGCCACTGTGACCTCAGCCAGCCTCTGTGATGGAGTGGCCCATGCATGGCCGAAGGCAGCTGTGTTGGAAGCATCCTGGAAGAGGCCCTCATGTGGAAGAAGGAGGAGGGTTGGGGGGGCTGAGGGCCCCTTTTCTGGGGCTGACTCCCCCAGACCATTTGGCTTGCCAGAGAGAAAGGCTGCCCCTCAGCCACAGGGACTGCACTCCACCTCCCATGCTGTTTGTTTTTTGTTGTTGTTGATGGTTTTTAACAGTCCTGGAATTTTTTTGCAAAGTGGAACAGATTGTACAAAGGGAAAGATGATGGAGATCCAGTAGTACCAGGGAAAAAGGGTTGCTAACTTAAATTAGTTCAGCTATATTTAATGATTTGATTCTTTTATCAGGACAGCAAAAAGAATGGGGGATGATGTTTAACCATCTCTACAGGTGAAGAAAATTACCAAAAAAAAAAAAAAAGTATAAACAAACAGTTCTTGTATCATAGTGCTTTCTTACCTAAATGGAAAATGATGAAACAAGTGCTGATTTTAATCTACATGCCTGTAACTCTTCCAAGGAAACAGTTTCCTTGAAGGTGCAAATCCTACAGGACTAATCTGTGACAGTTTAGTGTTTTCTAGTTTTTGTTTTTGTTTTTGTTTGTTTTTATTTACATTTCTGCTTAATAAATAGACTTAGTTATGTTCACTGAATATGTTAAAAAACTGAACTGTATGCCCTTTGTCTTTTTAAACATTATTTAGGAAACTAGAGTGCCTGCCTTTCATATAACCCAAATTTCAACAGAAGTAGAAAAAAGTGGTGAATGTTGGAGCTGAGCATTGTTTAAAAAAAAAAAAAAAAAAAAAGCAACAATGTGTTCTTAATTCAGCCAGTTGCTTTTGTTTATCTCATTAGCTGATTATGACTTACCTGAAACACAAAAGGTCAGTACACAGTTAGACAGGCTGTGCTACATTATCAACATTAATAGCAGGCATCCTAATTTAGAAATATTGCACGTAATTACATGGTGAGTTAAGATACTTCTCCATTACAAATGTGTAAGAAACAAGCCTGTAGCTGTCACACAGGACTCCAACCAGAGTGGGATATGGGAGCAATTCCAAGAGCGATGAACCCCCAGTTGAGTCCCAGCCATGTGAGAAGATGAAACTTGGGTCCATAACATCTGCGCCCACACCACAGTCAATGGGATGGCAATTTTAGCAGTCAAGCAGTTTCGGAGATGTTTTATACCCTGATGGACCTCCCAGTGTGACAACTGAGGCTCCAGGGCATCAGGGAACACAGTACAGTGCATCAGTCTGCATCTCACATCACCATAATGACTGATGAGTATTACAGACAGCTCTGTTCACCTTTGAGGGCCATTACAGTTAACACTGCACAGCCATTGACATTTTAAAGCAAGACAAGGAAGCTCAGTTGCACTGCCTTTTGAGAACCTATCCCTACTCTCTTGCAGAGCCAAATTGTCTATACACTGTAAAGCCCCATGTTACATAACTTCTGAGTACTATGCATGCATTACGCTAGATAAACTTTAACTAGCTAATATAAAATTTGTCATAAGAGAAAATGTGTAACACAGTTCTGAGATATGAAAGCTCTTCTAAGTGAGCAATTTTGGAGGATGATTTTGCCTCTTAACAAAGCGTGTTGAAATAGTAATCAGCATACCACAATTAGAAACTGGCGTTGTTGTTAGGATGTGGAGAGCTATAAAAAGCAGAGTTAAACTGTCTTGTTTATTGGGCTTCTTTATCCTTCGTCAGGCTGATATGTGCTAAAAAGCATGAGTTTATTAAATAGAATTGCAATTACATACATGTTGTGTAGCCTAGCAGAATTTTACTAGTTTATATTTCATGTCATGCATTAAAGGAATATCAGAGGAATTATTGTAGGGAAAATATCAGTCATATTTAGTTCTCGGGTGCATTGGTTCCCCATTGAGCACAGGACTTACTGGACATCATCATTTTACAGTTGAAACATTCACACTATGAAATGTTTCCAGACTCAGCCTTAGCCCTAGCTGAATGTTCATTTTTTATCATCTCCTTTTTATTTATGATTCACCATATTTATTAAGATAAAAGCTTGCACTGCAGAAACAGACTGAAGTATACCCCCTACATTCAAACTGATCTCCAGATTACCAGCAAAATTGCTGCCTTTGTATACTTATAGGCTGACGTGATAACTGAAAATAACTTCCATTAGCACTATAAAAACTCCAGCTGATACCAAATGAATTTCATTTGATACCAGCAGAGAAAAATATTGGCTACTGAGATATTCTTTGTTCATGGTTATTTACAGTTAGCTAGAATCCATGTACTGTTCAGGATTCAGAAGTCTCCAGATGTTTTTCTTTACATCAGGTTCTTAAACATAAGTTTTTCACTCTAAGACTACCCAGCATTCATATATTTGTATGAAATTCCTCTTTCTTAATCTATATGCCTTCCATGTCTTTGACAAATATATATATATATATTCCTTGTAAACACCATATGTGATCTTGACTATTTTCTAGTTTGATTTTATCTTATTTCTACAGAGTTTGCTGAAAAGATTGCTCTGTAGATTCATAGAAGACAAGAGTAGCCAGTGCTGCAGGTTATGCAAAATGATTTTTTTCCTAGTATCTTGCCAAACCGTCATGCACATGCACAACCAGGGCAATTTCTAAAATAAGACCAGGATTCCATACAAATATTTAATATTATTATATCCCAAAGTGAAAAATCTTGTACACCATTTGCTGAAGGGTAAGTCACACAGATTGTGCTAGAGCATTTCAGGTGATCAGCAAAAGAGTGTATCTTGATGGGTAGTTTGAATGTTCTGATATTGTTGGGTAGTTCTATTTCTTCCAAAGCACAGGGAGAGCTTCATTTGTCACAAAAATAACACAGTGAAACAATGCTGCTTAGATCCAGCTGCAGATTGTTTTGAGTTTTTTGAGTTTATCCTTGGTATGCAATTACTGACTCAGGGGCTACCAAAAAGGAAAAGGAAAAAAAAAAAAAAAAAAAAAAAAAAACCACACACACAAACCAGAATTTAAAGCCATAGTTAAAATTTTTTGGTTATGTATTTCTTTATGCAAAAATAGGGTCATGAAAGGTGAGGTCAGTGGATTGTTTAAATGTAAGGTTTGTGTTTGCTGAATGGATTCTTTAAAAACATTTTAAAATAGATTTTTTAATAATTCAATCCATGCTTTTTGGTTTCTTTCTTAACTTCAAATATAAATAGAAACTGGATTCCTACAAAAACCCTTTACAAATTTTGTCTGTTGTGTTTCTGCAATTTTTATTTTCTATGTGTTCTCATGTTTTCCAAGTTTTATTTTATCTTAATGCTATATGTTTTCTATCAATAATTGGTAAAAAGTAGGGTTCAAATCTAATCAAATAATGTAAGTCTTCCTTAGAGAAGAAATCGACATTTTCAGATAGAAGCTTAACCCATGTAAATGTAGGTGTCAAGACATGGCGGGGTAAGGAGCCCTCTTGGTTTGTCTTTGCTGACTATAGCATGAGTCCAAATGATTAGATCTTAGTAGACACCTGATTTTTTTGTGGCTCCTGGTGGATAAGATAAATTCCCCATGTGACACAGTATGTTTCATTCTTTTTACCAATGGCCCAAGTGATACTAAAATTTATATCCTTTAAGCTTAGCTGCCCAAATGTAAACATGTCGTGAATGAGTATTTATGGAGGTCTGTGCTAGTTCCTTATGAGTTAGCTTTTCTATTTACAGATCCAGCAGATCCTAAATTGTGGCTTTCTTGTTGCTTCTTGTCTTTTTTATTAGACTTACTTTAATGAATGCTAGACACAAAGGGTTATTTATGTTACATTTAATCCCAGCTATGTGAAGTTCTGCTTCCCAAGTGTGTTCTCAAATGTTACTTCCTCTGAAATTAGCAGTTTGAATGTATTCTGATTTTCTGAAAATCAAGCCAGAAAATACGTCTGAAGACTTTATCTACAGGTCTCCAGGTCTGAGTAATCTTGTCCCTCCTTCTGGAGGCTCACTGAGGACACAGCAGAAGTTTTGTAGCATGGTTCTGGTCACCACAGGTGCTTTTCTACTGTGGAGGGCAAGTGTATGTCTCAGCAGCTGGCACCGTGCCTCTTGGCTGTCTGATTAGCCGCCTAGATAATATTGCAGTGCTGGAGTATGGAGCTAGCTTGGTTGCTGAAAGATTTCTTCATCATGTGACAGTGAGCTGTGCAAATATGCACTTAGATGACTAAAAGCTTTTGTGGTTCTATTTCTAACTTAGGTGTGCTGGGTGCTACTTGGTACTAAACAGCATAAGTAAAGACAAGTAGGACTATGTCCCCTGGTAGGCTTCTGTAAAAAGCATGGAAAGAAGAAGGTTTAGTTTCTATTTTCCTGGAAAAATATACTGAAACTAATTTTGTATGTGTATGTTCAGCAGTCTTTATTATTTTAGGAAAACATGATTGAGGTAAAACTGTAAACTCACACAACTATAATCAACATTTTTAACTCAGTATTTACAATTAGTACATGTAGAGAGCAGACAACTTCCCATCATCTTTGTTCAAATGGTCTCTGAAGGAATTTTGATTTTTTTTTTTAATATGTTTCCTTCATTGGGAGATTTTTCCACAATAGGTTGTTTTTTATTATTTTTTTTTTTTTTTTTTCCAGTGGATCTTATTATAAAATATTCATAGATATTTAAGTATTTGTGGTTTGGCTTTGTTTGGGGGTTATAGGATAAACGTTCCAGTATAAACTTGACCACCCAGAAACACAAATGAATTGCTTATGCCAAAGTCAGAAAATAAACAAATTCTACTTTTTCTTTACTTTTAGGAGTATTGTAAAGATTATTTCACCAGTCTCCATACTTCCCACTTAGAGGTACCAGGGTAAATACTTTCTCTGGGCCTTTCTAGTGAAACATCTACTGCATGCAGTTTTATTCTTCAGAAGGAATTGGATTTTTTTTTCACTCTTTCCTGAAAAACAAAACAGTAAAACAATGGAACAAATGAAAGTTAGCAGCTTGAATATATCCAATTTTTAGGATTGTTTCACTTGGTATCATTTACGAAATGAGTTGGTCAGTAGGCAAATCAGGAGAATCAGATACCCAGTAGAGCTCTACATACTAGATAGTCTATAATGTGCTTCCAAATAATGACAACCTGAGACTTTACAACCTATATCACTGTTAATTTTACTTCCATGGTGTTCAAAAAACTGGAGCCAGTGATGTTTTCTTCTTAGAGGCTTAACATATAAAAATGATAAAAAAAGAGAATAAATAAAGCACCAATATAGTTAGCTACAAGGAATAAAGAAATGGCTTTGAGATCAATGTGATAAGATCCAAAAAGTAGAATAGGACAGAACTGTCTTAGACTACAAAATAAAACAAGGAAGTTTATGTATATTGATCTACTTAGAATCACAAAGTGGGCTTGTAAAGGTGAAACAAGTCATCAGTTATAATTAAGGATGTATAATCTTTGGTTTACACATAAACGTAAATGTGGGAGGACTGCCATGATCAGGAAGATGGAATGAGATTCCTCTCTGTCAGTTATTTACTTCAGAGTCTGTCAATGTGCTGCCAAATCCTCTGCTTCAAGCCACATAATGACCTTCTAAGTACCTGGTATCAAGGTCCATTCAAGCTGACAACTGACGAATTTTCAAAAGTAATAAGAACAGAGAAGTAGGGGTGCATATTGTCTATAAGGTAGCTTAAGTTATACTTACTGTCAAAAAAAGTGTTTTCTTTCTATGGAAAAAAAAAAAAAAAAAAAAAAAAGAATATGAGACCTTTAAGCTCATATCAGATTGACATATTGGAAACATAATGCTGAAAGATTGCTTACCCTGCAGCTAAACCTGTGTTTTTAACAATAATGTTATACGCTGAAAAGTGACTGAATAAATGGCCCAATTTTTACTATATTATTTATTTGGATTTGTGAGCATATAAAAAGTGGGTAAGCTGTGTTTTGACATTTTAAACCCCCCACAAATCAAACTACAAAGAGAAAAACAGCAGCAAATACCATTATGTACCAGACAGTGTTAAGGAAGCAATCCTTATAAAAGATTATGGAGCATCTTACTTGCTGACTTTTCCAGCCTCAATCACTCTTTAAACTCAAAGTAATATTTGTGTCATGCTTGTTTCTTATGGACCAGAGTACACGCACAGTTTGTCCCCTTTCCTGCCTTCACTACTGTCTTTGCTGATACCAGCTGTATCATTACTTTCCATATTTTGCTGTCAAGAGTGCTAATGCTGGTTTTGCTCACTATTAAAATTCCATTCAGATCTTGCCAGACAAGCTGGCATCTTTCTAACTTGTGCAGCCACAGCAAGACAAACATTAGCAGGCCCAGCATGTGATGCCAGAAATTAGTTAATGATTCTGTTGAGGAATGGACATGCCTCGGGGAGCATGAGCTCCAGCTCACATGCTTTCTTCGCTTCTGCAGTGCAGAATATCAAAACATATCAGAGAATACCAACATATCACAGAATATCAACACATTCTTGGTTAACACAGAAAGGAAGTAGATATGGGCAGCCTGAAAAAGCCATGTTTCTGACCACCACTGCTCTCCAGAGGAGAACTATTTTCTCAGTTACAAAACCCCGCCAACATTCAAAGACAAATTCACAGCTGCCCGAGAAGAATAAAATTAAAATTAATTAAAATCTGACAGATTACCAACTTCCATTCTGGGTGTTCTTCATCTACCAGGAAAACAGAGATCTCTTAACCTTGTGCAGAGCAACATCTCCTTTCTAGGTTGTTCTTCAATCCAGATTTCTCCAGAAACACAGAGTATCAGTGTGGTGAGGAGATAGATCAGAGAAACAACCACCTGGCACCTGAAACTATTGTTTTATGCCTGTTAAAAAACTCAGATTAATCATCCTGGAAATTGTGATATCTAAACTCAAGAAACTAATGAATGATTCAGACAGAAAAAGATACAGGGCTACCAAGGCTGGATCTCTAGGTGGCCACTGAAGTAAACTAGTTTTGATGCCTGTTGGACATATGAAGTTGGCATGATGGGTGCACTCACTATTCTTAGGCATTTTAGGTATCTGTGTTACCTGAGATGAATACAATTCTGAAATTGTCCATCTCCAGGAATTTTAAAGAGAGAAAACTTGTTTACTCCACACCTTTTCCTTAGACAATAATATAATTTTAGCATGACCCCAGCCCTGCTAAATTAACAGTTCTAGCAAACCATTTAATTTACTCAGACAGTTAACAGGTATATTTGTTCTCATGCCAGGATTAAATTGTTATATCAATCCATGGAACAGGCATCTCTTGTACTTGCTTCTAGAAGCCTCTTGTTTTAATCTATTCACTTATTGATTGGTGGATGTTCGCAAGGGGCCTCTGAAGTCAATGAAAATTCAAATCAGCAGGCTTACATCAAGTCTCGCATAGCTGTGCCTTAAGCTGTCCACTTGCAATAAAACTTCAGTTATACATATCGTCTCCTTTCTACCACATCATTATTCTAGTGCTATTGAAATGCAAAAGACATTATTTAGCTGGTCAAAAAGTTTCTTATATCTATTCTTGTTTCTAGGAGCCTCCCATGTAAGGTAAGCTCTATAAAATGGTGAGTTCTATAACACACATATTGTTTTAATCTCATGCCCTTTACAATGGAACAGAGAAGAAAGATACAAATTATAAGTAATATCACAGGTCTATAGGATACATGTGTTTATTTAATATATTTGTGCACTGAAACTCCAGAATTATTTACTGAATTTCACTAAAAAATATTTCAAAAATAATTTTAGTACTTATTTGATTTTGCTTTCCTGCTTAGGAAAATTTCCTTAACTGTTGTGTGTGCCATGAAATCTGGACTGACACAGGGTTCAACAGCACTTCATCAGGATGGTGGTCCTGTGGGGATTCACAAAGCCCATTGTGTTTCCTGGAATTTTAAAGACAATTTGCAGTGTATGGGATTTTCCTAAAACTTTGATTGCCATTGTCTAAAATTTCATATAACCTAGGTATCCATTTTACCTCTCTGTCTTGCTGCTTTCACTTTGCTGGTTGTGTAGAGTTCTTTTGAGAAAATCTCCTCTCCACTTTACTCCTTTGCACATCTACCACTTACTGTCATTGGGGTCTTACTTTCATTGGGGTTCTGCTTTTCAGTCTTCCTTGAAGTATAGTCTTCCTCTGACATATTCCATATTCTACATGCTTATACCCTTCCCATCTCCTATTTTTGCCCTTTCCAAGCCACCAAATCTTTGCTTACAGCACAGTGTCCTCCTGAAACAGGAAATTTGTCCAGTAATGTAACTGATGTAACTGTAAAATCTGAAATTGTCTAGTTTAAAACATAATCAGCTCACCACCTCTCTCCATCACTTTCTCCATATGTAGTCTAATTTCCCCTGAACACAAATAACCTGGATCCTTATGGAACAATATGGTCTCTATATTACTTGGGAAGTCCCTGACTGCAGTCACACAACAGTTGCTGCACTCAGATAGACAGGCAACATAATGCTTGTGTCCTTTGTTGATGCAACAGAGAAAAAGAACATGAGTTTCCACAGTCTGCTTACTTTTGGTGCCTGACTTAGGTGTGTTGCAGCAGGAGCTGAGGGGGATACTCTCATAAAGCTATATATATATAATTACATATCTCATAATATGTAGATAGCATATATTATACCTATTTATTATATTATATTATATTTATATATTAAAGAGTGACCCTTTGCAGCAATGGCCGCAAAGGGGCACTCCCTCATCTGAACTTTCCTTGGGCCATTTTATAGTTCTTTTTTGAGTTTCTCTCACTCTGATTGACTGCTCCCACACCTAGACCCCTGCACAAGATGTAGGAGCTGTTCTGACATAGGTTAAGCTAGATCTGAATGCATCCAGCTTTTCATGGTTCTGCAGGAATTTAAGCAAGTGCCTGCCCAAAAGCAGAAGATACATAGCTTTAGAAAATGGGAGATGTTACCCATCTCCCAGAAACAGCCATTTCAGGACTACTGTACACAGTTAATAATAAGCACCAGAGGGAATTTCAGGTTAAGTAGGAAGGTATCTAGAGAGATGAGCTACTTAAAAGAGTCAAGCAGTCCTGCAAAATGAAGGAACCGGGTTGCTGTGTCACCCTAGGGTAGGTTTTAATCACTACTAGTGAGTGCTGTTTCCTCCGAGGCTGAAAATGCCTAGATAGGATTCTATTCATGTCTGCCTCTCACTTCAGACAGGAATGTATCTGTCTATCTTTTTCAAACATGGGGCAGGTCCTGGCCCCTTGACTTTCTACTGATTGCTGCAAATCTTCTGTGATACAAGGTAGAGTCTGGTACTGAGAGGGAAAATAGACTTTTTTTTTTTTAGTTATTGTGGTTGGGGGAGTTGTTTGTTTTGTTTGTTTGATTTGTTTGTTTTTATTGTGTTTTCTTTTGTTTGCTTTTTTGGAGGAAGAGGGGCTACATTGCTAGTAGACAGAAAACATTGTTTTCCAAAAAACTCTTTGTCACAGACCCAGCCGTGGTCATTGGACACATCTGCAACACGTCATAAACGATTCTTTAATCCTAGCATATTAATGTGAAAATAATGTCTTGAATAGCTGGGAAAAATAAATAAATAAATAAATAAAAGTGTTTACTTTGCAATGTCAGGATATTAACCTATGGAGCTGCCTGACTTATCTGACTACAATTCCAGAAATTGTACATGGCCCCAAATGTTGCAGAAATAGGATCTGCAAGCTAGTGACAGAATAATTAGAGTCTAGATGTCATAGAAAACCAATTTTTTTTTCTTTCCATGCAGTTCCTTTTTTCTTTGTTCATTAGTTGCTTTTGTTTCTAAGTCGGGAAAAGGCTAATTTTCTCTAATAAAAGCACATTAGCATTGTGGGATATACAACAGTGCAGCACCCTGGCACTGCTACAGCACGACGCCAAATGAAGCCACTATGGAATTAACTTTTTCCATATAGAAAGAAGCATACATTTTCTGCTCACTGTCCTACACCCAAAATTCACATAGGGAGAGTAGGCACTTCTCACCATGTGGAAACTGTTAAGAGGATTTGAAAACAAATGTTTTTAATTGAAATTGTCATTGCTGAGCCAGACTGCTGTCTGGGGTATCTTGCTGAAAAGTGACAGCAGCAGCAGGGAAACAATGTAAGAGATTGTAAAACCAGTTTCCATTCTGCACTAATTCAGGGACCGCATATGGGATGCTTTCATGTTGTTTATTTTAAGAACTATCACCGAAGGTGGAAAGACCCTTGATAGTGCAAATTGTGAGCCGGGGAGGAGGCACAGCCTGGGTTGAACACTGGAGGTCTGCTCCCCTCTGCCACCGACCTGCTGTGCAACCTTGTGCCATTCACATCATTTTCAGTGCCTGTATATCCTCTCTAATTCTGTGATTGTTCTGCTTCTTCACACTGCTATTTCACTGGGGACAGGGATGATCTTTTTTAATACTTCTTTAAGTGTCACCACAATAACACTGCAATCAGCACTGTGAACAGTAACGAATAATAGTTTACACTGGTGGATAGGCTGTGGAAGGTCTTACTTCCCTCCGTTTCAGCTCTCCAAGCCCATGGCAAATGGCCTCAAGTTGCACCAGGGGAGGGTCAGGTTGGAAATGAGGACACATTTCTTCTCAGAAAGAGCAGTCAGGCATTGGGACTGGTTGCCCAGGGAGGTGGTGGAGTCACCATCCCTGGGGGTGTTCAAGGAAAGGTTGGATGTGGTGCTTAGGGACATGGGTTAGTGGGTGACATTGGTGGGTGACAACCATCCCCCTATGATGGTTGGACCAGATGATCTTGGAGGTCTTTTCCAACCTTAATGATTCTGTTATTCTATGAAAGAACCCAACAGAGACTCATCAATCCTGAAACAATTACTTGTAAATATTAATGCTTCTTTAATTTTTATCCAGAAATTTCTTCTATGTCTGCTCTTTTTTACTCTGTTAAGACCTGAAAGTCTGAGTACGTAAATTTAGCTTGCATGGATCTGCACATTGTGAATGTGTGCGATTGCCTAGCACACATATTAGCAAAGTGCATTTCCGGTGGGTCAGTACCAAGGCAGAGCATCAAGCTTCCCTATTCATCTTGCTCAGCAAAGATCAGAGCTTTGACATGTTTCACCTCTGATTCTCACAGGAATATGTACGGACAGGCTGTGTTCTGTAAGAACAGGTATCTAGAGCTGATCCTGGCATCTAGATGAGAGGTGATTCATGTGTACATGCTCTCCAGCACTTCCCTCTCAGCTCCCACTTCAGCCTTGAAAGCACCCACAAAAAGCAATGTCATCTGGTTTCCTTCTGCTTTCACAGAAATTTACACAGCAAAGGGTGAAGGGTGTGAATCCCAGGACTAGGATCATTTTTATTTTGTCAGCTTTTATGAATGAGACAGGAGGCAGGGAAAACAAGGCTAAGACAAACCGATCTCTCTGAACTCAGAAGATAGAGCATTGCCAATTCTGTCTAAATGGTCTCAGTTACATGAATAAACCCGATAATGTATTCAGACAGGCCAAAACTATCTGCAAAAAGCTTCTACATTGGTTCACAGCATGAACGTACTGCAAGCAGGCCTTTTGGGTTTCAGACAAAGTGGAACTGAAACCAAAGAATTAGCGCAATTTTACATTCCAGTTCAAAGAAGTATGTAACACTCGCACTACCATCGAATCCATAAATAGCCTTACTCCTTCTGTTCTTGAAATATTAAATCCTTTTTGATAGCATCCTTTGGATTCCTGGTTTAAACACCGAATGAGCAAATTAAGTTTGCATGTGTAAATTAATACCCATGTGAGGTGCCTCTTCATTTTGTGCATTTGAATCTTCGATACAGAAAAGAAAACACTTCAGGTGCACAGCATTCTGTAGACTATTCTGGACTCATGCACTTACAGCAAGGAGCCAAATGCTGCGTTTTTCTCCTGGGATCTGGAAACACATTTCTGTGCCTTGCTCTGGGTGTGCACTGTGGGCATGTTCCATGCTGCAGGTTGCAACCAAAACCTGAGTGAACTCTCCTGTCCCTCTGTCCTGTTTCTACAGGAAGGGAAGCTGGCCCCCTTAAAATGGAAAGGGTCATGTACAGCTTTCCCAGTGCAAATGTCTGGGGAGAGAAAGACATGGTGCAGCTTACGCTTGCTCTGCTGTTTAAACATACCCAGGGCTGTTCAGCACTGCCCCCCCATAGGGGACTGGACTTGATTCCCCAAGCAACTTCTTCTGTCCTTGCCCCTTGGGTCACATTTTAAGCACATATCCTGCTGCCTTCTGAGGATGCTTCCAATTCTAATTCAGAAGTCATCTCCCTTTGGCACAGATTTGTGTCTCCACACTTTTGTGATGGAAAATTATGAGCTGAAATAAATAATCATGAGCCTGTAGTAGCAGAAAGAATGATGTACCCTAAAGGAAGGAATCCTCAGCAATTTCAGTTGTCTGCATAATTAATTTTTTTGTATCCCTCATTTGGAGTCTCTGTCACACTTTGCAAATCCACACCAGGGCATTGCAGCTATTGCTTTAGGGCACAAGACATTTATATTCTCTGAGTCCCATTTTGGAAGCCTCATTCCCACTGAGTAGATATTATACATTCCGGGAATCTCACTGATACGAAAATGACTAACCCTGTGAGTGCAACTCACATCATCAATAAGCTACGTGACCTACTAGATAAATTAGTATTGCTTTGCAAATGCAATGCAAAGTAATGCAAAGGCTGTGTATTATTTTGCAGAAGGAATGGGTCTAATCCCCCAATACCCTTGCCTTCCTGATGTCGAGGGGGTTGTTAAATCTTTTTTTTTCTTCTTCTTCTTCTTTTTTTTTTTTT
>CM021765.1:149472340-149484072 GCA_011076525.1 Nettapus auritus
ATGAACTTGTTGGGGAGTGGTAAGCAAGAGCCTGAGTACAAGAAGCTGGACTGAGTAATCATAGGACAAGTAAATGCCAAGTAGATATCAACTTCACATACTACATCTCATTCTGCCAGCTCGTAATCCTGCTGTTAATATTAATTATAGAATCATAGAGTGATTCGGGTTGGAAGGAATCTTAAATACCATCCAGTTCCAACCCCTTCCATGGGCACTGACACCTCCCACTAGACCAGGTTGCCCCAAAACTCATCAAACCTGGCCTTGAACACCTCCAGGGATGGGGCATCCAGAGCTTCTGTGGGCAACCCTTATAGTGAAGAATTTCCTCCTAACATTTAATCTGAATCTCCCCACTTTTCATTTTAAAAAGTCCCCCTTTTTACTATTTCTACCTGCCCATGTAAAAAGTCCCTCTCCATCTTTTTTATAAGCCCCCTTTAATTACTGAAAGGTTGCAAAGTTACCAGCCATGAAATACTAAGCCTGCCATGGAAATGGTTGTTTTTAATGTATGTCATTAAATGTCAGTCAAATTCAGACTCAAATCTAAAGACATATTTCGGCTCTTCCCCCTGCTTCCACAAGTTTCTGTAGTATCTTAATTATTCAGGCATTATGCTATCCCCTACTCTCTAACTAAAAATGCAGAGATCATAGGCTGACATTTTTTCATTTCAGAAATAGCTCAAATTACTTTGAACTTTATTTTCTATGACCTAAATGACTTTGTTTGTGAGTTCGTATCTATAAAATCTGTCATTTTTGCCATGACTGTCATATGAAATCTTTCATCTTTTTCCATAGTGTCTGTTCTACATAGAGCATGAAGAAATTCCTTTTGTTTTAACTTGTTTTGTATTGTTGCTTTTGTTTTTTAGAGACTAGACATACAATGTGCATTTGGGCCTGGCAATCAGTGCTCTTGTTACTCTTCCTCAGAAACAAGTTTTATTAACCTGGAGTTTCCTCTGGATTTAATTTTAGTTCCTGTAAAGCTGCTTCTGTATCATGCCTCCTTTTAGACTGACTGCGCTGAACACAGCTTCCATTTCATATGCATTACCCTCTACTACAGCTCAGACTTATTTAAACAACACAACGAAATCACTGCCTCTACCTCTCTTCCCCTGAGATGACATTCTCTTCCATAATTATGAATAATCCCCCTAAGATGGCTGATGTGATTGGGTTAGCAACTGAACTGTCTGAGGGAAGGTAGCTTGGATCAATTAAAAAAAAAATAATAGCTTAATAGATTTCAAGGCCACGGGGGTTTCTGTGATTGTATGGGTTAAATTCCTACAAAACAGTAAGGTAATTCCTGGCCAAGTTAAATAATATATTTTTGAAAGGGAGACAGTTCTGAATGAAATATATGTCCCTTGGTAACTTGCTCCAGTGATTAATTACCTTTGCTATACAAAACTGCCTACCCACCCTTAAAATGCCATGCTCCAGTATCAGGTGGTTCCATCCTCAGGGGGTGTTCAAAGACTGCTCTCAGCTCAGCTCAAAACCTTTTTTTGTTTGTTTTTCTTTTGTTTTGTTTTGTTTTGACAGGCTAAAAGGGTTGCTTCCGTATGAGCCTTATAGCAGAGAATATTTTCCATACACATACTCAATCCTTTCTAAAATCTCTTTCGATTTCTAAAACAATCCTTTCTAAATTTTCTCCAGCTTTTGTCATATCTCTTTTTTTTTTTTTTTTTTCTTTAATTCTGAAGCCTGGCAGTAGCATGGGGCACAATATTCTGCAAATGATCCCATTAGTGCTGTATGGGGAGGCAATACAACCTCCCACTCCTGCCTGACATCCTGCTGTTTATACCTCCTTGCATCTCATCTGCATTCTCAGCCAGCGCATCTCAGTGGGAGCTCGTGTTCAGTTTGTTAACCAATGGGACTGCCCCAAAAACTTAAACGTAACTTCTTTCCAGTAGAAAATTTTAAGGCTGCTTTCCCTGCTTTCTGTCATGCTCCAACACACACACATATATAAAAGACCCAACAGATAAAATGCTTCAATTAAGATTTGCTGCTACAATGCCCCTTGGGTACAACAGCTTGCTTTCTCTGTTGTCTCCTCAGTGGGTCAGGCTTCCCAGCCAGGCTGAGAGCTGAGGAACAGAGATAAAAGCAGTGGCAGGAACTGGAGCAGCGAAGAACAGAACCTCCCCACCAGCATGGTGCCAGTGCTGTGCTTCTCGGCCACACAGCATGTCCCGGTGCCACGAGGAAATGCAGTGGCACAACACGGTGCTTTTGGACCTGGCTTACAGAGTGGCATGGCAGCATAAGTCACTCAAAACCTAAACACCACGATACTCTACAAATAGGTCTGAAAACTGGTGTTTTCCATTTAAAATAGCTGCATATCTCATTGTCCAGAGACAGACATCCCACAGAAACCTGCTGCTTTTCATGAGCAGGTCTACCACCATGCCCTTGGTCCTCTTCAAAGCCTCCATAGCACAGATGACAATGCCCTCCTTCTCCATCTACCAGGAACTCATGACCCTTCTGGGGCAAGGCAACACGCTGTGAAATCAGTGTTTGAAAGGGGTGCAGGCACTGTCAGACTGGCCCAGCGTGGTCTCTGCACCTGACCCTTCCAGCTGTCTCTGCACAGGGAGAGTGCACAGAGGGACACTGACCCTCCCTCCTTGGCTGCCCCTTCAGACTATGCCTCACGCTCTTCATATAGGGGACTGTATTTATCTTTGAAAACCTCAAGACCTACACAGGCAGCTAATAGTCCCTCCTGTCAAGGTTTCTGGTCCATATTTCAAAGACTTACCTTTGCTCTCCTGTAGAAGTCTCTCCTCTGACAGAAATGCCTCTACGGGGATATCTGAAGGCTCTCAGTTTCAACTCTCTACTTGATCAATTTCTCTCATTCCCATTTGCTTTATTTGAGCTGAGCTAACATTTTTATCCCAATGTGGTCACTTCAAAATTAAATGGCTGTTTATTCTTTGTTTCTCTTGCTTTTATCTGCATCCTTTCTTCACAGCTCTTTTTGTCTTTGAAAGTAAATATATGTGTTTTCATGTCCAGTACAAGTTATGAAAGCAGACATTGGTTCATGTTGAGTCAGCCATGCCGCACTGATTCAGTGTTAGTGTTTTTTAAACTTAAAATAATCTTATAATAATATTGTGCTTATTATAAGGCATCTTTTTGATTGCCGTATTCTGAAGTTTATGATATGGGAAGTTATCTTTCAGGAACACATGGTAGTTCAGTAGTTTCAGATAAAACTGCCCTGATTATGTTCCTCTCTTGGTATAACTTGTCAGGATTTGATCTCTCTCTTTGTTTTGTATTTTTGTTTATAGTATACTTTTACATATTACTAATAAAAGAGATGTATTAAAAGAAAAAAAAAAAAAAAGAAAAAAAAAAGAAAAAAAGAGAGAGAGAGAGAGAAGTCAGAACCAGGCAATTATTTCTGTCTCAAACAACTGAATTGCACTTAAGGTTCATACTGTTATGACTGCTTCATGAGGTTTTGAAAAATCAAAACTATAGCCAAGACAGACTGACTGCTGCAGAATATTGAAGAATGAACAAGGTTGGTAGAAATAAGCTTGGACTCTACAACTTAGGAGTTTTTGATTCCCTTCCCCTGCCATTAGCTTTCACACATAGCCTGTCTCTAATCTCCCAACACTTCTCATGATTGTGTCTCCAAAGGATTGATTCCAGTAGAAGAGTTAAGACATTTACTTCTCATTCACTCCTTCAATGAAATGGGAAGGGGGCTCTTCAGCCAAGACCTCATATAGCTACTCTTCCTAGAGGGAAAATAGAAGAGGATGTGTGGACACCAGGTGTGTAAAAAGACGGTAAAATGGTGATTTTTCACTGAACACAAGCTATTTTTTAAAAAGCTAGCTGAATTTTCTCATTAAGTAGCTCTGGTCCCTAATGCATTGCAAGGATAATGAGGGCCTAACATAATAAAGCAAGAACTGTGAAATCAGAACACCAAATTTTGTACTGCTATAGAACCCTCTTAATCTGACCTGATGTAAGGCATTATTAACTGGTTGGGAATCCAGCTCAGAAGATGAAGATCAGGAAGAATTTCTTCATTTAAAGCTGTAACAGGAGGCTGCATAACTGTAGCATTTTGAACAACCTCTAATTTCATAATTAAAGTTTAAGGGCAGACAAAATAAAGAGAATTACATCAATCAACAACCACTAATGGACACTAGCAAGTCCTCCACTTCAGTGAAGTTATGACTTCACAAAGATTAATTGTGTTGCATGGCAGAGGGTTACACTGCGTAATTATTGGAAATATTGCCTGATGATAGTGAATGCAAAAAGACCAGAAGGTTGTTTTTTACACAGAACTTGGAAGGCAACTGTAGCAGAAGGGTCAAGAGAGGTGCTCTTTCCCTTCTACTCAGTATTGGTGAAGCCACACCTGGAGTACCATGAACAGTTCTGGGCCCCTCAGTACACAGCAGGCATGGACATGTTGGAAAGAGTCCAATGGAGAGCCACCAAGATCAGCAATTATTACAGCAGCTCTCCTATGAGGAGAGGCTGAGAGAGCTGGGACTGCTCAGCCTGGAGAAGAGGAGGCTCAGGGAGGAACCTCATAAATATGCATAAATACCTAAAGGGAGGGGATGAAGAAGATGGAGCCAGGCTCTTTTCAGTGGTACCCAATGCCAGGACAAAAGGCAGTGGACACAAACTAGAACACAGGAGGTTTCCTCTGAACATCAGGAAGCATTTCTGTACCATGCACAGGTTGCCCAGAGAAGTTGTGGAGACTCCATCTTCGGAGATCTTTAAAAACAATGTGGACATGGTCCTGGGCACCCTGCTCTGGGTGTCCCTGCTTGAGCAGGGAGTTGGACCAGATGGCCTCCAGAGGTCCCTCCCAACTTTAGCCATCCTGTGATTCAGTGAAAAAAGGCACGAGAGTCTCCTGAGCACCACCAGAGATCTCAGGACAGATCCTCCAGAGTACTGGATGTCTAAGTTCATGCAGTGGATTGCGTCCACCCTCAACTGGGCCAGAGAAGTTCCGAGAGCCATTCGGCATCACTTGCAAGGATTAGCCCACTCGTGCGTTGGATCACTCAGGCTGTGTTGACTAGGCACATGATTTAGTTGCTTATACTTAGGCTTCAGGTTTTATTTTTAGGTATTGTGGGGTATCCTGTTTGTCACAGAGCAGACTCTAAGGATGGATTAAGTCATGGGACACACCTGGTATGTACAGAGAAATATCTTGGATACTCTGTGGCCTCTCAGAAAGCACCGATCATCTACACAAACATAACTGATCTCCTAGATATCCATCAATCACAGCAGGAGCTAGTACTCACAGCTCACATGTAAAGTGTGATGTATAAGCACACAAATACAGATGGCTTTATCACTGAGGTGAATCCCATCCCTGCTGACCCAGTAATCTTAATTTTTCATAACCAAAATACACTCAGTGCAAAAGATTTGTGTTCACTGGCTTTTTCTTATTTGTTAGGGATATTTAGATTCAGCATACTCATGAAGTTGCTTGTAGCTCCCTGTGTTTTGTCCTCTGTCCTCTGGTTCCCATGCTCCATCAGTTACTTCAGTCTCTTCCCTTCTTCATCTTCCACATCTTTTATCCACCCCTCTTTATGCACAGAATGGCATTCCTCCTTCAGTCCTAAATCCTGTCACAATCTTTGGAAATTATCAAAGCCACTTGATCTCTGCAAGGTAACAACGCACCCTACCAAGGAGCACCAGAGAGATCAACTACTGTCTGAAGTCCATGTTTTTTTTCCAGCTGGGTGATACAGGTCTGAGGAACTCCTTCAGCCTTAGTCCAGGCTAAGCACAGGTCAAATGCTCTCTCACTAAACAAGATGCCATACAAGAGAAAGAGTAGCAGCCTTGATTTTGAAGAATGATATCCCAGCATTATCCCAACTCAAGGTGAAGAATCCTTCCCTGATGCACCTCAGCTTCCACAGAAAGGAAACAAATATCTGTGCATGGGAAAGCAAATACACTGTTCTCCAAGACAGCAGTAGGCCAGGATGCTGGGTGCAGAGTTGTACTCCCAGTTGGTAATCTAGATTCAGACGGTGTCTCCTGAATCTTTGGAATGTGTCTGATTTTTAATCCCTGAGATGAAAAGCTCATGTGGGTGGAGAACACTTCGCATGCTGCACTGCACAGAGCAAGCTGTCAGTACTGAGTAAATAATACATAACAAGTTTTATAACTAGGGCTTAAAGTGTATAACTGTTCTCTCATGGCAGCTGCATATTTGCTTACTGGGGGAGCTGAATGACATTGGAATGTATGCATCTAAGCAGGCAGCTAGTCAGGCTAGGGAATTGTCATTCTTCTGATTCCAGCATCTGATCTGTGACTCAGGAGTAATGTTAGGTTCCAGCTCCAAGCAAATCAGAACAGAGACTTAGATTTGCTTCTATGGGGTGGACTTCAAAGGGTGTAGGAGAAGCTGCTTTTCTTGGCCTTTACCAACTCTGAATACCTGAATGTGCATTTACAGCGTTGTCCGTGGGGCAGCCGCATCCCTTTACCAGGTACATCTGGTATGGGGAGGTGAGAGGGAATTGGCTGTCCCTGAATCCACCTCTCCGAAAATAAAAAATAAAGCTAATGTCTTATATGAAGGGTAATATGTGCATGTTGAACCAGTTTTCATTTCTCATTTGCAGTTCTTAGTGATATTATCCATGATGTTTTCATTCCAACTGGAGAAACTAGACAGAGTCAAATAGTTTGCCTGGATTTGTTTGTTTTTAAAGTGAAAGGCTTTTTTTCTTTCTTTCTATTTCTTTTTTTTTCCATAGGAATGCAGACTTGGAAGCAACCCACACCATCAGATCCTGTTCCCTGCTACCTCTTTCAATCATGTCACTTTATCTCTTTCATCAGCTGATCATGCTCTATCTTGAATCTACTTATGTCTCCTGCAGTCCCAGTTCCTACTGGGAGGCCATTCCAGAGTCCCATTCTTTCTCTGGTTAGAATTCTGTTAATTTACAGATTATGTGCAGTGCTAGCCTGTTTATACAACTTAGTTCTGCTGTCTGCCTTGTCTTCTGCCTTACAGAGTCCTGCTTCCCTGAGGTGTTTTGAGGAAGCAATCAGTCTCTGTTTCACTTGGCTAAACAAGCTGAGCCTGTGTTTCTTTCTACCTCATCTTCAGCAAAATAACTTCCAACCAAAATAAAATAAAATAAAATAAAATAAAAATAAAAATAAAAATAAAAAGAAGAAGAAGAAGAAGAAATCCAAGCAACTCTGCTCCATAACTTTTGGGAATTCGTACTTGATTTGTACTTGGGAAGGAAAGCCATCTTTGTAGAAAAAGACCATGCCATAAGGTGACATTTTCACTTGCTTCTCCATGGGAGGGACATAGATCGCCTGAAAATGTCGTGAAAATGGGTGTTTGCAAGTGTGCAGAACAGCCAGGGTGCAGGTCTTTGCCATGCATTTGTCACTGCTCTTTCTACCCTTTCCCTCTGTGGGGCTATTCTCATTTTGACTCTTTCAGATCCTTATCTGTCTAGAAGTGCCCCCTGCATTTGGGGTAGCTGTGAGGATGGCTCCATGCATAAATCAGTATTCCCATAGATAATCTCAACACTTACACCAAACCAGGTCTCTCTGCCTAAAGCACAGAGATTAGGGTCCCTCTGCTCCTCACAGCACAAAGGTTTATATTCTGCCTGTCCTTTGCATGAGGCTGTGAAATGAACAGGCTTTTGCTTGTACCCTCTCCTTCTGCATGTAAACCAGTGGGAGCATTTGTGGCTCTTAGCACATGACTGTACTCACATGGAGTGCAGGCACAGCAAGATGAACTCTTCTGCCACAGATATTAACCTTGCATTCTTCAACATGAAATAACACCTCTGGATTTCATGTTCATCATAAGGACATGACAGCCAAAGCTTCCCCCTCCAAGAAAAATACAATAATGATTTCTTTCAGAATGTTCTTTTTAAAAGGTTGTCACTGATATGATCAAACCATAGGAGGTTGTTAAAAATATGACACTCCACACACTTCAGCCTACACAATGTTTTCAACAATTCATGTTTGAATTGGGAAGTTATTTCTGCAATACTCATCATTATCTGTCCATATCTGAACAGGTTTATTTTACATCCTTACCTTGCAGTCTTTAGGTCTGTGTTTCACTTCTCTTGCAATTAAATATTTCTCTTTTTGTTGTTGTTGTTGTTGTTGTTTGTTTTTGTTTGGGGTTTGGTTAGTTAGTTTGTTTGTTTGTTTACCAAGCAGGTACACTGCAACTGCTAGTAAAAAATAAAAATAAAAAATAATAATAAAAAAATTCACTTACTCCTATGTGATAAAAATTCACACTAAAGCCACAGATGTAGCAGAGTGAGAATTACTGTAGCAGCAGGAGCTGAAGATAAAAGAGGATTACATACGATGAAATGTAGTAATTGACTAGAAGTCACTGAAAAATACCAGATGGATGTCACTATTCAACACAGCTCTAATATGCCTGTAGACTTTATTGAGCTTCACTTGAGCTTTGCTTTTAGTATTTTTCTGAGTGTAATTGAGGTTTATTGATACACTATTATGGGCCAGTTTATATGTGACCATAAAAAAATACAGTTTGAGGCCCATGTATATCCAGGAATACTGCGCTACACTGTGTAGCTGAAGACAGTCACATTAATGACTGCAATAAGATAAATTCCTGTTTCTTCCATTAGCCCTCTGCGTAGAGTATGAACAGTAAATGCTTCATGCAGCATTTAAATTGCATGCAGCATTTTCAGAGAGGGATTGTGGCATAAAAGATCAGGCATGCTATTTCAGATACTGCCAAAAGAAGCTTATACAGGATTTTGATTGTGGTTTTGTGTAAAAAGAAAACAAATCTGCATACTGTAATGACTTGCCAGAGCCAGTTCAGAGCTCTGCTTAGTTATCAAGAATTTATTTTTCTATTTATTTTAGCACTGAGGGCACAGGAGGAAGGAAATGTTTGAATTTTGGCCTGCTTTATCTCTTTCTACCTGGCAGGAGTTGAAATAAATGGAAAAGAGGGAGAGCCAGCTCTCCTGTTTAAAGCCGGCAGGTTTCAACTCTTCTGACTGACTTAGAGGGTGCTGCTACTCTTCCTGGCTGGTTGGCAAGAGGGTGCCTCAGTGGCCAGGAATTTGCTATGAGCAGGATTATTTGGTACTTAATCCCAAAGTTTCTGCATTCCTGGCAAAGGATTAGAGCATCACACCTGGGATGACAAGGTGTCCCATCTGAGAAATCCACTGTAGCAGAATTTTCATGATGGATTGAAACTTGTTTCTTCTGGGCAGGTGAAAGCAGCTCTGAAAACCCCACCTGCCTTTCTGCAATCCTCCACCACAGGGTGAGCTGCTATTTTGCCTTCTCTCTCACAAAAAAAAAAAAAAAAAAAAAAAAAAAAAAAAAAAAAAAAAAAAAAAATGACGAGCTTAGGAGAGTGGAGTACCTAAAAAGGGGGTTTGCACAGACCTGAAATTTGGCTATGGAGGCAGCCTGAAATTGGAGCAGACCCTGACAAGGCACCTCCAAAATATCAAAACATGGAAATGTCCCAGATGTTGGTCACTGGCTGAGCCAGGAGCTCAGTCCAAGCTCTGGTCAGAGGAAAGGCAGATCTTGCAAATACCTGGGTGTGCTGCTTTGAGGACTGGTCTGAAGTCAAAGAGAGGACAGGAGCCCAGAAACCTGAGTGTAGGGATGCCAGACCAGGTAGGTATGGCTGACCAGCCAGGGGTGAGCCCCTTCTTCTGCTCTGGTGGATCAGCTCTGATCCCTGTCCAGAGAGTAAGCTCCTCCACTGCGTCACCTCCCCTGGGAATGCACTCTCCTTCTCATCCTCATCTTCTTCTTCTTCATCTTGATCTTAATCTTAATCTTCATCTATCTTCCATTCTTCTATTATCTGTTGCTTTTCCAGCTTCTCCACCTGTGGCCTTTTGCATCAGCATTACAATGCCAGATCAGAGGCATACAAGTTTAAAGAGTGAAATCTGGGGGTGCCAGCGCTCCACCCTGCAGCCAAGCAGCTGTCCCTGAGCCAGCTGATGGCACCAGCAGGCTTGTAGAGGGGCCAAGGATGCAGGGCAGGCAGCTTCAAGCATCTGCTGCCCGCCATCTGGGGAGCAGCACTGCAGCATCAGCATTGCTGGACATGTCAGCAAACCCTCCCAGAGCTGCAAATGCTCATCTCCTTCTTCCCACAATTAATTCCTCTAAACTACCAAATCAGCATCACTCACCAGCTCTCCCTTCCTGACAAAGAGGTTTGCACACCCGCCCTGCCTCCACCCAGCTTTAATCCAAAATGCAAGGAAGGCACTTTGCACCCCTTGCAATCTGCTTCAAATGTTTTTTCATAACGTGTCCATACAAACTGTGCTTCAATTTCACAACATTGTGTTGACCATTTTACTTGCATGGGAAAGCAAGCACAGTTGCTTCAGTTTGATTTTCTCATATCTTCTTTTATCCTTAGTAAAGGCTCTTCCTCAGTTTTAACCCTGACCAGGTTAATGTTGGAGAGCCGAGCAACATAGCACCACTCTGCCATGTACAAAATCACACATGCCCTTGTTTTTCCTTCACACCTTCACAGGCACCTCCATTTCTTACAATTTCTGGTCAGTTTTGTTTCTCTTTCTCCTCTACATCTGGTCAGGAAGGTCACTTTGTAAATGTCAAAAACTATTATAATATCTGACTTAACTACTCTGATGAGTCCTAACCCTGACCATGTCATTGAGCAAACCAGGGTGCACTCTGGCATCTACTAGAGATACTTCTGCACAAAACATGATCAGAAATGCCCTTACACAAATTGGCAAAAAAAGGAACTTACAAGTAAGTGACTTCAAATACCATTTTCAAATGATTTTTAGCAGATCAAAAATGAATTTTGGTGACAATAAATGTATAGAAAAGCTTAGTTGAGTGAAATAAAAAATACTGATTCTGTTTGAAGAAACAAGCTTGTATGAAATTAAATAAGGTCAAGTTCTAAACAAATAATATTTAACATACATAAAACCAAATAGTCATCTTAATAAAATAGGAAAATAAGTTTTTATATTAGCTGGATCTTATTTTGTGAGGTATATTTTAAGAAAATTGCTCGGTGATAGCAAAACTTCACGAAGTTGCTTGATGGTATAGGAAATACACCATAGCTTTAGAGGGGACACACCTACTTGCAGAAAAACTGTGATGCAATTCACCTTTGTTTTATACAATTTTTCTATTCCACAAAATGCTATTTCTACAGTATATTTTCCCCCTGAACAAACATTGGCCTCGTCTTTTGGTCTCTAGGATCTACATCTTAAGACATAAAATTATTTTCTTATTGTTCCTCTAACTTCAGTTTGCTGTTTGACAGAACACCTGTTGCCTACGTATTTAGGAAAGCACCACTTATATTACCAGTAATAAATAAAAAGTTGTTGCAGGAACAGATAATACATAGATTAAATGCATAGTTCAGCATTTGAAGATGGAACTGTAAAGGCCAGCAACCTGTCACTTTGGTATTTGCTGACATTCATCTAGAACCTGATTTAAATATGTTTGGCTGTTTGCTTCAGTATAATGCCACTGCCTTCCTCCAGAAGGATGCATTATATTAAAAAAAAAAAAAAAAAAAAAAAAAAAAAAAAAAAAAA
>CM021765.1:149484172-149515985 GCA_011076525.1 Nettapus auritus
AAAAAAAAAAAAAAAAAAAAAAAAAAAAAAAAAAAAAAAAAAAAGTTATAGAAATAGAGCATAACAGAAAATGTTTGGATCTAATATGCAACTCCATTGCAAATGTCAAATTACATGCAGTAGAAAGCCATGTAAAGAAGAAGTTATATGAATCCTAGCACAGGAACAGCTCTTTGAAAAGGAAAAAGAGCAGAACTAAAGCAGTTTGAATATGTCAGGTGTTTGAATATGTCAGATGTCCTGTTATGGATCATGGGAAATAAAAGTATCTTTATTCACTTTTCTTAATCTGCACATATATATGAATTCCCACGTAACCACACACAATCACACACGGTCTGATAAACTGCAGAGTGGGCATTTGCTACCAGATTTAATTATTCCCCAGTGACGGTCTCCGTTGCACCAAGTATTGGCTCATTAGCATGCCGCCCTACTGCCAAAGGATGGATGAGATAAAAACAGAAACAAGAGAAGAGATGAAAGGAGATGAATGGGGGGGGGAAGCCTTTTAACTGCTTGTCTCTATTCTCTCTCAGTATCTCCCCCCAAACTACTTTACGTCAAGTAGTTTACAGATGGTTGTAGTACTGGTGGAGACACATCTGGCTCAACTGCAGTTATTTGGTATATTCCACAATGGTGACGAGAGGACAGATTATATCAAGTATCCCCACAACTATGGCAGAGAGAATGTGCTTGGTTGCTAATAATAGAAATAATCATTTTTCTGAGTTCTATATTTTATTCAGAGCCATTTCTCTCAACTCTGATAACTTCATATTTTCAGAAATGCATATAATTATCTTTCTCGTGGCTTAAGTAAAATAAGCAAAACTGTTCTCTCATCGATCAAAAAGAAGTCAGAGAAAAGAAGGCTGATTACGGTTCACACGTGGCAACATCTAATCTAATATTCTGCTTTATGAGGGAGAAAAGAATCAGACATGAAGTTTAAATCATAATCATATCAAATAAATACTTGCCTGCTGTCTTGTCTGCAGTTCTGCAGCTGAACTGGCATGACAGAACCAGTATTTATGAAGTCTGACAGAGGAGCGCAGCTCAAGGGGTTCTGATATATGCTGGCACAAATATGTCCTTTTTATTTTATTTTGGACCAGACAGAAATTTATCACTCTGATTAGTAAGTATTTATGCCAGTGAATTCATAATGCTATAAAGCATTCCTCTTTCAACTTTCTTGGTTTCACAGCTTTGGAGATTTGCAGGAAAACATGGCAAAGCTGGAAAGATATGTGCATTTCATAGTAGATGCAATTTCCAGCAAGAACTGTAGGCAAAAAAACAACTTGCAAGCTAGTAACCACCATTTAAATGGGTTTGGAGCTCCTTCAGGGAAGCTAAGGGAGCTTTCTTTTGAATTGTAATCATAAATATTGCAATACATAGTAACCCGATTTTGCCTATATGCCTCTCTGTGAGGATAATAGAGTGGCTGCTTCTTTATGGAGCAATTTTGGGTCTCTGTGTAGAAAAAGATAGCTTTAGAGCACTCATTGTTCACAGAAATGCCTGGCTCCCATCCTGAGCACAATCAAATCTACTAATAAATACCAGCAGAATGCTGGTGCTAGTGTGATATTTATGGGGCGATCCTAAGTGTTTCATTCTCCTGATATATGTTGTCATAAACAACCCATCTGTAAAATACATCATTAGAGAGTCAGTCCTTATAATTACGTACAGCAGACTTCGGAGCAATGGAACAGCAACATTTCCCAATTTAGTACACACCAATTGCTCCCCCTTGTTTTTAAACCTACGGTTAGCAATGCAGAGGCCCCTTATTTTACACTTCACTCTAATTTTGGCACCAGTCAGAAGCCTGCTTAGCACTTCTGCACTGATCAGATCATGTTACTGGTATGGTTCTTCCACTAATAAACCTTTCCCTTGGCCTGCATTTTGACGAACAGCTTCACAAACCAGAGATGAACTAATGAATAGATATGAATTTCGTAGTGTTGGCTGCAGAAGCGTTCTTTCAATCATGCAGAACAAGTTAATTCTGTGAGCATCAAATGCGACAAAGCCTCCACTTCTTGCCATTTGTGTCCTCTGATACTATTTTTGCTTGCCAAATCGCACAAAACCTTTCCATTAACACCACTAATACATGCAATGTCTTCCCACAGAATACGTTGGCATTGATCCTTGGGCTGGCACTTTCAGTCATGCCAATAAGCCAGAGGGATCAGACGTGAGCCAGGGGTGAATTTGCAAGTGTTCATGGTCCCATTCCTCATCTATCCAACAGCCTGTTTTTATAAAACTGGTAAAAACGTAATTGCTTTTGAGACCTCAGTCTCTCTCTCAAAACTGTCTGGAAGGAACTACTGAGTTTAAGAGTTATTAAGAGTGAGGAGAGAGACACACAGGCTGAAGAAAGGATTATCCCAGACTTGTTTCCATGGGAAATCAAGATGCAAATGTTCGGAAAAAGTAGTCTTTAGTATAGTCCGCAGTCTGCAAGAGGAATGCTGGGAGTGAGCCAGCCTCACTTCAGTGGGGAAGGCTGTCAAGGCTACTCATGAAGGGAATGGCTAAGGGAAATGCATCAGGTCAGCCAAGAGAAGAAAAACTGCCGGATTTCCAAAACAGGGTCAGCTATTTGCAGCCAAACTCTGCTACACTGCCTGGACTAATGAAACCCTTCACAGCAGCTGCTGACAAGGCAGAGAGGGACCCCTACACCTTCTGGCTCGGCTGGGCAGCAGCAACAGAAGCCCTGGAAACAGCGTCTCTCAGTGATGCCCTCTGAATCCCAAGAGGGGAATGGGATCGGGAAGCAGCTCCCATGCCAGCCTCATCTTGCTCAGCAATCCCAAGCACTCAATAGCCTTACCATTAAACTTCAAATGACTTTTCCCCATGGAGCTTTGCAGACATCCTCAGTGCTCAGACTGATCTCTACTCATAGGCAGGGTTTCTCTCCATGTGCACATTGTAGTGTCCAAGAAAATGGCAGCTAAAAGTGAAGCCTTTCCTTCTCTTAGGGGTCTTAGCAGACATCTCTCCTGGATCATGTTTTCAGAATACAATAACACATAAATTGTTTGTTGCCTTTTATTTTTTTGTTGTAAAATAGAGCTAAAAATGCAGAAACTTCCTGTGATTTAAATGGTTTTATAGTGACTCTCCTGACACTTCCTAATAAAAGCCTGACAAATTATCCATCTGATTTCAGGCTAAGCCCGGACAACTCAGAATGCATAAACTGATTGTGTTTTTGTTTATAATGGCTTGGTTTTTAATTTAATATTTTAGGGAAACATTTAGCAAGGAAAAAAAAATTCCATGCTTGACTTCTTTTCAAAATTAATACCACCTGCATTAGTAGAGCATGGGATATCTTTGTAGAGTGATTCAACTATTTAAATCTGCTATTTTTTTGCTAATGAAAACCATTAATCCAAAAAGTTTACTATAGACAGTAAATCTTTCCTACATAAATATATTTGTTTGATAATGAATTGCCTATTAAATCTATCATATGTTGTTCTAGCTTTTGGTTTTGTTTTGTTTTTCCATTTAGTTCAACAGCCTGAATAATGCATTCACTTTCTCTAATTAATTGTCTGTACGGAATGCATTTCCACCTGGTCTTTTAGAAATACCTCTGTCAACTTTGGCCCTTCTGTCTGGATCAAGCCTTTGATGAGATTGTGCATTGCCCTCTGAGTGTGTTTATTACACGGCAAGGGGAACTGCAGACAAGAGAAGCCCTGATTGAAAATAACACATTTTTGAATCACGTATGTGACAGTACCAGTTAGAAGTAAAACACGGAAAATGTAGTGCTGCCTGCAGATTGTTGGTGTTTATGCATTCATTCTACCAATGGCACAACTCCTTGTTGTCTGCTGTTGAATATCCTTTCATCTTTATCTCTCCTGCCTAGTGACGTGTGCTAAGAAACTTAATCAGTTCTGTCCAGATGGATGCTAATGAAGGAGACATTATACAAAACACTATTATAAATTCTCATTGACATCTCATTTTCTTTTGTCTCACTCTATTTTTAGAGCTGATTTCTAGAGGTGTAATTACAATCCCAGTATTTATCAAGTGGGCACAATCTTAAGGTGTTATTTCACATCCACCCACTCAGATTTTTATCTGTCAACAGCTAATGAACAAATCCTACAATTCTTATTCATCTGCCCCATAATAATATTGACATTGTGTGACATCTATATAACAAACGATACCAAAAACACATTAGGCTTTTAGATACGTGATGAAGATGTCTTTTTATCTACATATTAGGGCAGCCATTTTTTACAGAGGTTATTTTAACTCACACATAGGCAGTAGCAGCACATAAATATTCAGGACAGCAACAGGAAAATATTTCAGGTTCCAATTTCAGGACATGTTAGGAAGGAATAAGTGGTACTGTGAGATGTTAATAAAGTCTGATTACTGTCAGGCTTGAATATTGTAGCTGGCTGACTTTGGTCCCTGAGAAGCTTCAAGTACCAGTGAAACTATTGTCAGAACTGGGACATTCATAGATCAACTCTCCTGTTGAATTTTTATGGTGTCAGTAAAGGAGAATGTCACACTGCCATAGCCTCAACAGGACTTCTCTCATCAGTACCCACCCTCCTGAAGTTCATAGAAATGGATGTCTATCCTGTTGCAGTGACTGAAGCTGTCAAATGTGTCCAGAAATAATTAACAGGGAAAATGGGCAACTGGAAAGGCACATACACCAAGATTTGACAGCCTTGCACAAAAGGTGAAATCAGACCACACCAAGCATACTTCCAAACAATGTGCTTGTGCTTCTTTACCAAACACAAGTGTTTAAACTTCAGTTTTACTTTTGACTCAGAAGATGAAATGTTATACAAAAGAACATTTGCTCTTCTCGTGCTGGGATAACTTTTCACAGCTGAATTAGAAGTAGATTAGTTTTGCCAGGCTCAAAATTAATGGCCTGGCCTTTCTCCTACCCAGGATCTGTTTCCACTGATGCAGCAGCATGTCACACACAGTGCCAATGACACCTATCTGTCTGAACAGCCAGGTGGACAGAGAGAATGACACCATCACCAGTTGGGTTGGCCATTTTCTGGTTTAAGGAATCCATGTGGTTGTGGCACTGAGGATGTGTACTGAGCCGTGCCTTTGGGAGAGAGCTTGAGATTATCAGGAAAATTATCTTGTTGGAAGGGATGTGGCATTTGAGCTTTCCAAAAACTAGCCCCATATCTGGCTGTGTAATGAGTGCAGAAATCTTGTCTTGCCTTGACTGTTTCCTTCAAACAGGTGTACACTCCCCAGAAGCAGCAAGAAACCCCCCTCTTTCTATTTTGAGGTTGCTATTTGTTAGCTGCTAACACCAGTGACTTTTATTATTATTTCCTCTCAACATTTGTGCTCCACTGGGTGCTGAACAAGCACAGAGAACAGACAACTCCCCTCCCTGGAAGAGCTGCCAGCCTGACAACTACAAGAAGGCAACCAGACTAACTGATTTCAGACCAGGGAATGGCTCTCTTGCAACCTTTAAATTATTCACAAGTTCTCTTTGTAAATTATTAAGTTCCCCCTTCTTAGATTTAGCTCTTTGAGTTTACAGGATATGTTTCAGATTCTCACATCTATAGCTGGCTGCTGTTCATCACGCTCAAAGGATGGCAGCTTAGCCCTTCAGAGTTAACCATCCTAGTTTTGTTTCCTTGTTATTATTTTATTTTGGCTTCTCTGCTCTTTAAAAGCATGAGTATCAAAGGCAGGCAAGGGGAAGTGAGGGCAAAATACTGACACTGAGACTTAACTATGCTTCAGACCACTCAAAGTCTTCCCTTCATTCCAAAGACCCGCACATATTCCACTGTGAAATAACCATATTTTCAGTAGCCCCAGAGTAAATAAGAACGTCAGTTTTGGCTCTTACTCAGGTCTCAGCCCTATGCTAGGATATTCTGAGCATGGTGTCTGCTTTTCTAGGGCCAGTAACACCAACTTATATTCCTGCAGTCACTCAGGGAAGAAAGATAACTGTGATAGTTCCTTATCCTCGTTTCTTCAGCCATCTGTCCTCACCCACACTGGCTGCTGTCCTAAACACAGATGTTAACCAGAAACCAGTGCTTCGGCTCAGAGCTCCATCTTCCCTAATACTTCAGTGGTTATTCTCATTCTCCAACTGCTTTTAGCTATTTCTGTACATGCATTCCCCTTCTCCCTTTCTCTCATAACCTCTTTCTTCCTGACTTCATCAGTCAGCATTGACTCTTAACATTTACTGTAGCAAATGTTCCTCAGCCAGGGCCACCCACAGCAGGTTGCCCAGGGCCATGTTCAGGTGGCTTTTGAAGATCTCCAAGGAGGAGACTCCCCAGCCTCTCAGGGCAACCTGGGCCAGTGCTCCGACACCTGCACAGCACAGAAGTGCTGCCTGGTGCTCAGAGGGAGCCTCCTGTGTGCCAGATTGTGCCCATTGCCTCTTGTCTTGTGAATGGGGAACCACTGAAAAGAGTCTGGCTCCCTCTTCTTTGCACCCTCCCTTCAGGTATTTATAGATATTGATGAGATTCCTCCTGGAATCCAGGATATTTCTCCAAGCTGAGTAGTCCCAGCTCTCTCAGCCTCTCCTGATGGGAAAGCTGTCTTGGCCATCTTGGTGGCCCTCAACAGGACTCTACAGCATGTCCATGCCTGTCTTGTACTGAGGGGCCCAGAACTGTTCACAGAACTCCATGTGTGGCCTCACCAATGCTGAGTAGAGGGTAAGGATCATATCTTCACCTGCATGTGATACTTTCCCTAATGCAGCCAAGGATACTGTTAGCTTTTTGTTATTGCTGCAAGGGCACACCGCTGTCTCATGTCTTATTGCATCAACATTTAATTCATTTTTCAGCAGTGAAAAACTTCCTGAAGGCCAAAATAAACCTTTTAAAACCTCCTGAAGATAGATCACAAATACTATACTCAGTAAATAGAAAAATTTTGATGTAGCATTTATCTTCATTGCTTACTCCATATTATAATTCACTTAAAGGTCACTAAGGATTATTGAGTCCTCCATCTATTGGAGACACCAATAGATCAAGCCAGCATCTAAAATTTGGACATCACAAATCCAAAGTGAAATTGAAATCTCTGAGAAATGTAATGATATTCTTGATTCTTTTATTCTTTCTAAGGGAGGACAACAGTGTTTTCCTTCACAAAAATATTGTGAAGGGGAGATTATTCTGTTTGTCATCTTCCCAGGTCTCAAGACTCCTTTTGAAACATTCATTGCTGACAATAGTGAAAGGAACCTCATTGAGTTAGGTGGACTGGAGGTCTGACCTGGCTTGGTGTTTACCAGGCTCCTATTTTTTCAGAGGTGTTGGGTATCCTCAGCTTTCATACAGAATTTTGTAATGCAGGCTGCAGAGGTACATGTAATGCAACATACAATTAAGCAGAGGAAAAGCTTCATCTGGAAGTATCATGAAGGAGATCCTGGAACTCGGCAAACTGTTGCCTAACACTTAGAAATGTTGCCTCTATTTTCAGAATAAGTTAGATCTTCTTTGTCACATTTGCATGATGGAATCTCCTCTGACTTTGTAAATCACAGCTTTCTCCTGTTTTAGTTCTCTGATACTGGCTATCCTCAACACGTGTATGTTCTTGTCCTTCACTCTGTATGCTGTCGAGTAAATCCTAGTGTACCAGCAGCTTGTTCCCTGACATAAGCTTACCTCTCCCTGCATCTACATGTACAGACTTCCCTTGGTGGTCTGGCTTTGCCTTCTTGCAACTGATGTTTGCTACTCTTCGCCAGGTCTTGTACATTTATTCTCGCCACTCAAACTCATCCTACATATCTTTTGTATTCCTTGTGCATGTCATATGGTTCAACTTCCTTTATAAACTGTGATAAGAAAGATTTGGAAACCTGCTGTGAAAAGTTATTAACCCAGCCCCCGAGCTTCCAATTTAAAACTTCAGCTACACTGCTGTGTTACTTTCCTTATTTTTCCAGTACATTAATGTCACTAAAAATGTTGTGGTTTTTTGTTGCTTGTTTGTTTGTTTTCTATTTGAAAACTCTCAAAAATCTGACCCAAAATACACAGCTATAAGGTGGATCTCTGTAGCTCTAGCTGACTTGGAACATTGGAAATGTTTTCCCTGTACCATCAGAAGAGCCTGCATTTGCTTATGGGCATATATCCTCAACAGGTCTCAGCCATGCTAGACGAAGAGCTCACCCTTCCTTGCTCACATGCAGTTGCTTGTCATTTCTCTTTCATGGAAGATGACTTGCTGATCAGGTAGCCAGCTGAGCAGCTCAGATGAATGCTTCCAATCTATTTCATTTTAAAACATGAGATGGGATAACAAAGACCTAGCAGTTAATTTCCTTAAGCCTGTCTTGCTAATCAATCCTAGGATGAATTAGCAAGCAACTAGATGAGCAGTGCAGCCTGCAGATGTGAGGGTGATCTCCTCCACCTCAGAGAAGAGTGCTGACGAGGAGCTCTCCACCTTCTGGGCATGACAATCTCTTCCAGAAATGTCACCGAAACATGGGTACAACATGAAAGATGTTGTCATCGTTTTGGCAGGGATAGAGTTAATATTGTATATTAACTTTATATATATACAGTATATATACATAGAGGCTCATACCAGGTTAAAATCACAACTGTCCTTTTTTGGTGCCCAATGTGTGGCTCAAAGGGTGGAGATAATGACAGATTGGATTGTGGTGTGCTAGAACAAATTTAAGTTAATAGCTGTTTAGCTGCTGATTTGCAAGCTCCTTTGCTTGCCAGGGGGCTTGAAAGCATTATGGTATATTAGTCTAGTGCTTGTTAGTGGCTGTTTTTTCTTCTTCTGTTTGTTGTACTCCTTATCATCTTGGCTTGCTGTGCCTAAGAACATTTGATAACAGCTACGGTTATGGCCATGGCATGGTAGATGGCGAGAGTATTGTTGCTGTTCCTATGCTGCTGCATGGGACAAGCTGGGACTCCAGAGTGAACTTGAGTCAGAGTGACCTGTGAATGAGTCCACATGTGAGGACATTCAGCTCAAACTGACTGTGGCCAGCTCAAACTGAATGTGGCCATTTGACTTCAGTAAGGCATTTGACACCATTCCCCACAACATTCTCCTCAGGAAACTGGCTGCCCATGGCTTGGACTGGCGCACGCTTCGTTGGGTTAAGAACTGGCTGGATGGCCGGGCCCAGAGAGTCTTAGTGAATGGAGTCAAATCCAGTTGGAGGCCGGTCACTAGTGGAGTTCCCCAGGGCTCGGTACTGGGGCCAGTCCTCTTTAACATCTTCATCGATGATCTGGATGAGGGGATTGAGTGCACCCTCAGTAAGTTTGCAGACAACACCAAGTTTGGTGCCTGTGTTGACCTGCTCGAGGGTAGGAAGGCTCTGCAAGATGATCTGGATAGGCTGGACCGATGGGCCGAGGCCAACAGTATGAAGTTCGACAAGGCCAAGTGCCGGGTTCTGCACCTGGGGCACAACAACCCCAAACAGAGCTACAGGCTGGGAGATGTGTGGTTAGAAGCTGCCTGTCAGAGAAGGACCTGGGAGTATTGGTTGACAGTTGGCTGAATATGAGCCAGCAGTATGCTCAGGCGGCCAAGAAGGCCAACAGCATCCTGGCTTGCATAAGAAACAGTATGGCCAGCAGGTCCAGGGATGTGATTGTCCCCCTGTACTCGGCTCTGGTGAGGCCACACCTCGAGTCCTGTGTTCAGTTTTGGGCCCCTCACTACAAGAAGGATATAGAGGTGCTTGAGCAAGTCCAGAGAAGGGCTACGAAGCTGGTGAAGGGTCTGGAGAACAAGTCTTAGCCTGGAGAAGAGGAGGCTCAGGGGTGACCTTATCACACTCTACAGGTACCTGAAAGGAGACTGTAGCGAGGCGGCGGTTGGTCTGTTCTCCCACGTGCCTGGTGACAGGACGAGGGGGAATGGGCTAAAGTTGCGCCAGGGGAGATTTAGGTTGGATATTAGGAAGAACTTCTTTACAGAAAGGGTTGTGAGGCACTGGAATAGGCTGCCCAGGGAAGTGGTTGAGTCACCATCCCTGGAGGTCTTGAAAAGACATTTAGATGTAGAGCTTAGGGATATGGTTTAGGGGATGATTTGATAGTGTTAGGTCAGAGGTTGGACTCGGTGATCTTGTAGGTCTCTTCCAACCTAGACTTTCTGTGATTCTGTGATATGTGTGGTGAGCAACTACACGGACACCTTTCAGTGTCCATGTCTGTGGATAAGGCCATGACATAATACTTCAAAACATCTGTGGCCATGGATAAGGCCACAACACAGTATGTACTCCTCTGAACAGACTGAGGTTCATGGATAAGGCCATGCCGGAGCAGGTACACTTCCAAGGGATGGTGGCCAATGGACTGGAGGGGTGAGGGGAAAATTTCATTGCAATGTTAAACCCTATGGCCTGATCCAAAAGGACAAGTGGTGGAGATTGTAATGGATGTCTTTAAACTGTCATAACCAATTATCTGAGTTGCATATAATAAGGAATATAAGGAATTCTAGAGCAGGAGCCCCTTTTCTCCAGCTAGGCCAAGAGCGAGGGTTGGAATTAGTTACAATTTTAAACTCTATATCCTTGTCCAAAGAGACTGGGTGTGGAGATTGTGATGGATATACCTTTAAATTGCTTTAAACCATGATATGATTTGTACATTATAGGAGGTCCTATAGCAGGAACCACTCAAACTGATAGAGGAGAAGGCTCCCAAAAAGCAGAGCAAGTGCAGTAGTGAACTGGCTTTGATGTCCAGTAACTCCATGCAACACCCCATCTCTCCTCACCTGTCCCAAGCAACCAACATAGCAGAACCTAAGTTGTGGACTTAAAGAACTCTGTGGACATTTTATGGACATTTCACAAGGATGGCTCATAGAGTAAGGGAATGGAATCTGAGTATTAATCAAAGAGTAGAGGTTAATAAGGACGTATTGGATAGTGAGGGACCTGGGCATGTTTTAAATTGCATGGAATAAGGGGTAGATATTGTCCTGGTTTTGGATGGGATAGAGTTAACTTTCTTTGTAGAAGTCTTATGATGCTGTGATTTGGATTTATGATGAAAGTAGTGTTGATAATACACTATGTTGTATGCTGTGCCATACATATCACTACTTATGCTCCTTTGGTTGTTGCTTATCCGTTCTTGCAGAGCGAAGGACTTTTCAACTTCTCATGCTGCCCTGCCAACGAGGAGGCTGGGGGTGCACCAGGAGCTGGGAGGGGACACAGCCAGGACGTGTGGCCCAAGCTGGCCAGGGGGATGTCCCATGCCTTGTGGTGTCATGCTCAGCAATAAATCTGGGGTGAAGGAGGAAGGGGGGAATATTTGGAGCAACAGCATTTGTTTTCCCTAGTAAACATTATACATGATGAGCCCTGCTTTCCTGGAAGCCTGTTAATGGGAAACAGCAAATGAATTCCTTGTTTTGTTTTGCTTGCACGTGCAGCTTTTTCTTTATTAGTAAACTGCCTTTATCTCAACCCATGATTTTTCACACTTTTACCGTTCTGATTCTCTTCCCCATTCCACTTGGGGAGAGTGAGTGGCTGTGTGGTGCTGAGCTGCCTGCTGGGTTAAACTATGACAGATGTGTTTGCCCAGCCCTAATAGTGCCACATCAGGCAGTGTCAAAGCTCTGGAGCAAATACACTGTTTCTCCTCAACTTCAATCTTCTTAAAAAGCTGCAGCTTGCTAAAGAGAGATGAGCAATGGCACACATTTGCAAGGAAGCTGCACTCCTCCCCCCTCCCCCGCCCAAAGAATTGGGTCAATTAGCAGTTCCTCTACAGGGCTGTTAGGAGGATTTCTGATCTGTTTGTACAACAGTAAACAGTCTGAAATCCAGAAAACAACACTGTGTGTCAGGCACAAGCTGGCATCAACAAACTGGTTGTCCAAATCTAAACAAAGCCTTTTTAGGGCCTAATGCAATGTTGTTTCTCTTTCATTGGTTTTCATTTATTTTCCACAGCTTTCCATTTATTTTAGAGATTGATAGACAAAGAGGTAGAAGTACAGACACACACACACACACACACAAAAAGGAAAGAAAAGAAAGAAAGAAAGAAAGAAAGAAAGAAAGAAAGAAAGAAAAAGAAAGAAAGAAAAAAGTAGCAGAAAACAGGGAGGAGACTCTTCTGAAAATGCCTCTTTTTAGGTTTTTGCATACAGGCATTTCAAATATGAATGGGTGTCCCTATTTGACAATAATCTGATTTAAACGACTCTTATTATTTATAAATATTGTCAGAAGAGATCAGGAATAATCAGAAGCCTGGTGATTATAGCTGGAAAATACCAGGATAACTGAGCTGTTTCATGTCCACCCATTCGTGCTTGTGTCATTATCTCATTTTGCAAAATCTATAGCTTCTTCACCTTCTATTGAGATTGTTGAGCAATTCAGTGGATTTTGCAGAGCAAAATCTTTAGCTTTTCTCACTTACAAGGTGCTTTGTTTGTTGTTTGGCACAGGAACCTTTTTCAGAGCCATGAATCGATCCCACTCAGATGCTGACCTTCACTTTGTTCAGACATAAACCAGGAAGAGGAATGGATCTACAGGAGGAACACAAAACACATTAGTTTTCTTTTCTTCTGGGTGACAGAGTTCATAGATACCATTCATTTCCACTTTTGGTCTACACAGAAGGTCATTGCTAAACAAGCACTACAGAAGCTGAGTTCTTTCTAGCTGAAAAGCACCCAGGGGAGATGCTCTCAGCCCTCCTGAGACATTCCCTCCCTAGTGACATGTAAGTGGTTGCATTCCCAAAATACATGTAAAAATCTCAAGCCAGACATTATATCTCTAGAATGACTAGATAGGTAAACCATGGTTTAACATGAAATGGAGTCTATGCCAGAGAACAGTTTATGTACTAGCCAGTATGCTAAGGGAAAACCCAAACAAAAGAGAGCAAAGGTGCACAGGACATCAAAGTAATCCTGTTAACTTTGCAGTGATTCTGGCTCAAAGTTCATTTTGTGGGGGGAAAATATGGTAAGTAAACAGGTGAAAGTCCAGTCCATCCACGCCTATAAACAATTCTGATCTTGGCCTTGGAGTTCTTGCAGAGCTCCCTGAAGAGACAAAAATAAAACCTTGCTTCAACAAGAATGAAAGCTGCGAATTAAGTCACAGCTTTGAGGGTTGTGCCTCTCTTCTACCTGTTGTACATATGAAGGCAGGCATATGACTCAATGCTTCATTAAACAAAGGTTTTTGGAACACATATGCAGGGTTATGTGCCTATTTTGTACATGTGTATGGCTACTGCAAATCCAGCCAGAAGGGAATCTCAGAGCCCATGGGAAAGGTGGAGAGCTTGAGAGAGCTCATAAGAGGTCTGTCAAGGGTGTGGGATGGGGAATTCTAATGTTACTACAAGAAGCTGGGAATGTAAAATTTCTGCAAGAATAAATTATTCTTTTTTATCTTTTTATGTTTGTTTCTAGAAACAGAAAAAGTATATGATAAAGTGACCATTAAACACAGAACTGTTGAAAGAATATCTGCTTACATTTATGGACCCAAGTAACAGGTTAGGCAAAATCCCTTCCTCATCCTTTGTCTCCTAGCAAAAGAAAAACAGAAGATTTCTTTAGGTACACTGACAAAAGGCCTTAACCCAGACTGTGGCTGCAGACTGTGTGCTGTTACTTAGTTGGGCTATCTTTTTTTTTTTTTTTAATTACTAAATTTAGACAAGATTTTAAAGGGCAAAAAGCAACAACAAAAAAACAAAAAAGCAAGAATGATCAGGTTTTTTGATCTTTTATTTCAACGCCTGGTGTTTTTTTCTGTTTCAGACTTCTATTTACTTAAAATGATAGGGACATCTAGATAAAATTCAACATGCCAAGAAATCTGAGAAAGGGATCACACTTCACACTGCTGTGGCAAACACAGCACTGTTTGCCTAAGCTTGAAGAAATATATGGATCATGGTAGGCCATTATTTTCTTTCCAGGTCTACCAAAGCATCTTCATCTTTTGCTGTTTAGCATCAATGTTTATTTAGGCTACTAATTTTAGAGTGGGGAAAAAAAAAAAAAAAAAAAAAAAAAAAAAAAAGTGTTTCCTTTGGGGTTTATGGTATTGTCTTCTTCAGGCAAAAAAAGAAAAAATAATCATTCTAACGGGTGTATTAATTCTTTAGAATACAAACAAACAAAAAATGAGTCATCTCAGCTTGAGTCACAATAGTGGATCATTTGCTGTAGTTTGGGAGAATAACAAACATAACAAACTGTACTTATTGCAAAGACAAAAATATTGCAGATTATTTTCAAGTTAAATGTATGTGGAGTTTTTTTGGTTGGTTGGTTGGTTGGTTGGTTGGTTGTTTTCAGGCATGCAAAAGAGGGAGTGCAAAGTGCCTATGGCTGCTTTTTATATTCCTGTGTTAATCTTCCTGGTCATTCAAATGCATTAAGTAGTGAACCTCCCAGATGTTGTGTATGGCCCAAAGGACAGATTCAAATACTCCAGTTTTGTGAGGTAATTAAATGTTAATGCAATGGGTAATCCTATCTTTACAAGCCAAAATGAAAGATGGTTCATAGGCCATAGTTTGAGATTGACTCCAAAAATTAGTTGAATGAGGAAGTTCACAAGGGAGGTTTTTAAGACAGCATTTAGAAATTTCTCAGTAGAATCCTCTGGAAGTATTTTTGTGAAGGCAAGTGGAGTGCAATGATAAGGCCCTGGGTTAGGTGAAAATATATGTTCTAAATAACATTGATGAGTGCAAGAGAAAGCCTATCAGCAGAAGATTGACAAATAGGTTAGGATTTCTTCTCTAAATGCAAACAAAACCCCACATACCTGTATACTTGAAAACAACATCTCTCCTGCTACCTGTCTCCCACCAATTCTCATTTCAGATTTTTTTCTGCTGTCTTACCTGTTTTGTTTTTTTTCTTGCAGAAAAGTCTATGTGTACTAAGATTCAATAATTTATAAACAAAAGTATGTAAAAGGCATAAGATGCTGCTATAAAGGCAATGAAACAAGAAGACAAATGTTATTATCACAGTAGATCAGGCTTGGGGTAATCCAAGCAGTTGGGCTTGTTTCACTGTGACCTGTAGTGAATGTTGTTCTCAGTTGTGCTTACCAGATGAGAGGAACAAAAACCCCAGAGATACTCAGCTGACACCTGGGTTTCTTGCTTGTTTGCTTACTTGCTTTTTATTTTTGAGGAGGAAGGGGCTTTTGAAGTGAAGAAAAACACAAGGAGAGTAACTCCTAAAGTGACACTCATCCTTTCCCTTGGTGTAAATAAGGGACAACTACTCATCAACGCCTGCTATGAAGCAGAAAAGAAATAGGACATAGACAGAGCTTGGTGGTTCAAAGGAGTTCAGATCTGAAGTAAACAGAAATTTCAGTGATGCCACAAAAGGGCTTCAGTCACATTACATACTGGCATATTGCAAGGTTCTTTATTTAATGCAATTAGATGATTAGGACTGATAATCCAATTGTACATGTCAGGTATGAACAGAAAAAAAAATAAAGAATGTGATAACAGGGGAATAGAAACAACAGCTATGCTGATTCCATTAGTCATGTGTAAGCAGGTTATGGTGCCAGGACTCAAAGCTCCAAAAGCACCTACCCCTCTTGTCTGAATAGCCAAGGAAATTTGGGTGTATATACATCTTTATTTCCAAGTTAGCTAGACCCTTGTCAATAAACACACAGGTAATCTTTTGGATAGATCTAATTAACACAATCCACACTATTCTGTTCTTCTTAGTAGGTTACCAAATATTGATAGAAAAAGTAGCATTCAATGCTAATTAAATTTGCTAGGGTAGAGTGCCCAATTTCAAATGACAGAGGAACTGTTATTATTTTACTGCATGACTTGGACTGTCTGTGCAGGCCTGCCAGCTGATTGCTCATTAGTCTACCTTTTGTACTGAATCAAGCTGTGCAATTGATGGTCTGAAAACTCCCTTTAAAAAGGACAAATCCTCCTTGATGAAATTTGTCAATCAGGGTGAAACATTTAGCAATGCCAGAGGATTACCTGGAATGTGTTCTTCTAGGTAGGTAGGGGGGAAATATTCTGAATTCATTGGGTTGGACCAAACAACATATGAGCTGCATAATGAATCCTGCCTTGGTTTATTCCTTCCTCTCAAACTGTAAGAGCAAACTTACTTTTCTCACAGATCATGTTCAAGCACTACCAAGGACTCAATTTTTCCATTTTTACCGGGGTATTTCCTCTCTTGCACCAGGTGGTGCTGAAGTTGGCTGTGATGAGCTCAGTGGTTGCTAAGCCTCTTTCCTGTTTTGAAAAATTAGGGATCTAAACAAAACAATAGCTCACATCAGTAGCTAAATCATCCCAGTCTTGAATCCCTCCTTTGTAGGCATTTAGTCTGGTGTCACACAGAGGATGTTGAGATAGTCTTAGGTGCAGTTTTATTTGTGGGGTTTGTGGTTGGCCATACATTGACTTCAAAGTTACCACCAAGAACAAAAACCAATGCTGCAGGTGATTTTTTGGCAGGTTGGTCTGATAATCCTGGGTACTTTTCATCAGGACCCACTCAATCTCCCTCATAGCTGTTCCCACTATTAACACTGACTGGAGCACATTTCGATCAGCTGTAGGTGCTGTCCAATCATCTGTCATCAATCTTTGTGCATGCACATCACTGAGCAACACTTACTGGCTATTTAAATGACTACTGCTTAAATGGTACCTTGTTATACACTGAGGCCTGTTTTTCCTCTGACGTGAACTAAAAGCTTTGAAACAATGATTAAGAAAATGTGGGTAACGAGATGATTCCCATGCAGATGGCAATTGTTTCACATGAGAAACCTAATATAACAGTGACGTTGGGGTTTGCTGGTGGGAGATAGTGAGAATAACAGCAGATCAACAATGAGAACTATAATGGAAAATACTGTCACAGCTTCCTAGGTAAAAGGTTGTAGAGTGCATGTAAAATGGAGACTACACGGATGCAAATAGAAGACCTTTAGCATTTCAAAGTTTAAGGCACTGTGCAAGGATGGTGTTCATAACCAGAGCAAAGTGAATATTTAAAGTTCTGATTTTCTTAGTTATAAGACAATTGAGAAGTTCCCAAATGGCAAGCCTCAGGAAAACTCTCCCATTGGTTTGCCAGCAACTTCATTGCTATTCTGCACTGAATCCACTTGCACAGTATTAAAAGACGAGTACGTCCTGGGCCACTTGAAGAAATGTCAAGTTGACCCCAAACCTGCTATTATTTCAGCTTGTCTTCTCAGAGTTAGAAATGTTGCACTGTACCTGCAGAATGTACATTGGGAGCTGCTCATTCATGGTTCTGGTCACACAAGAAATACATTTCACTCAGAAAAGGCACAACAAGAAAACCTACAGCAGGACTATAACATTGTGCACTTGCAATGTGGCAGTTCAGGAATGTGGAAAAAAGTGGAAAATAACCTTCTTTTCCTCCCTCCAAAGCTTGCTGTCCCTGTAGCAGATGGCCGAGTGCATGCACCATTGGACTGGCACCTTCAAATCATTTTCCTCTCCATTCAGCTTATAGCAAATGGTAGTTATTTCATCCCTTTTAACATGTCTGTTTTTGCAGAAGAAAAAGCTCCAAGCTATATCTACAGATATTCTTGACAGTTTTAATAATCCCAATTAAAACAAACAAACAAACAAACAAACAAAAAAAAATGAAACCAAAAAAAAAAAACAACGGGGGGGAGGAGGAGGGTGATGGCTTTTGGAGCCAATGCCAGAATTGTCACCAGCCACAAGGGCAAGGACGAACCTAGTGTGGAATTTGTGAAGATTGCCGATTTCAGCCATTCTCATCTGATGTAAAACACAAAGCAGAGTGATGGTTCTAGTGAGTGTGATTAAAGCTTTAAGGGACTTGTCAGAGAGCGTGTACATCTGTGCAAGTGAATAAAAATAGAAGCAAAATCTGATTCTAAAGCATGCTTTCAGTTTTCCAAAGAAGAGCTACTAATTCAGTCATTTCATCCTTCCAGAGCCTGGCTTTTCCATTTGCATTTCTGCCAGATACCCCAGCAACAAGCGCTAATAATAGCAATTGCCATCCACCACAATAAGAGTAACAACCACACTCATGTATCCATTCTAACCTTGAATAGAATAAATGAAAATGGGTAAGACTTGCTCCTATATAGACAAAACTGAAACCCATCAGGCTCAATGCAAGCCATGTACAGAGTTTGTATAGCCTCTGCCCTTTTTATTGTAAATGAGGCATTCCCAAAATTAATGAAATTATGGTAGCATGAAATCAGCACAAAATTATTATCAAGCCTTATGTGTGTTATCATTAATACACTAGGAAGGCATTGCTATATAGGATCACAGGCTATGTGATACCATATGCAACTATATGATACCATATGCAAGTCTGGTACCATTCACACATGTGGCTGATGCAACATCACGTATTGATGTCTCAGTCAAAACTAGAACATCTTTCACCACACTGTACATGCCAGAGATATCACCCATGCCTTAATTTGGTAATATTCAACAATTAAAGGGTAAAGATTTTACACCATTTCCAAAATGTTCTGGAAATGTTATCTAATTAAGCCTTACAGAACTCTGTTCAGTAAGTAAATGTTATCATCAACACTTGTAGTGATTGGAAAACCGAGACACAGACGTTTAATGAGTTTCCCAACTAAGGTCACCCTGGGAGCTGCAAATACCCTATAGTAAAAGCAGCCAAACCTCAGGAGAATAAAAGTGAAAAATCCTTTAGACAAGAGGTTAATAATAGTTTTATTTGACAGTATTTGAATTTGAAATTGCTGTTTGTATTCTACACATGTGCAAGACTGAAATAGACACTAGTTCCTCACTGGCTGCAGCTCTCACAAGACCATGCCTTTTTCAAAGCCTCTTTATCAGTGGACGTACTTATGAGGACTACATTTTAGCAAACTGAAAACTGTTCTTCTGTCAGTGATTTGCCTGTGTTGTGAGCACTCTGTAAAACTGATGAAGCCCTTCACAACAGCATATTTCACATGAGGAGCATGAAAAAAATGCTGCACTGCAGTTAAAAATTTTAGAGATTTGCTCAGAGTTGTGAATGTGAAAACTAAATCCCTAATGAAAGAGGAAGCCCTCACTAGAATGGTCCCACTCAAGCTGAATCTGCAGGAGCAGAGTCCTGACACGATCAAGGTAAGTGACATGGTCATTCATGCCATGCCACTGAACAGTAAATATGCTTGTTAGCTGCTTTAGTCTCCCAGGACTGCAAAGTCTCACACTTTCAGGATGTCTTACTTCCTATATGAGTGGATGAAGAGATGAAGATGTCACTCTAGGCATTCACTTCTGATTTCCCAGGTGTCAGCTCATTAAGAGTAACTCCCTTAAAAAGAGCCAGATGCGAGTTGCCTAGCAGATGATCTGGCGCTACCAGGCTGCCTCCCTAGCACTGGTGTGAAAGAGGAATTATAAAGAGGAGAAACACCTGAACCACTGAGATCTCCCTATAACATTCATTCGCCTAGGTTTACATTCTCAGCAAGCAGTAAACACTATTGAAATTTTCCATCAATACTCATCCTAGAATACTTGCTTGTGTCTAAATTTTGTAAGTTTGAACAAAGATCTTAGTAGACTGTAAAGTCTTTTTGGGGTAGACTTCAAATAATCTTGAGGAATCCTGGAAAACATCTGTAAGCAAATTGTAAAGAAACCTTGTGTTAGTATCTTGTTTTTAATTGTCTGTAAGTAAAGACAACATATTTTAACCTGCTCACCTCAGGACTCTGTTCTTTGGGTTCCAGCAGCACTGGGACCATGCTGAGAAATTTAGAGGAGTCTTCTTCACTTTTCCAGGAAGATGCTCTGAGATTTCCCTGATACCTCTACTGCATCACATCTCAGGAAGATGCTCAGAGGGAGGGCTCAAAACCGGAAGGGAGAAAAACACAGCAAACATAAGCTTCATTTGAAAAATGTGAAGGACTTGAGTGGCTTCCAGTATTCTGCATGACCATTGTCTACTATGTCAAGTCTCTAAGGAGAGTTGCCAGCAAATCCGGAAGGAAACCAAAAAAATAATTTTCTCTCCTTTTAAAAGCTACCTTTACCACACTGAGAAACTGGTTCCATTCTCTGGCAGAAATAATAATGTTTAGTTCATAGACTTGATTTCCATCACCTCTGGAGCTCAACACAGAGAATGTAAATACAAAAGGGGGAAACCAATTGTAAATCTGCCTCTCTTTTCTTCCAAAGCTATTCTCCTAAAGAGTTCTCAAGTTCGTTGCAAAGACATCTTAAATATACCACTTGAGAAATCTCTTTTCTAAACATCCGTTTCCTTGATCTGAAAACTGATGATAGAATGAAATATTAGACCATATCAGTGGAGAACATAAAAAACAACCTGAAATTATAATTGTTCTTATTGCAAATTTAGACTGCACATTCCAGCATTTGAAAACCAGAAATCAAGAAGAGTGAAAGAAAGAGAAGAATAAAAAGGTAGAAGGGGACTCCCTCTTCCAGTTTCCATATCAGCATTTCTGGCAAGTGATTAGTTACACCAATTTCTTACTATCATACTGTTTTTGCCTTGATCTTTTGTATCCCATACCTTCATCTTCTTCATTTCCATTGTGCTTCTTTTCTTAGAGACGCCCCAAATAATCACTAAATATAAATCTGTTGAACAGCTAAATCAGAAAAATTGTGGAAGGCTAACATGGACTGTTGCCCCTACCTCTTCTTCCCTTTCTATATTCAGTTTTAATTAATATCGCTTACCATTCTTTTAAGTCTTGAACACATATTTCTTTCTTCCTGTGTTCATCCTCAGGGACAGTATAGAAGCTATATTCATCATCAGTTCCATAGATTGCATCTGGAACTTCATCATATAAAACATATCAGTCTTCATTTCATTGAGTCTAGCAGTCATGATGCCCCATCTCAGATGAGTATATAACCTTTATTTCATGCAGGTATGTAATTTCTTCCCTTTGTCATAGATTAATTATATAAACTCAATGAATAGCTCAAATATAAACAGTCTATGAAACCTGCAGAGTGAAAGCAAAACCCTGCAAAAATGAAGGAAGACTAGAACTCAGCAGAGCAGAAGTGGTAGGGCATGCATAAAGGCTGATGAAATATATCAATGACAATGCAAAAAAGATTGGCAACATGAAAAGAGGGGTGTTGTTTTAGTGACAAAGTCTGGTCTTCAGGCAGTGTTTTTGACCTGCCATTCCTTCTTTGGGTCAGTTTTCACCTTTAAACCCTTAAACACAGGGGTTCTCCAGCTGCACTGCTCATAATGTCACCACTAAGGAGAAAGCAGCAAAATGCAGCTGTTTTATTTTGGGTTCAGGACAAAAAAATAAAAAATAAAAATAAAATAATAATAATAATAATAATAAATAATAATAAAAAAAGACTATCTTCAGTTGCAGTCTTTTATATTGCTAATTTTACACCTCCACAATTACAAAAGACTTCATGTTCACAGACTGAACCATAACCAGGTCTGGCTTTGTAATTCCAATTCCACACTACTGGAATATCAGTATACTGGAATTATGAAAATCACCATTCTAAATATGTAAATAGAAAATTCAGATCCCACTAGAATGGGATCTCAGCCTTGTTACACAAGTTTGAGATGATAATTTAGAAAATATCTGAAAAAAAATATATAGCTTGAAATGCACATGACAAACAGGTTTCCAAAAACCATTAAAATCACACTAATTTGGAGTAGTCAGAATAATTATAAAGAAAATTGCAAGGTCTACAGAGGTGGAAGTCAGATGGACTGAACTCATGAATCTTAATAGTTTGAAGTACTGTATCTCCTGAGCAATGCAGTTGATGTATGCACCTCAGGAAGCTTTCCTCAGATGTCAGAAGAGGCCAATCACATCTTTTCTGAAATCAAGACAAAGCCATCATCCCTTTTCTTCAAATCCTGTATCCTAATCTAAAATCTTTCTGGAGAACTCCCAGAAGAACTAAGAAGGAGTCATTCACACATTTTGAGTGGATGGTGGGAAGTTACTGCAAAACTGAAAGCATGTACAGAGTTGATTTAACAGGGCATAGTGACTTAATAATAATAACAACAACACCACCAACAACAACTAAATTTGTAGGAGGTTTTTGAAGACTGTTTTTATAGCCTTCCTATTTGGTTATATATTTTTCATTTGACAGCTCTTGGAACTCTTGTCTCTAATGTAATCTTTGTCACTTATGAAGTGGAGCAGACACAAATAAGAATTCATGTTTCTCAATAAAAAATGATTCATAACATCTTTTATACTAGAAGCATCTAATAATTTTTAACAGAACCCACTGTTCCTAGCTCTTCAAGTTTCACCACCACACAGCTGCCTTATTTGTCAACTTATTTGACTGGACAGAAGTAATTGGTGCACCCATCTTCAAAAAGGGCAAAAAGAATTATCTAGGCAATTAGAGGTTGAACTAGAAATCTTTGCATGGCACTATCAACTTGAATTATCCTACGACCTTATGACCATTAAGCTTTTCCTCAGTCTTAAATGGAAAGTGGAAATATATCACAAGGATCCTCAGAACAACTAACTTTTTTTAATTGAAATACAAGGAAAAAGATATATGATTTCTCTTATGTATTTCACAAAGAACCAGGTGGATGTTTTCTGAGTAAGAAGAACAAACCTGAAGAGGATTTAACATTTCCCTTCATTGAAGGGCACTTAGTATGGCTATGACTATAGAGGAACTGCTTCACCATGCACACCCAGGCTTCACAAGTTTTTAAATAGGTTGAATCTACATGTAAAGGTGTCTCACTTGAAGCTTAGTGGGACAACAATCTATGCCAAATTCGGTGTAGGACACAGCACATGAGGTTGTAGAAAGTATCCAAGACTTAATACTAAGCAGGACACTTGCTGCTATTCTGTTGACTGATGGGCAGTCAGTTACCTTCCTTCTTACTCCCCATTCAGTCTTTTTGTCTCCTGGTCTTTATTCTTTGCTCCCTGAATTCAGCATATGTGGTCAATATATGCTTGCAGTTAGTCCCATCTAATCAGCTTCTTCACATCTTGTCAGGGTTCTGAACTGTGTAAGCAAAAAAGCTTCCAAATAGTGCTCTGTCTCCACCTGACATTTTGAGACCAAGCACACACCTACCCATTTGGCACATGCAAGGAGTGAGGACATGAATATCTCCATTTTTCACCAACTGAATCTGTGTCTTGAAACTGATACCATTCTTTCCTAAGGATTTATTGTTTGTTGTTCATATATCTAAGAAGACTGCTGTGAAGAGTTTTCTGCATGTTTCTGATGCATAAGGGGAAGAAGAAACGAATTGATAGTGATAAAATGCTACCTACTCTCTGCATGAAACTGACAAGTAATAAATTGCAGGGTATGGTTGCAAACAGATCGTACTTGAGTTCACACCAAAAAAAATATCTTGAGTTTGCTCTCTTAAAGGCAAGTTCAGATATTCATGGGCAAGGACCGTTCAAACCCCCAAATCATGAGCTGCTTGAAACTTTCAGTTCTTTTTTGACTGGAGGAAGACTGAGTGGTATTATGCACAATGACTAGACTTTGAAAATGGAACATGTATCTCTACTTTTCTTATTATTATCCAAAATGTCCTTTGGGTCAGGGCCGCCAGCCATCACTTCAGGCTACACAACAGAAACATTTCTCCTTTCTATTGCTCTCTAGCTTACAAATTCATACAGAGGTTTTGCTTCATTTACAAAATTGTAAATATGAGGGATGTGTGCTATATAACATAGTCTTATTTTTAATTACAGAGTTTATACTAAACTCCTTTTTATGACAAACAATTATATCTTCCCAATGGAGGGTTTCCAGCTGAACTAGGCTGGAAACGTCCTTAATCTGAGCCTACTCACTTAATAAACTCAGGCCTTGGGGGTAAACAGCAACTAATATTTTAGTTGTACATCTGCAAGCAGTAGCCTGAACTGGGTATGAAGTGCTTCTGTATATCATGAAGGAGGCACATATCTCCTTCCAGTCCATGAAACAGTTTGGCATGATTATAGCACAGTAAATACCCTTTAAAAGGGCTGTGTCTTTAGAATACAAGATAATCTCAGAAGTAATTAACAGTTTACCACATAGCCACAGGGATTATTGAAGGGTGCCAGATCCACCATAAGCATTCATACAGGCTTCCTGAAATCTTAGTTCATAGCACACAAAAAAGAAAGCAACCTTTAGGTCAGAAGTAAATTGCTATTACACATCACCACAGACAGCATGTCAAGTACCATATTTATGTGTGAAGTGGAAAAGAATTAACGAACAGAAGTAGAATTCAGAGAGTGTATGTCCTCTGGAGCAATACAAATGAATGATGTCTTGCAACAATTATTAAGCCAAAACTATACAGATAGTAATTACTAACATAATAGCATGTTAATTGATTTGTTAACCATCATGGCTATAAAGAGCATAGCAAAAAGTTTGCATTATTTTTCTGAGTTTTTTAACAAGCTAAAAACATTCAATTGTCAAGAAGTTTTTCAGCTATCACAGGCATTATACATGGTGTTTAAACTTTGGACTAATATTATAATATCTAATTTTACACTACATGTACCTGAGTATTGTCTGTGAAGCTGAGATAAACAATTCATCCCTAAATGCTCATTCATCAGTGCTCATGGCAACTAGTCATTAGTGTCTGGTTAATTTAACCATACATTTCTTTTTCCTTCTGAATATCCCGTTCTTCACTGAGGGCCAGATTTTGTCACCTTTGCCCACAGTGGTAGAGAATTTTACACAGATAAGGCTAGTCAGTATTAGTGGTGAACCAGGGAAGTTCTGCAGAAGAAAAGAAAAAGAAGAGACAACCTTAACAGCAATAAACACTGTAAGGAAGGTCCTGGCAAAATCTGACACTGAACTACCTTAGAATTTCACAGAATCACAGAACTGCAGAGGTTGGAAGAGACCTCGAAAGATCATTGTGTCCAACCCCCCTGCCAAAGCAGGTTCCTCAGAGCAGGCTGCCTAGGTAGGCGTCCAGACGGGCCTTGAATATTTCCAGAGAAGGAGACTCCACAACCTCTCTGGACAGCCTGTTCCAGTGCTCCATCACCCTCACCGTGAAGAAGTTCTTTCTCATGTTGGTGCGGAACTTCCTGTGGTCCATCTTGCGGCCATTGCCCCTTGTCCTATCCCAACAAACCACTGAGAAGAGGTTGGCTACATCCTTCTGTCTCCCACCCCTCAGATATTTATACACATTGATAAGATCCCCTCTCAGTCTTCTCTTCTCCAGGCTGAAGAGACCCAGGTCTCTCAGCCTTTCCTCATAGGGAAGATGCTCCAGGCCCCGTATCATCTTTGTGGCCCTCTGCTGGACTCTTTCCAGGAGATCCCTGTCTTTCTTGTACCGGGGAGCCCAGAACTGGATGCAGTACTCCAGGTGAGGCCTGACCAGGGCAGAGTAGAGGGGGAGGATCACCTCCCTTGACCTGCTGGCCATGCTCCTTTTAATGCATGCCAGAATTTGGAAAAGAACCATTCATAGATTTAAGAATCCACTTTCAAAACATATAATAGAGGATTTTCTCTCTAGTGTTATCTCAGAGAAGTCAAGAAATTTTATCAACAGTAGAAACAGAGAGGCCTGTGGAAGTGTAGAAAAAGTACAAAACTCTTTGTGTTTGTTTTATTTGTTTGTTTGTTTGATTGACTGATTTTTTAAACTGGGAAATGAAGAGAGCTTTTAGCCAAAGTTAAATTGCCAGTCACAGAGAAACTATTTGGCAGAAGAGAAAGCTAGCTGTCAAAAGTGGTGTGGTGTGGTGTGCTGTGCTGTGTCAAGCTATTCATGCTAATGTTATTACAGTGTTCCTCTGTTTCTGTATTTCCTCAACAGAAACTACTCATTTGAGTAAGATAAACATATAGCATTGACATTTATGCTGAGACAATTAAAAATCTATGGCATACTTTTGTGAAATGATGTGTGAAAAATCAAAAGACCAGTTTTGTAAAGTATTTTCATATGAAGTAAGTGAGAGATTGTTATGTGATAACACCAGAAAGCTAGGTGTTAAACAAAAAGGAATGTAATAGAATGAATTTCCTTGAGCACAATGAAGCAGCAGATATTTTGGAAGTAAAGAATATGATCTTTTTGAGATTCCAGTGAACAAAAGTTGAAGTTAAAGCCATCCACACATTAAGAAATGTAATCATATTATATGTCTATACCACCCAAGTCTCTAGACAGTGACTGAGTTGAACTGCTGCAGCAGATCTGAACCTTTTGTGCTGTTCTGGGAATGTCTGTGTATTGTATGAGAAGTTTACGAGAAAGAGAGAGATGCTGGACTAAACTTGTGCCTGCCTTACCTTCCAGAGATTTGCCTTCATGTGTCTCTGAGGTAATGAAGTGTGAGTTCAAAAGGTCAGATTTCATTCAAGTAAACACGGCAGCAAAGAGGGAAACTTCGCGTTTTAAGCTGTATCTTTTTATAGCTGTTTCTATATGAATGGTTTATATTCCAGAAATAACAACAACAACAAAAACTTTATGTTGTCATGAAGGTTATCAACAATTGCTGCAACTGAAGATGTATCAAATGCAGTTTACCCACATACATTGTCAGGTATAAACAGTGCTTATGTTTGTTTCCCGGTATTTCATCCCTTGGATATGTACAAATAAGTCCTTTTGGTGAAACATTCTTCCTGAGACAGAGAAAAGTGAGAATTAATCCTTCAACAGACTGTAAAAAAATCAATATTTCCCAACAAATTTGACACTTATTTATGGAGCCATAGAAGGATTAAATAAATTGTAATGTTTTTCTTGACTTATTCATGACTTCCATGAGTCCTAAAGTTTAGGGTTGCTATGTGCATGTTTCCAAATATTCTGCCAACAAAAACTCCTCTAATAATGAATAACCTTTCCAAAGTTTCAAATACCTTTGTACTCTCAGGAATTATTTTATTTGCTAGCAATGTTTTCTCCCAGCCTTCATGAAGTGTTCACTCTTTGTTTAATATTAATAGGAACCTTCTGTGTCTTCTTTGCAAAAATTGAAAAGAAAGAAAAATTCTACCTTAACCTTTTGGCACCTGAGCATCTAATTAAAACACTTTCATACCTCCCAAATAAACATTAACTCTGGCAATTATCCCAGCATAGTCAGGAAGTCATAAAGAAAATATCCTACTGCAGACCTGCTTACTAAATAACCAGGGCATACCTCACAACCTTGGTTATTTTTGGTTTTCAGTTGTTTTTGTTCATCACTGATGCAAAATAAGGATCTGAGCTATTGTATATAACATCCCCACAAAAATCCCCAGCTGCCATAAATACATAGCACACATAGCTGCTAATTTGTTGGAAGTGGAATTATCCTCTGATCTACTCTCCTCAGTCATCAATATCATCAATGAACCTGAATAAAGCCCTGGAGTCTAAGTACTTAGATTCTGTGACTGCTGATGCATTGCTGAATTGTCTTGGGAGATGGGATGTGCTGTCAGTTTTAACTTCATGCTTACTCTTGCTTCATGCTGTTTAAGATCTGTGCCAGCTACCATGGAAGTCAGTGGATAGGACTAACTTTATTTCTGCAAAAGCCTCTTTGTTGATGTCAGGATCTCAGCAGTAATTGCTGGTCCTCCTAAACTAACTGCAAATTTATTACCATTTCTGTTACAAAACCAAAAAGAATAAGTGAACCCATGAAAGAATCTTTTCATATTATCTATCAGTGCAACTTGGTCTGTCAGCCTGCTTGAGTTTGTGCAATTCTGTAAATCATTGTCAGCTACACTGGTACAAATAATTTGCAAATTTACCAGGATCAGTAGCTTCAGCAACCAACTTGTATCAATGAGGGTCATAACCTACCCCTCTGTAATAACTAACATGCTGAAACTCAGTGGAGAAACTACTTTGAAGAGGTCTGACTTCCCTCTGTGAACTTCCATTGACACCAAAAGGGAATTAATATCATTCTCCTATAATTCTCTATAAGAATGGCTTACCATGTCTTGTTTTGAGATGGAGGAACTTGAGTGGCAGGTAGGTGGCAAGACTGTTAAAGCTACATTCAGAGGTATGTAGCATCCTTAGCAGAAGCCAGCAGATGTTTCCTTAGAGCATTTTTTTCTTTGTCATACATTCCAGTAGAAGGAAGTGTGGCATGTAAGGAGTTAAAATTTTCTTGTGCCCTACTTCTCACCTAACTTTTAAAGAAGTTTTTGAACTTAGAGTACGATTCTTCCATTATGCTGAAGTGAGTCTTCACTACAATAAAGACTTACACTAATAACAAAATAAGACTCAAGGGAAAATGGGTCCTATAGACTAATCATAACCTCAGGGAATTGGCATCTCTAGCTTGCAGTTTGCTATGCCCCACAGATGCAATTATCTCACTCCAGATACATAATTTATTGTGACTCTTAATGAAGGACTAATACATGTGCAGAATTACACAGTTAAATCCAGAAACAGAATCACACACAATAAAAGAACAATGTTTGCAGATAATTATTGAACTCATCAAAATATATTATTCTGACCCAGAGACCTCATATATGCGATCAATGATTATTCTTTTGTAATATTACTTGCATAAGGTTATAGGATCAGGCCCTGACTAACTGAAATGAAGCACCAATTCTAATAGTATGCAGAAGCTGTCATTTAATGAGATGTCAGTTATAAACTGCCAATTTTAATGGGATTAGATAGCCAGATTCACAAAATAAATAAATAAATAAATAAATAAATAAATAAAATCCCTCTGGGGAGAATCTTAGTCTATTTAATTCACAGGCATGGAGAGAACTTGATTGTAAAATAACTTTATGTGGTGAATTTATTGAGGAAAGTATTTCTGAGATACTTTCCTGAAAATATCAAAAGTTTATTTAAAAAAAAAAAAAAAGTAACTTCAAGACCTGAAAAGTCCCAAAGTAAGACTGAAGTATAAAATACAGGTTAAGATGTCAGTAAATATCTTCTTATACTAAGAGAAAGTATGCAAAGTTACCATAAGTGTCACTGTCAGTGCCTTCTCTAGCTCCAAAGCTTCCTTGGCCTTCAAGTCTCCTGAGTCCAATTCTCTTATCGGCTCTGTTCTCCTCTCTTCCACCCTCCCAATGATGACTTGCGTGCTTCTTCAAGATACCCATATCTTTGCTACAACAATGAAGTAAAAAAAGTAAATCTGAGTTTTTCCCAGCACCTGAATTAGAGGATGAAAAACAATCTAAACTAATTAAATATATTAACTCCAATATGCAAGAACCAGCACACACGCATATATACACAAGTGTACAGAGAGCTTCAAAGCCAGACAGTTTGTTCAAAAATTCTGTTGGACCTGAAATATCAGTTACGTTATTGTGAATAGACATTAGGAGTCCTTCATAACATGATATTCAAACAGAATTCTAAGAACATATGCAGCTTGAGTGGATCATCTGTAGGTAGCAACTTCTGTATGTAATTTTTCAATATGTGAACATTTTCAATTGCCCAACACAAATGAATGGTCCTCACTTGCAGTAAAAATCTGTGGATGTTACATAAATTATTTAAATCATAAGATTTTAAAGAGTTGGGGTGACGCAGAAGGCAGCATCTTCCTGTCCAAAGCTCATATTCAGGAAAGCCATTCTCAGGGTGCTGTATATAAAGACTTGTGTACATGTGTAAAATCCCATTGTGCCTCAAGTTAAGCAAGATTTGTTTGGCTGAACGGAAAACTCCTTGTGGAACTTATATATATACAATCTCTGGAAACATGGCCAGGCCTCACAGGGAGATTACAGAGCTGCAGTTTGCATTTGTAGGGAGAAAACAAGAAAAGCCAAAACTCAGTTTAAGTTGGTAGTGGCCACTACACTATTAGACAATAAAAATTGATTTTTTAAGTATTTCAGCAGCAAAAGGAGATCTAATAAAAACATTGGACAGATACTTGATGAAGATGGTCACTGAACAAGTCAGTCTGCCTGGTCCTCTGAGTCAGAGTACCATGACAGAGGGAGCAGGGACTTTCCATTTGTGGTCACTGGAATTGTAGGGAAAGAGTTGTATTCAGCTGGATGTTCACAAGTCCATAGGGCCTGATGAGATTCACCCCAGAGTACTGAAGAAGTTAGTGGATCTTATATATGGACCTTTCCCAACAACTTATGAAAGGTGTTAGGAGTGAGTCACTCCCTGCTGACGGCAGGCAGGAGAAGGTTATCATGGGGGATACTGAAAGGCATTTAAAGAACAAAGGTTTTATCAGGCATAGTCAACATGGGTTCATGAACAGAAAGCGATGAACTAGTAGTTTGATCTCTTTCCTATGTCCTTGATAGGACAAGGGTTAATGGTTTTAAGGTAAAAGAGGGTAGATTTAGATCATACTTTAGGAAGAAGTTATTTACTATGCAGGTGATGAGGCACTGGCACAGGTTGCCTAGAGAAGCTGTGGATGCCCCATCGCTGGAAGTGTTCAAGGCCAGGTTGGAAGGGGTTTTGGGCAACCTGGTCTGGTGGGAGGTGTCCCTGCCCATGGCAGGGTGTTGGAACTGGATGGTCTTTAAGATCCCTTCCAAATCATTCTATGATAAGGTCACTTACTTAGTGAACTAAGGTGGATGTAACTTTTTGGATTTTAGTAAGGCCTGTGCTACCATCCCTCCCAGTACCATTCTGGACAAACTGTCCATCTGTGAAATGAACTAGTTCATGCAATGCTGGGTGATGAACAAGCTGAACAGCAGGGCTCAAAGGGTTAAAGTGAAGTGGGCTACATATGGCTGGTGGCCAGTCACTAGTGGTGGTCCCCAGGTCTCAACTCTAGGCCAGTTCTTCAATATTTTTAGCAATGATCTTGATGCATCCTTAGCAAGTTAGCTGACAATACTGAACTGGGAGGTGCTGGTGATTCTCTGGAGAGATAAGAAGCTTTGCAGAGGGATCTGGATTGATAGGAGCAGTGGGCAATCATCAGTAGCATGAAGTTCAACAAAGGTAAATGCCGGGTGCTGCATCTGAGATGAAGTAATGCTGGACACAGGCACAGACTGGAAGATGAGTGGCTGGAGAGCAGCTCAGCAGAAAGAGAATGAATATTGCCTTGAATGTTGTGTGCAGTTCTGGGTTCCACAATACCAAAAGTATATGAAGCTATTGGCATGTGTCCAGAAGAAGGCAACAAAGCTGGTAAAAGGGCTGAAAGTCATGTCCTATGAGGAGAGGCTGAGGACACTTTTCTGTCTAGGGTTTTTCTGGGGAGAAGACTAAGAGGTGACCTCATCACTCTTTACAACTGCCTGATGGGAAATGGAGAGGGAGGTGCTGGTCTCTTCTCTCTGGTAACCAATGACAGGACACATGGGAATGGCACAAAGCTGCACCAGGGAGGTGCTAAAGAAAAAAAAATTACTGTGGAGGTGGTCAAACACTGAAACAGGCTTCCTAGTGAGGCAGTTTTTGCCCCATACCCGTTGATGTTCAAGAGGCGTTTGGACAGTGCCTTTAATAATATGGTTTTACTTTTGGTTAGCTCTGCAGTGGTCAGGCAGTTAGACTTGATGATCTTTGTAGGCCTTTTCCAACTGAACTATTCTAATTCTATTTCTATTCTAATTCTAATTCTAATTCTAATTCTAATTCTAATTCTAATTCT